>LR738710.1:895915638-895987151 GCA_902687465.1 Secale cereale
GTCCTCAACATCGGCAGACATGCTAGATGGGGGGAGGGACAGACCTCAGCGAAGGATCGCCCCATACCGCAGCGACCAACTATGATGCGGTGGCGTCGACCCTGAGGGCTAGAGGTACGGCATCACGGGAGGAAGCTCATGATGGAACTAGATGTCCAGATGGGGGAGTTTGCCGACAAAAAGAAATGGAGATTTGCGGTTGTCGCTTCGCTTGGTCGGTCAGAGTGTGGGGAAAGAGGATGAATTAACGTGTAAACATTTGATATGAGTGGACCGGATCGTGCCGTGCGAAAAAGATAGGAGCAAACGCATGCGTATGAGAGTGCCATGTCATCACGTGTGCGGAGATTCGCGAGGGCGATTATGATTGCGTCGCGCAAGAATCATTCCCAAGGAACGTCAATTCCTTAACATTTTCGAAAAAATAATGTTGCGTCAACTCGCTTATAAGAAATTTGAACTTAAATTCCCCTCCCATGTATATAGCGTTCGGTTAATCACATGGCAGATGTGGTTTATGCTACTCCAAATAGAAATGGTTAAATGATCGGTTATTATATGTATAGAGTAGTACTCCAGTTCGTAGTGGTTCCGGAATCGGGCTTCGTGACGGACTCGTTCACGCACCAGGACTATAAAGGACCATCAATCGCCTAGTTGCAGGTGCAGGCCGTATCATAAGCCATAACCATCCTCCGATCTGAGACTCACGCGGACTTGATCGTGCTATATACGCGGCTTGCAGGAGGGATTGGGCGGACCTGATCGCAGGGCCGGCAGGGCTGATCGCCGAGCGTGTCCTCGCGGACGATGTCGCCGACTACCTCCGCTTCCGCGCGGTGTGCCGCGCATGGCGGCGATGCACCGCGTCCCCGCACGCGTACGGCAGTCTGGACCGCCGGTTCCACCCCCGGCGGTGGATCATGCTCCCACAGACCGTTGGCGCCGTCCGGAAATGCCGCGACTTCCTGAACGTCTCGACCGGCGAGCGCATCCGGGTGCACCTGCCGGAGCTCCGCTACCAATGCGTGTTCGGAGCCACCTCCGATGGCGGCCTCATCGTGCTGTGCGACAAGCGCACCTACGTCGTCCGCCTCCTCAACCCGCTCACCCGGCAGATGACCACCCTCCCGGCCGCGATCACGCAGCAGTACAACGGGAGCAGCCAAAGGCGTACTAGCAAGTACACTCTGTGTGGTAACCGTGCGTTGGTTGCCGGCCTCGCCGACGACTCAACCGTATTCCTCCACATGGACCCTTGCTGGCTATTCACCGCCAAGCCCGGCGATAAGCAGTGGATGCGGTTGCACACCGGTCACATCATTACAACCTTGCCATTCGCAGGCCGCTTCTACTGCCTCACCGATACAGCCCTCATGGTGGCAGACACCACCGCATCCGCAGACCCGCAGCTAGCGCTGGCGGCCGAACTGGGCGCTATGGGTACTGTGCGGTTTGATCGGACCGTGAAACTAGTGGACGACGACGGGGAACTGGTTCTGGTGCGTCGGATCCCGCGCGACAACTACAACACTTTCCGAAAATGTTATGAGGCGTACCGTGTGGATCTTGAGGCGGGAATCATCACCACCCTACCTATGCAGCAAGGGATCGGTGGGCGCGCCTTGTTTGCCTGCGAGGGCCCCTGGGGCCTAGGGCATGCTCTTTTGTTGCCAACCAGGCTATCCCCTCATGTTCGTGCTGACATCATCTACTCATGCAACCGCGACGTTGATGGCCCGCCGAGAGTCGAGGCCTACTGTCTGCTTTATGGCGATGCCCGGTTATGCAGTGCCATTAAAGCCTACCATCTCCCATCTGGCTACCGCATCGGAGGCGAAAATGGTGATGGCAGTTCCATTGAGACATGCCGCCTCCTAAATGGATGCATCCGAGTCGAGGTTGGTGATGCCCTGTCATGCAACATCATTGAGTCTGTGTCACACTACGTGTGCGCTAGAAAGATCATCGCACATGAGCTACGTCGCAGTGAAAGGGTGAAGCTGAGGCTCCAACTCAGACACATGTGTGCATTAGATCAGAGTGATATGGGTGGCCAAAGCCAGTAGCGAGGCTCAATTTATCATGACTCTGATCAGTTATACGTTGTACCAGTTTTGCCACTCTAGGGTTGATGTGCGGTTTCTTGTGAATTGTAACGGAATTGCCGCTTTATACTGCTTATATAAATGTTGATTGCAAACCTGTCCACGCCATTGACTTTACGGTTGTGGACTTGGGGTTGGCCATCAATTGTGATTTCATTGGCTAAGTCAAGGAGAAGATGTATGTGATGCAAGTGCAGGTGTTGGAGGCGGTCCCGTCGGATTGAGAGTTACTATTTAGCTTGGTGTCTTGGAATCTACTCCCTCTGTCTTATAATATAAGACTTTATTACATTCAATGAAAGACTATTTCTAAGCAGTATAATATGTTGATAATGAGAAAAAAAATCAGTATCATTAGGTTTTTGTTGTTGTGAAAAGTACTCTATAATATATTTTTGCTATTTCAAAGTAACATAATCATATATTCGTTCATAGAGTACACAAAACAAAGGCCAAAGCCATTTCAGAATGAAAAATTAAAGTTGCCATTTTAAGATTGTTACCTTGTTCAGAATGTCATCCCTTTTTGGCAAAAAAGGGGTAAGAGAGGGAGGGAGGCAGGGGGAAGAGTATGGCTAATTTTTTTTAAATAATACATTTTTTTAATTAATTTTCATAAATATTACGCTGGATACAAAAATTTCAAAAATAATACACCGTCGGCCCTCTGCTGGCCGACTGGGCCTAGTCAACCCACAGCAGGCCGACTGGCCCTAATCAGCCAGCAGGAGGCCGATTAGTGGCCTTTCGGCCTAGAGTTGGCCGACAGGCCTCTTGGCTGCTGGCAGGGGGTCCAATCGGTGCCGATTGAGACTAATCGGCTTCCAGTAAGCCGATAGGTGCATGGCGCTGGTGCATGTGCACGCCGCTGCCGTATGGTTCAGCCCCACTCTCATAGTACCTCCAGCAGCAGGCGACGACAGCTAAGCAAGCCCACAGTCCGTGAGTTCGCGTCGCCGGACCTGGATGCGGCACGGCGTATGTTGCATGCCGCGACGGGGATCAAGGACGAGTGCCTGAGCGCGGCTACCCGTGCGTGGCCTGGTGTCGTTCTTGACTAGGCCCTGATCGCTCCTCGCGACTACTTTTCGTCGGTCGACCGAATGCATACGTACACTGGCTAAATATACTACGACCTGCGGATTGCTTTCCGGCAAGACGTGCGAATACACGAGCCACTCTTGATCGATTCTTCCAGGAGACAACACGCATGTACGTAACAAGCTAGCTACCGAAGCCTGATGTATTGATCTTGACGCTAGCTAGTTAATTAATCCGTATTGCCGGCTAGCTAGCTCACTTATGCAATTAGCCTGCACATGCACCAGCGCAGGACTTTAACCCACGTACGATTGTATGGGCCATGCACCTATCGGCTTACAGGAAGCCGATTAGGCCAACTGGACCCCCTGCCAGCGCCAGCGGTCGAGAGGCCTGTCAGCCACCCCTAGGCCGAAAGGCTACTAATCGGCCTGCTGTAGGCTGATTAGGCCCAGTCGGCCAGCAGAGAGCCGATGGTGTATTATTTTTGAAAATTTTGTATGCAGCGTAATATTTATGAAAATTAATTAAAAAAATGTATTATTTAAAAAAAATTAGCAAGAGTATGTACATAGAATAAAAACAAAAAAATTGTCACCATTTCCAACACAATAAAAATAATGCTCCGCAAAACCGTGTCAAACAATAATGGACTTTCTACGAAAATGACAAATCCCAGACATTTGCATTTGGCCGATGGCAAATAAAACGTTTTTTATGGCAACTTTAGGTGATGCGTGTATGACAAGTTTAGTTGGCAAGCATGGTGATTTTATGGGAAAAAACACACCGATGACAAAGTTGTCATACTTCCCAACTAAACTAGCCATCCTCATGTTAACTAAAGTTGCCATGAAAAATATTTGATTTTCCATGAGCAAAACCCAAACGTTCAGACATACCGGGGTCTTATTTTTAAGCATCCTTTTGAGACATGTCACGGTTTTGAAACAGGGGAATGATTCATATAGGTCGGCGGATCACACGCTAGCGGTGGCCGCTTGCAGCATCATTTGATCAGACGAAATTGTGTGACTCATATTTTCCACCCAACCTAGTACACGCATCACATGCCTCAGCCCCACCACGGCCTCAGCCTTATCTCTATTCGCCGGGCCACTCATTTTCTTCCTCCCAGTCTCGATGTAATGTTGTAATGTTTCGTGACAAGGGTGTTGTTGTAAACAAGGAGGAGGACCACCGAAATGCTCCGCAACAAGGGTGGTGTTGCAATGCTTTCGCAACAAGGGCGGTGTTGCAATGCTTTCGCAACAAAGATGGTGTTTAGATGCTTTTGCAACATGTTTATTGTTGCAAACAGGGGACGTACTTTAAAAGGTTGATCTAACGATGCTACCTCACACCTATCAACAATCAACCTGCAGAACGGGATTTGCTGATACAGAAGCATTTGAACAAACTTCTTACTGCAAAATCTGCCAGCTCTTTGTCTGTAAAGTTCAGCATTTTTGTCTCCTGCAAACAAACCACATCTACCTTATTGAGTTCTAATAATTCCGCCAACTGACCTCTTCTACCATTTAGCTCGCATTATAAAATAGTATCTTTATTTTGTCTCGGAAACAATTTTTCTCAAGAAGAGGAAAGTTGATAAGGACACCTGGGAAGTAAACAAGTCATGGAAAAAGGATACAAAGCTTGTCAGTGTTTAAAAATGTTTATCATATTTGATCGGACGGTCGGGGACCCGGAGATAAGTCTCAGTTATGAGCCGGATCACGCGCAACACCCTCCTTTGAGAAATTATAGTATAACAACTATAATGCATTGAGTACTGGTTTTGCGAGTCTCAGTTATGAGCCATTCCATAATAAGCATTTCTTGATCTTGCAAATTTTTGTATTTGAATTTGACGTCTGATGAATGAATTGATGTAGGAGATGTTTCATCATCATAATGATACACTCAGCCTACTAAGACTTAACCAATTTCAATGGACCGCGGGATAAAGAGATTCAATTTAAAATAACTAACTTATCCAGGAAACAACGCCTATAATGACATATCCTATTCTTCTATGTACATTGTTATTGTCTCTTGAATTTTACAGAAAAATGCTTCTACGCATTTCACCCTTTTCTACGTGATAGTTAACAAAAAATGCTTTGTGTACGGTAAACATCATCTTGGGGGCATCGTCTTAGAACGGGTGCCGGCTGGAAGACACAAAAAGACGAGCGGTGTTGCATCTACCGCAACAACAACGACGGGTCTCGGTGGCGTGGCGCAACGACGACGGACATGTGAATGGACGCGCGCGGGTAGTGGCGTTGTCTGTGTTGTAGTGGCGTCAATGACAGAATGGCTTGGCAAGGTAAATGCTACGATGGAAGGTGGCAGCGGCTGATTCTAGAGTGTGTGCATGCGGTGCGCGTAGAGGGTCTGCTAAACCGGTTGGTGCTCTCGGCTTGCCAGCGGACGGCTTGGTGAGGGAACCGGATTAGATGGTGTGTGTTATTATGAGGTGAGGGCACATCATGATGTGTGTTGGTGTTGCACTGTGGCTGCCACGAAGGTGGCTTTGGATTTATCCTTGTATTTGTTCTGTCGGGTCTGTTGAATAATATAATAAAAATGGTTGTGAGCATCGCTTGATACAGAGGCTATCCTCCTACTCGAAAAGAAACCAGTCTGATTTGGTTTGTGTACGATGCTCGTCCATGCAATAATAAATGCAGTGAGAAGTGAACAACCTATTGAGCCGTCATTGGAGAACAATGATACCACAAGTAAGTGCATCTCCAACACTGACTCGCAAACCATACGCCGCATTCGTCCGTGAACATTGATGCGCCGGCGGGCCATCCAAAACTAGCCGCATACATCCCTTCTTAATTACTTTTAAAGTCCGCATACATCTGCACGCTCAAAATAGCCACTGTTAGATGGAGAGAGAGGGATCGTTTGGTGGAATAGTTGATGTATTGCTTGAGCCTCGTAGGCATATATATAGGAGTACAATGATCTACTTGGAGTACAAGACAAGCCAGAACAAATCCTAGTCTATCTCTTCTTTCCTAATAAACATTATACTCAACATCCCCCCGCAGTCACAACGGTAGCGACGCAGACGGTGAGACTGGAGAAGAATCCGAAGGCAAGCCAACGGACACCCCCCCCCCCACAGTCGGAACGGTCGACGCATCGCGGAGTCGTGGCTGGAATGGAAACCGACGAGGTTTCTCAAGCAAGCGGTAGCCCTTTGTGCCGTTTGTCGATGTAGCCGAGAGCGTAGGGTGGTGGAGCCGTGGTCGAGGTAGCCGTGCGAAGAATGCAGTGGTCGATGTCGAGTCGGGGTAGCCGGTGTCGAGGACGTCGCCGAGGAGCCGCGGGCGCAAGGAGGCGCCGAGTTAGTATGGGCGCAGTGGTGTTGAAGTAGTGGTGCACCGGGAAGAAGATGTTGTTGACGACGCGTCGCGGCGGGTTTGCCAAGCCCGGGGACACATCGTAGACGAAGGCACACACCGGTGTTGCCAGCACCGGGCATGCGTAGACGGACGAAGACGAAGTTGACGAAGCGTCGACCAGGCTTGCCAGGCCCTGGGACACGTCGTGGATGTAGGCACGCATCAGTGTTGCCAGCAGCGGGCATGTGTAGACGAGGGACCTGCACGAGCTGTACGCCATGTCGGAGAAGTCGGAGGGGCCAACAAAGAAGAACTCGACGACGATTGTGGCGTCCATCGGCGTGGGGCCGACGTCACCAACGGTGGTCAGAGTAGACGAAGTGGTCGGGGTAGATGACGACGACGCTGGCGACGGACTGGTGCTTGGACGAAGACGAAGGGGGTGGATGGGCGACGGCGGCGGCTACGAAGGTAGCGGCGGCGGCGGCCAAAGAAGAGCGGCGGCGGCGGCCTGACGGCGGCGGCGGCGGCTAGGTTAGGTTTGCGGTGGCGGTGCTCGAGGTAGGCGAAGAACCCTGACAGCGTGACGAAGACCGGCGCGGACGGTGGCATTCCCGTGCCAAGGGAGACGGCGCGGCGTATACCACGGAAGGTCGACGCGCGGTGATGATACGTCTCAAACGTATCTACTTTTCCAAACACTTTTGATATTGTTTTGACCTCATTCTTGCATGATTTGAACTAAACTAACCCGGACTGACGCTGTTTTCAGCAAAGCTGCCTGTATGGTTTTATTGTGTGCAGGAAAACGAATTTTTAGGTATCTTAGAAAATTCCACGAAAAATCACAGAAAATCCACGCACCCGAAGGAACCTGGTGCCAGAAGAGGGGCCAGGGGGGCTCCAGGCGCCCTGGTGGCGCGGCCCACCCCCTGGCCGCGCCGGGAGGCCGCCTGGGCGGGCCCCACCTCCCCTGGTGCCTTACTTTGACCCGTATTTTAGCCCGTGACGAGAAAATCCCAGATCAGGAGTTGTTTTCTCAGTTTTCGTCGCGGAGCCGCCGCCACCCTCTGTTCTTCTTCGGGAGGGCTACTCTGGAGGCTGATTTGGCCTCCAGAGAGGGGAGATCGTCGCCATCGTCATCATCATCACCACTCCATCCTCCCTCCATGACTTCTCCTTCCATGTGTGAGTAATCCCCTGCTGTAGGCAAAGGGGATGGTAGGGATTGGATGAGTTAGATCATGTAATAGTTTATCAGATCGTTGGGGGCATGTTGCCTATCATCTACTATGGTGTTTATCATCTTTGCTTCAATTTGTTATTCTTAATGCTTGTCACTTAGGGCCCGAGTGCCATGATTTCAGATCTGAACCATATGTGTTTGCATGAATATATTTGTGTTCTTGATCCTATCTATGAGTTGTTTGCACCTATTACGGTCCGGAACCGGCGATCCCAAAAGTGACAGTTTGGGACACCAAAGGGGATGGTCCGTAGTTTGAGGATTACATGTATCCATTGAGTTTATTGCTTTGTTCTGGTGCTCTTTGACAGGAGCACCTTAATCTCCATAAGTTCCTTTTGGCCCCGTTCATAGCGGGATGTTAGGACAAAAGATGTTGTGCAAGTTCTTATTGCAAGCACGTACAACTACCTATGGGATACATGCCTAATGTTTGATATTTTCCTAGATGATCATTACTTTTCCGTGTGCCTTGCCCCAAGTTAGATTCATGATATATCTCATCCATGCAGCGCCCAACCATCCATCTCCCTAGCCTACAGTGTTTTAAATCCTGCTGGTTACTAGTTGCTACTTTTGCTATTTACTTTCGCTGTTTACTTTTACTATCACCACCATCACTATCATATCACCGTTACCACTTATCTTTTGTTGCAAGTAAGTATATTTCAGGTGCAGTTGAATTGACAACTCAACTGTCAAAGCTTATAAATACTCTTTGGCTCCCCGTGTGTCGAATCAATAAATTGGGTTATTCTTACCCGCGAAGACTATCTCGATCCCTTACGGTTGAGGGTTATCAGGTGACGGCGGAGTGGACCGCGGGCCGCGACGCTACGGCCCGTAGGGGCGACGCAGCGGCAGCAGGCGGGTCGGGGCGACGGCGGGAAGACCTCGGGGCGGCGGCGGGGACCGCGGGCCGCGACGCTGCGGCCTGAAGGGGCGACGCATCGGCGGTTCGCGAGTCGGTGCAACCGCGAGGACGGCCTCGGGGCGGCGGCGGGGACTGCGTATCACAGCACTACGGCCCGAAGGGGCGACGCAGCTGCGAAGCACGAGTCGATGCAGCCGCGAGGAGAACCACGGGGGCGGCGGTGCTGCGGCCCGACGGGGCGACGCAGCGGCAGCCCGATGCTCGATCGGCGGAGAGGTGCGCAGTACTCGGGACGATCTTCACGGGACCTGCGGAGGCACGCGTGACCGACGGGCCAGGTCGATCGCGCGGTGTAGATGAGGCGGATTGTGTGAAGGAAATATGCCCTAGAGGCAATAATAAAGATGTTATTTGTATTTCCTTATATCATGATAAATGTCTTTTATTCATGCTAGAATTGTATTAACCGGAAACTTAGTACATGTGTGAATACATAGACAAATAGTATGTCCCTAGTATGCCTCTACTAGACTAGCTCATTGATCAAAGATGGCTATGTTTCCTAGCCATAGACATGAGTTGTTATTTGATCAACGGGATCACATCATTAGGAGAATGATGTGATGGACTAGACCCATCCGTTAGCATAGCACTATGATCGTTTAGTTTTACTGCCATTGCTTTCTTCATGACTTATACATGTTCCTATGACTATGAGATTATGCAACTCCCGAATACCGTAAGAACACCTTGTGTGCTATCAAACGTCACAACGTAACTGGGTGATCATAAAGATGCTCTACAGGTGTCTCCGAAAGTATTCGTGGTGTTGGCATAGATCAAGATTAGGATTTGTCACTCCGAGTGTCGGAGAGGTATCTCTGGGCCCTCTCGGTAATGCACATCATAATAAGCCTTGCAAGCAAATGACTAATGAGTTAGTCACGAGATGATGTATTACGAAACGAGTAAAGAGACTTGCCGGTAACGAGATTGAACTAGGTATAGAGATACCGACGATCGAATCTCGGGCAAGTAACATACCGATGACAAAAGGAACAACGTATGTTGTTATGCGGTTTGACCGATAAAGATCTTCGTAGAATATGCAGGAGCCAATATGAGCATCCAGGTTCCGCTATTGGTTATTGACCGGAGATGAGTCTCGGTCATGTCTACATAGTTCTCGAACCCGTAGGGTCCGCACGCTTAACGTTTGATGACGATCGGTATTATGAGTTTATGAGTTTTGATGTACCGAAGGTAGTTCGGAGTCCCGGATGAGATCACGGACATGACGAGGAGTCTCGGAATGTCCGAGACATAAAGATTAATATATTGGACGACTATATTCGGACACCGGAAGTGTTCTGGAAAGTTTCGGAATATACGGGGGCAGGGGGGCACCCAAAGACACACAAGTTGAATTGTTCTAGCAGTGTGCGGTGCCCCCTCCACAGAAACACACCTCGGTCATACCGTTGCAGTGCTTAGGCGAAGCCCTGCGCCGGTAGATACATCATATCCGTCACCACACCGTCGTGCTGACGAAACTCTCCCGTGAAGCTCAGCTGGATCAAGAGCTCGTGGGACGTCATCAAGCTGAACGTGTGCTGAACGCGGAGGTGCCATACGTTCGGTGCTTGATCGGTTGGATCGCGAAGAAGTTCGACTACATCAACCGCGTCACTTGACGCTTCCGCTTCCGGTCTACGAGGGTACGTAGACACACTCTCCCCTCTCGTTGCTATGCATCTGGTAGATAGATCTTGCGTGATCGTAGGAAAATTTTAAAATACTACGTTCCCCAACAGTGGCATCATGAGCCAGGTCTATGCGTAGATGATATGCACGAATAGAACACAATGGGTTGTGGGCGATACTAGTCAAAATTTTAGGGTGTTTGACGCAAAATGATATGCACGAGTAGAACACAATGATATGCACGAGGATTGAAATAAAAAACCTCCCAACGCGTTATGCTGCCGAAATTTCTATCGAAAATCACCCGACTTGTCAAAATTTTGTCCTTGTTTGTAAGAAAACAAAAACTTTAGGGTGTTTGACGCAAAATGTTAGGGTCTTCAATGAAATATTATGTTATTCGTAGTGGTACGAATTTAATATTGTGGCGACGACATGCTTGACTTGTTTATCCATTTTTCTTCCTCTTTCTCTACAATATCCAACCACAATAAATTGTTTGTTACTAGAGATGCATTAAAGAAGGCTACTTAATTCACGAGAAACTCGACCTTACTTGGTAAAATCTTGATCAGTTTCTCTCAAGTCCAACTAATGAAGAGTTTAGGACGTGTCATGTGTACAGTGTATGTATCTATCTACTTATAGTGGAGCTAGCAGAGGAGGAGCAGAGGAGTGACCGTGACCAGCAGGAGCAGGATGGCCGTATGCGTCGTCGTCTTCCCGGGCGACCTGGTGGTGGCTGAGGAGGTGTCGGGCTCGGAGAGGGAGCTGAGGCTGAAGTGCGGGTTGGAGCCGTAGAGCTGAGGCTGAAGTGCGGGTTGGAGCCGTGCGATTATGTTCCTGCCCCCCATCTTCCAAGCTGATGAATGGATGGTCTCTTTGGAGTACGGACCGCTATCTTACGACTGCTGCTGATTTTGCGGGGATTGTGTTGTGTTGTTTACTTGTTTTATTTCGAGAGTACGCAAATTGTGTACCTTAATTTTATAGAAGAGAGAACAATTTTTTACAAGATTTTTATGCCAGTCTACTACAAACCAGAAACTCAAACTCATACTGCTAGACTATACTCTATATGCTAAAAATCAGTTGCTCCTCTCCATCCGGCCAATGTCCATAGCCGTATTTCCTCTTTGATGACCGCTACCAGATCTACGGCGGTACAGATTGAAGCTCGATTGCCAAACACCCAAACGTTCCTTTGCTTCCACAGATTCTAGTAAATTAGCATGACCATTGCATCGAAGGCTTCCTCTGAGTTGTTTGGTCACGTGTTTTCTTGCATCAAGCTACCAAGGTTGGATGTGGTCAGTTGCTGTAGGGATGAGTGCCGAGTTGATTCTCCTCTTGCTGAAAACTAGGTGCCAAACCTGCCGAGAATAGACACAGTTTAGGAGAATGTGATCTACATTGTCTTTCTCTTGGTCAAACAAGAAGCATGTTGTCTGCATATTTTGTCGGGCGTCGAAATCCTATGTTGCATAGCCAGCCACATGAACCGCTTGTAAGCCAGCGGTGCCCTGCAATTCCAGAGCGTCTTTGCATAATTGATCCTCACCGCGCCATGAAAGAGCATATTGTACGTGGTCACTGAGGTGTATACTCCTCCTTGGTTCCATCTCCAGACATCATCGTCTTTTGTTGACCCGGGTTCAGTTGTACCATCACCCTGATATCCCAGAGGGTAATCAGTTGGACAAAGCTGTCCGTGCATATGCCGCCCGAGATGTCATTTGACCAGCGATGATTGAGGAAACCTTCTCCTACCTTCCTATGGTTAACCACTTCGGTTTCATCAGTTTCCTTATGTCTGGCGCAATTTTCGCGATGGATGCCCCGTTAATCCATCTATCCTTCCAAAAGAGGATCCTATCTCCCGCACCAAGTTTCTAGTGAACTAGGTTGTCAAACGCATGTTGAACGTTCCGGTCCGTCGAAAGTGTAAGTCCATGCCAAGGTCTAGAGTCATCCGTGCATTTGATCCATTCTCACCGCAGTCGTAGGGCCAACCCATGCCTCTTCAGATCAAGCATGCCAAGACCTCCGAGTTGTTTTGGTCTGCACACTCTCTGCCATGCCACCAGGCACTTTCCCCATGAATCTCTTCCGAGCCGTCCCAAAATAACTCTCCACATCCTTTATCCACCCGGTCCAGCGCCCACTTGGGAGCTTCTTCCACTAGCATATGATATGTGGGCCTCACACGTACGACATTATTCACCAAAATGAGCCTACCCGGCTGAGTGATCAAGCCTTTTTGCCATCCAGGCATCATTTTGAGCACATTGTCCACAATAGGCTGCCATTCCGATCGAGTTAATTGCCAGATGGACAACTGCAACCCTTGATATTTGCAAGGGAAGGTGTCCAGTTTCCAAGGCAAGGCTGTCGCAACCATCTGTTGGTCCATCTCATCCGCCTTGATTAGGATCGCCGAGGATTTTGCAAAATTGTCGTGCAGTCCAGGAGCCTTACCAAATTTTTTGACCGCCTCCTTGACAAATGGCATATCCAGTAGAGTGGGCTTGACAAACAACATCACGTCGCCCCGCATAGATTGAGAGTGGTTGGAGGGGGGCGCAGCCTGACATATTGGAGATTACTCCCTCCTCGTGAGCTCTAATAATGAGGGAAGAAAGTGCATCCATGGAAATCACAAAAAGTAGTGGAGACAAGGGCCATCCCTAGCGTAATCCGCACGCATGCATGAATTTGTTGCCTGCCGATCCATTGACATCACTCTCGAGCTTGAAGATTTGAGGAGAATAGCGATCCAAGATCTCCATCGGTCAAAAAAAACTTTGGCCCTCAACACTTCGACCAGAAAAGGCCACATGATCGAGTCAAACGCCGTCGAAATATCGAGTTTAAGCAGCATGCCCTTGGCCTTTCGACGATGCACTTTCCTCACGACTTGCCTCACCAACATGAAATTGTCATCAATATTTCTTCCCTTAAAGAACGCGGACTTGTTGACATGAACCAATTCGTTCATCTGCGGGCTCAGTCTGACAGCCAAAAGTTTGGCACCAATCTTCGGGATGCCGTGAACAAGACCGATGGGGCGGAACTCGCTGATCTGGCAACCATCTGGTTTCTTGGGGATCAAGGACATAATAGCTTGATTTAATATGCCAAAACCTCTTCGGTTCCCCAAGAAGAGCTTGTGAATTGCAGCCATGATGCAAACTCAGTGTCGCCATATTGGATGTCTCCATTTTTCTTGCATCAATTCAATAGTGACACAATTTGACGAATTCAAACACTAATTTAAGCTAACATTGTATTGCAAAATTCTTACGTACAACATGATTTTAGCCTCACCACATCGACGGTGAATGCTACTCACGGGGCACATGCAGACGTGACGAGTCCCACTCGTCCTCTAGGCGAGGCGGTGTGACAGTCCGGCGACCACATCATCGTTCCATTCTTGTTCCGTGCAATCGTCGGGGCCGGAGACGGCTTTCTCAAATGAGGCAATACCCAATATGGCACAAGTTGTCTAAATCTCACCACACTAGGCTCGAATTGGCGCACTCTAGCGTGCCCCCCCCCCCCTCTCTAGCCGTGAAATTTGCGTGTGCTTCCTTGCACTGGAGCCATACTGGGGTGTTCCTCCCCAACGCCAGTGCCTACACAATGACGGTGTGCTCCAAGATTTCTCCAAACCGGACCGCCGGCGCATAGGTGCTACTAGCGCAGGATTCGTTGGGTTTCCCCAAAGAGGAAGGGCGATGTAGATAATAGAAAAGTTTCCCCTCAGTTAAGAACCAACGTTTATTGAACCATATGAGCTTCAAGCTAACAAGATAAGCAACATGTACACATACAAAAAATAAAATACTTGCACCAACGTGGCAAGGGGGCTGTCAAGCCCCTTTGTCTTGCTAGTTACAATGATAAAAGCAAATAGATAGATATGTAATGGTATAGTGAAACAACAAATAATAAAAGGCAAATGAAGAAGCAATTTTGTAGAAGACATATTAATGAAGAATAGACTGAGGGGCATAGGTTCACTATGATCCTTCATGTCATGATCTCATATAGTCATTAATACAACAATATGTACTAATACTTCACCCCAAGAGCACCGCAAGATTGAACCCACTACTATGCACCCCTCCCTCTGAAGAAGTACTCAATCTTGGCCAGCGAAGACAAATAGATCGGAAAGCATACATAGCTACTTAATTATTATTTGCATCATATAAACACATATAGATCGGAAAACATGGAAATGGTGCATATGTCCGCCTCCTCGGCGGACTTCACCACGTTGTATTTATTCAATAGCTATTCAATATAGAAGTTGTATTGAGACTTTATTTGCCAACTAAAAGCAGACCTTTTATTTTGTAGATTTGTCGTCTGATGCAGTCGATGCAGACATTGCAGTGGAGGCGGATCCGGAGCAGCACCGCCGTCTCCTGCGAAAGAAAATTCGAAGTGGATACATTGTGAGTCGCAAGGTCGGTGAGATGGGCCTGGTGGTTAGGAGCAGAGTATTGCATGGGGGTAGGACATACCGCTTATGTACTAACCTGGAGCTCCATGGGTTTCTTCTCCTCGGTCGGGGTGGGCGGTTGCTTCTTCGCCTTGTCTTCCTCTTCGCCAGTCGTCCCTTTCTGAACGCCTCGCCCATGCAAAGCAATATCCATAGCTCGCACTCTAGGCTAAGCAAATTGTGAGGCTGCCAAGCTAGGTTAGCTGCTACTTTCCCAGGATAGTAACCAAACATTCCTTAGAGCATCTCCAACAGCCGCGCTACGCGTCGCGTCCAAAAAAAGCGTTTGCCGCGCGCGCTTCAGCAGGTATAGCGCGGGGATAGGCGCTGGCTCCAACAGCCGCGCTATAATACAGCGCGCGCGCGCCGCTCCAGCAGTGCCCAAAAATGCAGCGCGCGCACAATATTTTTTATTATGTAAAATTGCATTAAAATAAAAAGGATACAAAGTTATTTTACATATTGCAACTAGATAGGTAGTTCGAAAACATAGATAGATAGTTCGGCGCTAGATAGTTCGAAAACATAAAAAAAAACTAATCCTAGTCGCTCCCGTCATCTGCAGCATCATCGGCTTCGTCGTTGGTGTCGTCAGAGGTTGACAGCTAGCAGTCCAACCAACGGTCATCGTTTTCAGTGAAGAAGGACCTCCCGCCTGCATCGCGGATGGCGCACTGCTGACACGCCAATGCCTTCCGACGACGCCTGTCCAACCGCTCCTCGCGGCGCCGGCGCGTGTCCTCCTCGCGGCGACTTGCCCAATACTGCTGCTCGTAGGTGACGTCCTCCGGGTGGAGCCGGCGCCACTCCGCCATGCGCCGCTCGTCCTCCTGGGCGACGAGGAGGCGGTTCTGCAGCGCAGTGTGCTCCGCACGGTCTCGTGCGGAGTTTAGACGAGGCGGCGGGGCGAGCTCTAACGCCTGCTCGAGCGTGTGGACGTCGTCGAAGTTCATTTGGCGGCGCGGCCTGCCTAGGCGCCACGCCGCCGCGTTGAACGCGCGGGCGGCCTCGTGCGCCGTCTCGTACGTTCCGAGTGGAAGCCGGAGATCGCCGGAGCGTATCTCGGCGTAGAACCCGGCGCCGTTCGGGCGCTCGCGGACGCCGCGGTAGCCCGACGAAGAACGGTGGCGCGGCGGCATGGTGGCGCGTCGGGGGCGGCGGCGGCGCTCTGGAGCGGTGACGGCGGCGCAAGCGATGGCGCGAGAGGCAGGGAGAGAGAAAGAGCGGTGGAGAGCGAGGGGGAGCACGCGCTGCGTTTTATAGGCGCGCGGGAGGAGGCGCCGCAAAAATGGCGCACGAGAGGCCGCCATTTCGTGCACGATTTTCCCGCCGCCGCTGGAGCACGCCATTCTGCCCCCCGCGCGCGAAAACGCAAGTTTAGCGCGCGCGTGCCTTTTTGCGCGGCTGTTGGAGATGCTCTTAGGCACCATTCAAGCAAGCTACAAGCCATGCAAAAATTTGATGTGGACAACATCCAAACATGCCCTAATACCGTGTTACTAGTTCCATTCGTTCATCAGTCATTCACTGATGTGTTTGTTCAGGTTTTTTCAGTTTTCTTTAATTTTTTTGTTTGTTTATTTGCTTTTCCTATTTCTTCTACAGTTTGCTTTGGTTTTCCTTTTTCATCGTAATACTTCGTTTTTTTTTTCATTTTTCCTTGGTTTCTCTTTTGTGTCCTGCATGGTTTTCATTAGTTTTTTCTTTCTTTCTAACTTTCCTTCTTTTTATTTGGGTTTTCTTCTTATTTGTTTTTCTTTTTCTTATATTTTAGTTTCTTAATCGGTTTTCACTGTTTTACATTCTTTTTCCACTTGTTTCTTTCAGTTTTATTTTTGCCTTTTTCTTTTCTTGTTTTCAATTTTTTCATTTTTTTTGTTTGTTTTTGTTTCCATTCTACGGCTTTTGTATTCAGCAAGCACAATATTCTAATACACGTTTAACCTTTTTAGATACAAGTTTAATGTTTTTGTAAACATGGTCAGCTTTTTTTCTATACACAACATTTGTATTTTTCAAATGCTTGATTAATATTTTTGAAATGCAAAATTAACATTTTTTTTCAATACATGGCTAACATTTTTTCTGCACGCATTTTAACTTTTTCAAATACTTGATTAACATTTTTTAAATACAAGATTAGCAATTTTTTTAATAGATGGTCTACACTTCTTCTATACACATTTCACATTTTCCAAATGCTTGGTAAAAAAATTAAAAAACTTGTTTAACAGTTTTTTCAAATGTTTGATAAACATTTTCTTAATACATGATCATGTTTTTTCACACACATTGTATATTTTTTGTAGACATGAGAAACATCTCCTTATACATATTTAACATTTTTCAAATGCTTGGTTAGCATTTTTTAAATACATGGTGAAAATAATAATTCCATACACATTTTTAACATTTTCAAATGCTTGATTAACATTTCATGAAATACATGGTCAAGAGTTTTTCTACACACATATTGACATTTTTAAATGCTTGAATAATAATTTTCAAAGAAAAGTTTGATTTTTTAATGAATGGTGAATAATTTTTGTATAAGTATTTAATATTTTTTCAAAAACTTTATTAAAAAATATATAAAATATTTTTTTTACATTTTTCAAGTGCTTGATTAACATTATTTCAATACTTGATCATCTTTTTTCATAAATAATCTATATTTTTTTCATATACACGAGGAATATTTTCTTTATAGACTTCAAATTTTCAAATGTTTGGTTAACTTCATTTTTAAAAAACAATTAGGCAAAGTGTTTTATGTAATATAGTTATTTAAAATATTTGAAAGTATAGACGAAATTAAAGAAGTGAAAACAAAAAAGTTAAAATAACCTGGTTATGGCCTCCCGCGCCGCCAGTAGGTTCAAGAAAAACGGGTGGAGAGGATGATCTGAGGCATGGAGAGGATCTTGATGCTGATATGCAGGATGCTGAGAATAACAGAAAAAGAGTGTCTGAACTTGCTGCTATGTCAAAGCTTCCAGCGCCAGAATCAGTTAGCAGTGAAAGGGCTAATCAGTTGGCACTACCTTCTACTGAGGTTCCTCCTAGTCCGAGTGGCAAACAGGAGCCGAAGAGGGCGAAGGTGATGCTGGACGCCTATAAGAACGCTGTGGCAAAGAACATCGCACAAGTGAAAGGAGACCTGAAGTTGGCGGGCCCGAACGACGGGCGCCGCCAAGGCCAATGAGTGCCTTCTGTTGGAACCGTCGCGGTGCGGGCAAAGCCGGACAGTTCGAGAGCTTCGCGATTTCGCGAGGAAATTTGTCCCTACCCTACTATGCATAGTTGAAACATAGATAGAGGGATCCAGGGTAGAAGCATTGGCAAGTACTTTAGGTTTTGATAATTCTTATGCAATTAGTAGTCAAGGTCGAAGTGGTGGAATCGGTCTATTTTGGAATAATTCAATAAAAGTTGAGATTCTTGGTTACTCGTGTTATCATCTTGATGTTTCGGTGGATGAAGGCAACAGTGATAAGTGGAGGTTAACATGTGTTTACGGTGAGGCACAGACGCATTTGAGGCATCACACGTGGACAGTTTTGAAGAATATTAGCACTTTGAGCACCCTCCCATGGCTTTGTATGGGAGATTTTAACGAAGTGTTACGTCCGCAAGAGCACGAGGGAGTGGGGCAACGTAGCAACGCTCAAATACAGGCTTTTCGAGACACCATAGATATTTGCATGTTGCTAGACTTGGGCTTTAAGGGCAATTTTTGGACGTTTGAGAAAAAAGTCACAGGGGGAAGCTACACAAGATGTAGGCTAGACAGAGCATTGGTAAACGCTGCATGGATGGCCAAGTTTCCTTTGGCATCGGTTTCACACCTTACAGGATCTACTTCAGACCAGCGGCGAATGCACGTGTAGGCTGTGGGGTCAGCTGACCCCACAGCTTTTTTGAAAAACAGCCTAAACTTATTGTTTATACACTGTTCATCACGAAGAAAAAATTCAAAAAAATTATCATTGACCCCACAGAGTCTTGAGGCTGGCCCCGCCACTGCTTCAGACCACACGCCCTTGCTAATTGATTTTGGAGGTGGGGAAGAAGCACATATCCAGCGACCCTTCAAATACGAACTAATGTGGGAATCACATGAAGGTTTTAAGGACCAGCTCACTACAGACTGGTGCACAGGTCAGCCGTGCTCATCGGTGGAAGAGATGCGCCACAAATTAGATAGCCAAGCTAAGGGGCTGAATACTTGGAGTAGGGACACGTTCGGCAGCGTTCGGAAAGAAATCAAGCATCTGAAGAGTTTGCTCGAAGAACTCCGGAGCGATCCAGCAAGGACAGGGCCAACCCATGTAGAACTAAAAATCAATGAAAAGTTGGTGGAGATGTACTATCGTGAGGAAATCATGTGGCGACAACGGGCCAGAGTTGAGTGGCTTTCGGCTGGGGACAGAAATACTAATTTTTTTCATCTACGAGCTAGTATTCGCAGGAAGAAAAACATGATTAAAGCTCTTCAGAACTCCCTTGGCGCGGTGATAGCTGATCCTGCAGAGTTGAAGACGATGGCCAATGAGTTCTATCAAAATTTATACTCATCCGAGGGGGTACAGGACATGGGAGCCGCTCTACAGCACGTACCACGGAAGGTGACTGATGACATGAATACAGCTTTGTGCGCCCCATACACTAAGGATGAAGTTAAAAACGCCTTGTTCCAGATGTTCCCAACAAAAGCACCGGGCCCTGACGGTTTTCCAGCTCATTTTTTATCAGCGCCATTGGGACATATGCGGAAATGAGGTTACGGACATTGTTCTCGGGATTGTACGGGGAGAAGAAAGCCCGGAGTGCATCAACGACACTGTATTGGTGTTAATTCCAAAGGTAATAAGCCCGACGGTTTTATCCCAGTTCCGGCCAATAAGTCTTTGCAATGTATTGTACAAGATATCATCAAAGGTGATAGCGAACAGACTGAAAATTATTTTACCTGATATAATCTCCCAGGAACAGTCAGCTTTTGTCCCGGGAAGGTTGATAACTGACAACATCATATGTGCCTATGAGTGTCTACATTTCATGAAGAGATCCCGGTCAAAAGCTAATTCCTTTTGTGCTTTAAAAATCGACATGGTGAAGGCCTATGACAGGTTGGAATGGTCATATTTGAGAGCCATCATGGAAAAGCTTGGCTTTGCAGGTCAATGGATAAATACTGTAATGAGCATGGTGACATCGGTAAGCTTCTCGGTATTGTTCAATGGAGAGAAACTTGAATCTTTCAAACCAACGAGAGGTATTCGGTAGGGAGACCCTATCTCCCCCTACTTATTCTTGATTGCAGCAGAGGGCCTTTCGTGCCTCCTCAAATCCAGTTCTTCGTCATCGCTTGTTGGCATTAAGGTGGCTCCGACGGCTCCCGCTGTTAACCACCTTCTGTTTGCAGATGACAACCTGTTGCTTTTCAAGGCGAGTGTAGAGGGGTCTGGAGTGGTGTCAAACCTACTTGATACTTATTGTGGTGCATCAGGGCAGAGGATAAATCATGACAAGTCGTCCATATATTTCAGCAAGGGCTGTCCCGAGACACTGAGGGAGGCGGTCAAGAATACTTTGCATGTCCACAATGAATATTTGAGTGAAAGGTATCTTGGCATGCCTACGGAGGTGGGTCACTCGAAGAACGGCACGTTTAAATACTTGAGAGACCGTGTATGGGAGAAAATAAAGGGATGGATGGAAAAGCTTCTATCTGCAGCAGGTAAAGAGGACTTGATTAAATCAATTGCCCAAGCAATCCCGGTTATTTCTATGTCATGTTTCAGATTGCCAAGGGGACTTTGTGAGAGTATTACTTCCATAATTCGGCAGTTCTGGTGGGGCAGTAAACAGGGAAGGAGAAAACCGAGTTGGGTAGCCTGGGACATCATGACCCAGCCAAAACACCTAGGAGGCTTGGGATTTCGTGACCTGGAAATATTTAACTTAGCCCTACTTGCCCGTCAGGCGTGGATGCTGTTGTCAGAGGAAAGGTCTTTGAGCGGCAAAATTTTGAAAGCGGTGTATTATCCAAGCAGTACATTGCTAGAGGTGGAGTTGGGGACGCATCCATCTCAGATTTGGAGAGCAATACTTGATGGGCGCGACATTTTAGTGCAGGGTGTTATCAGGAGAATTGGAAACGGTGAAACCACCAATATATGGCAGCATAACTGGATTCCCCGAGACAACTACAAGAGACCCATTACTTCTCTTGTTGAAAACCCTCCTCAGATGGTCTCCCAACTGATTGATGCAACTAGTTCAGCATGGAACGAGGAGCTGGTGCGGGCTACATTCACACATTTTGATGCTACAGATATCCTGAAGATTCCAATTTGCATGCGCAGAGTACACGATTTCTGGGCATGGCACGAGGAGAGTCGGGGATTGTTCTCAGTTCGATCGGCCTATCGCATGGTATTACGTATAAAACACAGTCGGGAATCCTGGTTGAATGAACAAGGCGAAGCTTCCACACTTCAGAATGAGGGCAACCACTGGAGTAAACTCTGGCACATCGAGGTCCCATCGAAGTTGAAAACCTTTTTGTGGCGTTTTGCGAGACGATCCATGCCAACTGGGCAGCTGTTGAAACATAGAAATATGAGTACTGAAGACAACTGTCATCTTTGTGGCGCGATAGATACGTGGAAGCATGCACTTTTATCATGCCCGATGGCTGTTGGGGTTTGGGCGCTAGCACCGGAGGCCCTTGTGATGCATTTGGTTGATAGGCAGGAGGATGGATCCAGGGAATGGCTATTTGCACTTCATGATACTTTGGACAGTGATGCATTTGTGCGGCTGACTGTCACTCTGTGGGCCATATGTGGAGCGAGGAGAAAAGCGATATACGAGGATATTTATCAATCTCCTCATAATATTGATGGGTTCATCACGAGCTACCTCTCAGAAATTCGGGCTATCAAATCCACCTGTCGACAGACGACAGTTCCATCAATTCCAAGACCGACCAGATGGCAGGGTCCGGAGGAAGGAAGCGTTAAGATAAATGTTGACGCGGCAGTCTCGAACCATGCCAGACATGGGGCAGTAGGGGCAGTCTGCAGAAGCTCGGACGGGGTATTTTTGGGAGCCTCAGTGATGGTAATTAAACATATTACAGATCCAACGACACTAGAAGCAATGGCAGTCAGGGAAGCGTTAGCTCTAGCAGATGATCTTTACCAGAGAAGGGTACATGTGGCATCTGACTGCAAAGTGGTGGTAGAGGACCTGAAGAGGAAGACTTCATCATCTTATGGTGCTATTATACATGAGATCATAAACCATTCATTAGATTTTGCTTTATGTAAGTTTAGTCATGAGTTTAGGAGCTCGAATGTCGAAGCTCACAACGTAGCGAAGTTTGCTTTATCTCTCGGGGTGGGTCGCCATGTGTGGTTGGGACACCCGGGAGACCTTCCATCCGTCCCTGTAAACATTGTGACGAATTAATAAAAACTTCGCGAGGTTGTCTCAAAAAAAAAAAAAAAAACGGGTGGCCAATAGGTATAAAGATGCTTGTTACTGTGTAAGGTACCGAGAGCGGGACCCGGGCAGTGGAAAGCGAGGTACCCCCCACCCGCTCCACGACCGCTCACATTTGGGTCAGCCCGTGTGCGGGGCAGGGCGCCCCTATTTTCTTTTTCTGCATCTTGTTTCTTGATTCGACAAAAGAAGTCTCAGATTTTAAAAAATCAAAATTTCAGAAAAGGTTCGAGAATTTTAAAAATATATTTCAATATTCAGAAACTATTTGAAAATTAAAAAATATTCCCGGTTTTTTGTGAATTTTGAAAAATTATGTAATTAAAAAATGTCCACTGTTTTCAAATTTGTTTTTCAGGGACTTTATAAAACATTCGTGAACTAAAAAATTGTTCATGAATTTCGAAAACAAAGTAAATTCAATAATAATGTTCAGAATTTCACAAAAATTCCTTAATGTAAAATAATTATGAAGTTAAAAAATGTTGACTGTTTAAAAAAATCTTCTCAAGTTAAACAAATTCTCACAAATTTCAAAACAATGTTCAAAAATTCTGAAAAATTCACGGGTTCAAAATATGTGCATGAATTAAAAAATATCATCAACTTGAAACATGTTCGCGACTTCAAAAAAATGTTCATCAGTTTGTCAAAATGTTTACAAATTTCAATATTGTTCCTGAATTTGGAAAATGTTCACTAGTTTTGAAATACGTTTACAAATTTGGAAAATTCGTGATTTTAAAAACATGAATTGAAATTATTCGTGATTTTATTTATTTATTATCATCTTGTTTCTGCAAGTTTGAAATGAAAAAAAAACTATACCAAAAAAAGAAAAGTGAAAACCCAAAACAAAAAATAATGAGAAGAAAAAACAAAGCAAAAAAAACTGGTGGGAAGAACCCAAGAATAGGCCGACCCATAGAGAGCACAAGGCACGTGGAGGAAACCCAACACCCCATGGAACAAGATGTAGTCTTGAATGGTGCTTCAAGGGATCCTACATCATCATCTATTGCGTTTTGCCTTATGGCTAAGGCTTCAAAGGTATCTCCCACTTTGAACCCCAATATATCTTGTGATGATAGTGATGATGACAATGATGATGATGTAGAAAATGATGAAGAGAATGATAATGTTGCCTCCTTAAAAATTAAGGGGGAAATGATTTTTAAAGCTCTTCTTAAAAATAAATTAGCTCGTTCCAACTTTATGGAAATCATGTCTATTGCCATTGAGGGAAAGAAATATATTGATGAGTTGGAATCTCATCTAGAGGAGCATGAGGTCACCATTGAGAAAATGGAAGGTCATGAGCGTGATTACGCTAATGAGATCGCCAACCTCTCGCAAGCTCTTGAACTTGAACAAACCACCAAGGAATCTCTTGAGGAGACTTTTGCTCTAGAACTATCTAGAATAAAGGAATCCCGTGATAGAGCTCTCGAGGTGGCTAATGATTTTAAAACTAAAAATGAGAAGCTTGAAGTTGCACATGCTAAACTCCTTGAGGATTTTGATCACCTCAAAAATGGCTCAAGGGTCATTAAGAGTGAGCTCATCAAACTCACCGAGTCTCATGCTCAACTTAAAGCTTCATATTCTAAAGAGCTTGCCAAGTTGCCTTCTCCTCTTGCTATTATTGATGATGCTTGTGCTACTAACTCTATTTCTAGTGAAGCATCCATTTTGAAGGAGAATGTTGAGCTAAGGGCTCAACTTGAGTTGCTATCTAGCAATTATGGGAGATTGGAAGAAAGTCATGTAAAGCTCACAAGCTCTCATGATGATCTTCTAGTATCCCATAATGTGCTAAGGATAGCTCATGAGGCTATGATCATCAAGGTAACATCTAGTGAGTCTCATGTGGTCGCTAGCACTACTTCTAGTCAAAATGCTATATTGCCATGTGCTAGTCCTCGTAATTCATCTATGCATAACATTGGTACATCTTGTGATGAATTGCTTTCCTTGCCTTGTTGCTCTAACAATGAAGCCTATACTTCCTCTAGTACTTGTGTTGATACTAACCATGTAGAGGAAATCAAAGAGCTCAAGGCCCAAGTCTCTTCCTTGAAGAAAGACTTGGAAAAGTGTCATGAAGGGAAGTCCACACTCAACAATATCTTGAGTGTGCAAAAATCCCCCAATGACAAAGGTGGACTTGGATTCAACTCCAACAAGAATAAAAGGTCCAAGATCTTTAAGAAGAATAAGGGCCAAGAACAACTCAAGAATTCGGCCAAGATTATTTGCTTCAAGTGCAAAATTGAAGGTCATCATGTTAGATCTTGCCCATTGAAGAAGAAGGCCATTAGTGACAAGCAACAATGGAAGAGGCCACAAGTTCATTCTCGTGCTCAACCGCAAGTTGGAGAAAGGCCGCTTCCCAAGAAGACTCATGGTAATGCTTCTCATTTTGAGAAATCAAATGAGAAGAAAGTGAAGAGTAGATGTTGCTACCTATGCCGTGAGTGTTGGTGAACGTAGTATTTAAATTTTTTCCTACGATCACGCAAGATCTATCTACTAGATGCATAGCAACGAGAGGGGAGAGTGTGTCTACGTACCCTCGTAGACCGGGAGCGGAAGCGTCAAGTGACGCGGTTGATGTTGTCGAACTTCTTCGCGATCCAACCGATCAAGCACCGAACGTACGGCACCTCCGCGTTCAGCACACGTTCAGCTTGATGACGTCCCACGAGCTCTTGATCCAGTTGAGCTTCACGGGAGAGTTACGTCAGCACGACGGCGTGGTGACGGATATGATGTATCTACCGGCGCAGGGCTTCGCCTAAGCACTGCAACGGTATGACCGAGGTGTGTTTCTGTGGAGGGGGGCACCGCACACGGCTAAAACAATTCAACTTGTGTGTCCTAGGGTGCCCCCCTGCCCCCGTATATAAAGGAGCAAGGGAGAGGCCGACCCTAGAGGGGGCGCGCCAAGTGTGGGGAGTCCTACTAGGACTCCCAAGTCCTAGTAGGATTCCCCTTTCCTTTCTGGAGTAGGAGAGAAGGAAAGAGGGGGAGAGGGAGAAGGAAAAGGGGGCTGCACCCCTTGTCCAATTCGGACCAGAAGGGGGGCACGCGCCTCTTTCCTTTTGGCCTCTCTTTTCTATTCCCGTAACTCCCCGGTACTCCGAAAATACCCGAATCACTCGGAACCTTTCCGATGTCCGAATATAGTCGTCCAATATATCGATTTTTACGTCTCGACCATTTCGAGACTCCTCGTCATGTCCCCGATCTCATCCGGGACTCCGAACTCCTTCGGTACATCAAAACTCATAAACTCATAATACCGATCGTCATCAAACGTTAAGCGTGCGGACCCTACGGGTTCGAGAACTATGTAGACATGACCGAGACTCATCTCCGGTCAATAACCAATAGCGGAACCTGGATGCTCATATTGGCTCCTACATATTCTACGAAGATCTTTATCGGTCAAACCGCATAACAACATACGTTGTTCCCTTTGTGTAGGATCGAAGAAGTAGGTCTAGAGGGGGGGTGATTAGACTACTTGACAATATAAAATTTCTGCCTTTTGATTATGCAAAGCTTTAGGCAGTTTCACAACTAAGAACAAGTCAAGTAACTCACTACACATGCAATTCTAGAGTATGGGCAGCGGAAAGTAAATTGCATATATAGTAAATGGAAGTGGAGAAGATCAAACGCAGTTTGGTGACACGGAGATTTTTGTCGTGGTTCCGATAGGTGGTGCTATCGTACATCCACGTTGATGGAGACTTCAACCCACGGAGGGTAACGGCTGCGCGAGTCCACGGAGGGCTCCACCCACGAAGGGTCCACGAAGAAGCAACCTTGTCTATTCCATCACGGCCTACGCCCACGGAGGACTAGCCTTACTCGGGGTAGATCTTCACGAAGTAGGCGATCTCCTTGCCCTTACAAACTTCTTGGTTCAACTCCACATCTCAACGACGGAGGCTCCCAAGCGACACCTAACCAATCTAGGAGGCACCACCCCCCAAAAGGTAATAGACGGTGTTGATGATGATGAACTCCTTGCTCTTGTGCTTCAGATGATAAACTCCCCAACACTCAACTCTCCTCACTGATATGGCTGTGGTGGAAGAAAGATTTGAGTGGAAAGCAACTTGGGAAGGCTAGAGATCAAGTTTCATATGGTAGGAATGGAATGGCTTGATCTCAACACAAGGGTAGGTGGTTCACTTCTCAGAAAGTATATGGTGTGAGTGGTAGACTTTCTTATGGCTCTCCTCACGAATGAGGAGGGGGTGGAGGGGTATATATAGCCTCCACACAAAATCCAACCGTTACACACACATTTGACCAATCTCGGTGAGACCAAAGTGAAAACTCGGTCAGACCGAAAGTTCCAATATAGTGAACGTTGGGATTTTCGGTGGGACCGAAAATACCATCTCGGTGGGACCGAAAGTGTATCTGATATGAACGTTGGAGTTATCGGTGAGACCGAGAAAGAAAACTCGGTTGGACCGATTTGAGAAAGAGTAGGAACATGCCAGAATCGGTTAGACCGAAAATGCATTATCGGTTAGACCGATTTGAGCCAAGACAGAAGCTTGTCCATTTCGGTGAGACCGATAATACAAACTCGGTTATTCCGAAATGATGTGAAGTGGTTACAGAAGGTTGGCAGTTCAGACTCGGTGAGACCGATCTCAAACTCGGTAGGACCGATTTTCCTAGGGTTTGGAATATGGCTGAAGTGGTTCATCTCGGTGGGACTGAGTTGGAAGAATCGGTTTGTCCGAGATTACTTATGAGTGTGTTGAATAGTGAAGAGTGCTGATA
Organism: Secale cereale; assembly: GCA_902687465.1. NCBI lineage: Eukaryota > Viridiplantae > Streptophyta > Magnoliopsida > Poales > Poaceae > Secale > Secale cereale. The sequence goes on from LR738710.1 coordinate 895,942,820, forward strand.
GTTGAAAGGAGCTAAATCACTAAGCACTTTGAGCAACAAGATCATCAATACAACCTCATCCCCTTTTAATAGTATTGGCTTTTCCTATGGACTCAATGTGATCTTTGATCACTAAACCAGAAATGGAGTCTTGAGCTTTTGCCAATGCTTGCCTTAGCATTTGAGGGGTCCACTTCTTCAGTCATCTTGCCATACCAATGTGATTGGGTTTCCTGAAACATACTTGATAAAAGCATTAGTCCAACCACAAAGTATGTTGTCATTAATTACCAAAACCACCCGGAGAGCAAATGTGCTTTCAATCTCCCCCTTTTTGGTAATTGATGGCAACACACTAAAATTATATTTAAACAGAACATCAAAGCTTATTGAAAGAAGGGCAGAATTATCATGAAAGCTTTGACAAGCATGTAGTACACAGGCTCCCCCTACAAGTGTGCAAGATGTTCGTATTTTGGTTTTGGACTACCACAAGCACACAAGAGAGATAAGCAAGATGTGCTACATGCAGCTTGGCTATATGCATCAGAGCAGAAGAAAAAAAAAAGTGAGTGATAATGCATATGTGCATGGTGATTTCTTGCAAACAAGTATTTACAAGCAAGTCACCATCATGCACATTCTGCAAGATGCATATACTTACCTTGAGGTTCCTTGGCACTTGTACCTGAAGGGATAAACTTGAGAAAACAAGGTTAGATAACACAAGAGTATTCCTTCAACCAACTGCAAGAACATCAAGTGTACCAAGCCCGGGAGGACATGTATAAAGAGTGTCTCATATTGAGCACAGGCTTGAATCAGCAAACATGTCTCCGAAGCTAAAAGATTTTCAATGAACTCTGAGAGATTTTGCTTTTCATAGGATATCAATTGTGACGATTCCTCTGAGTCTTCTCCCCTTAAGCTAAAAGATTCCATGAGATACCAATTGTGAACAAGGGGTGTGAGGTAAAAAGCAAAATCAAAAGAATGATGCCAATTGTAAAGTAAAACATGACAAAGCTTTGATGTGATTCTCTCCCCCTTAAGATAAGATTGCTTTTCTTTTTCCTTTAAGTCTTCTCTTCTCCCTCTACTCCCCCTACTCCCCCTAGTCCTCTCCCCCTAAGTTCTCTCCCCCTTTGACATCAAGTGCCGAAAAGGACAGCAAATTAGGTAGGGCAGGAAAATGGAGAGAAAGAAAGAAAGAAAGAAGTGGGATCCTGAAGAATCACAACAGGGCAAATGAGAACATTCATAGAGAAACAATTTGAATTGAAATTTGAGTCCTCTCCCTTTGAAATTTAAAATTTGAGTGAGGCTGCAGAAGTTGATGTCCTGGAGGATAAATCGGTGACACCGAATTAGATGGATCGGTGATTCCGAATCCTTTTCGGTTGGACCGAAAATTTAAAATCGGTGACGCCGAGTTTATTCCAAGGAAATATAGAAATAATTCAGCTCACTTTGCGAGGGAAGTTTCAAAAAGATTTGCAATGAATTTGTAAAAGATTTTCAGGGAATTGATCAGAGCCATAAAAAGATTTCCAGAAGGATATTCACAAAGAAACATAAGAAAAGAAATAAAAAGATTTCTAGATGAAGTTTTTTTTTTTTATTTATAAAGAAAACTCAATGAGAGAACATAAGAGAAAACAGAAAAACTCCAAAAACATATGTACTTCATCTAGATAAAGGTCGGCGACAAAATCACCTATGTTTGAGTATATTGACTTAGGAGTCAAATGAGGACATTTGATCATAGGTCATACTCATCGTTTAAGCTCAAAATGGGGTTGCCATTTTTTTTTCGATTAAGCATTTGATGTGATCACATCTTATGAAGCTGCTTGTACTCATGACTTTGAGCAAAGCTTCTTAAAGATGTGAAGAACATACCTTGGGCTTGTTGTTGCTTTTACTCATGTAGGTAAGCTCGATGTAGATGCTCATTGAATGTGAAGTTGGAGCACCATTTCTACTTGTGTAGTTCATCTTCCTACATGGGTTAGGCAAGCAAGGAAATACTCGAGGATATCCAAGATGACAAGAGTGAAATACTAGATGTATAAGGTGTCAAAAAGGATATGTGGAATTTTGTTCCTTGAACTCAACATCCCAAAGGGCTAGATACTTGGTCAATGACAAGATTACTCATGATTTGAGTTTGTGGTAATCTCGTGAAATGTAGATCATCCAAGTACCTGCAAGGAGTTAGATGCAATACAAGGAGGCAAATGTGTCCAAGACATAAGATACCAATTGTAAGATAAATATCAAGGATTAGTCAAGAGGCTCATGCCTTGCATTCATCAATGGAGTTATCACTCCAAGTTTGAAGCATCAATGATGTTCAACTCACTCCTTAAGCGACAAAACACCTTCTCATCAAGAGGTTTTGTAAAGATATCAGCAAGTTGTTTGTCAGTACGAACATGCTTGAGATTAATATCACCCTTGGCAATATGATCACGAATAAAATGGTGACGAACTTCAATATGCTTTGTTCGAGAGTGTTGCACAGGATTGTGTCCAATCTTGATTGCACTCTCATTGTCACAAAGCAAGGGAACACGTCTCACATGTATCCCATAATCCTTAAGTGTTTGTGTCATCCATAGTAATTGAGCACAACACGAACCAGCAGCAATATATTCTGCTTCGGCAGTGGATAGTGATACCGAATTTTGTTTCTTGGAGGACCAAGATACAAGGGATCGACCAAGGAATTGACATGTACCCGAAGTTGACTTTCTATCAACCTTGTCACCGGCATAGTCCGAGTCGGAATAGCCAACAAGATCGAAAGAAGCCCTCTTAGGATACCAAATGCCAAAGTTTGGTGTGTGTATCAAGTATCTCACTATCCTTTTAACAGCTTTAAGATGACATTCTTTAGGGGCTGCTTGATATCGCGCACACATGCATACACTCAACATTATGTCAGGACGAGAAGCACAAAGATATAGTAGAGAACCAATCATAGAACGATAAACCTTTTGATCAACGGGTTCTCCATCTTTTGTCAGGTCATTATGTCCACTTGTAGGCATGGGGGTACTCATACCTTTGCTTTCTTGCATGTTGAACTTCTTGAAGAGATCCTTGGTGTACTTTGTTTGTGAGACAAAAGTACCCTCCTTAGATTGCTTGATTTGCAACCCAAGGAAGAATTTGAGTTCACACATCATGGACATCTCATACTTCTCCGACATAAGCTGTCCAAACTTCTTGCTAAAATGGGGGTTAGTTGAACCAAAGATAATATCATCAACATATATTTGGCACACAAATAGTTCACCATTAACCCTTTTCGTGAAAAGCGTTGAGTCTATCTTTCCAATTTCAAAGCCTTTTTCAAGAAGAAAGCTAGTTAAGCATTTGTACCAAGCTCTAGGGGCTTGTTTAAGACCATAAAGAGCTTTATGCAACTTGTAAACATGATTAGGCTTTTTGGGATTTACAAAACCGGGAGGTTGTTTCACAAATACTTCCTCCTCAATTTCACCATTTAGGAAAGCACTTTTGATATCCATTTGATAGAGAGTAATATCATGGTGATTGGCATAAGCAAGAAGAATGCGAATGGATTCAAGTCTAGCAACGGGGGCATAAGTCTCACCATAGTCCATACCTTCGACTTGTGTGTAACCTTGAGCTACGAGACGAGCCTTGTTGCGGATGACTTGTCCATCTTCATCTTGCTTGTTCCGAAACACCCATTTGGTTCCAATGATGTTTTGATCATCGTTGGGCTTCTCTACCAAAGTCCACACCTTGTTCCTCTCGAAGTTGTGTAGTTCTTCGTGCATAGCGTTCACCCAATCCGGGTCATCAAGTGCTTCTTCTACCTTCATAGGTTCAATACTAGAGATAAATGAGTAATGCTCACAAAAGTTAGCTAAGCGAGTTTTAGAGCGAGTAATTCTCCCGGAGTTGATGTCGTTCATCATTTGTTCCACGGGATGATTCTTCTTGACTCTTGCTCGGACTCGGGATAGCTTTTGTTGATGTTGTGGCTCAGCTTCCTCATCATCTTCATCTTCTTCATTGTTGTTGGTGTTGTCTTGAGGCGGTGGAGAAGGAGGTTGTGGTGGATCTTCTTGTTGCATTTCCTCATCTTGGTGAGTTCCACTTGTGGAGGCCTCCATGTTGCCTTGAGGTTCATCTCTCTGTGAGGTAGGTGGCTCCACATATGTAGATGAGGTACTCTCCTTCACTTCCATGGGACGGATCTTTCCAATAGATAAATCTTGGATTGCTTCCGATGGGTCCTTGTCTCCTACATCAATAGGCATTTGCTCTACTTGCGAGCCGTTAGATTCATCAAACTTCACATCTACCGTCTCTTCAACCTTTCGGGTGAAATTATTGTAGACACGGTAGGTGTGGGAGTTTGATCCATAACCAAGAAGAAAGCCTTCATGAGATTTAGGAGCAAATTTAGATCGACGATGCTTATCAAGGATATAGCATTTTGAACCAAAGACACGAAAGTATCCCACTTGGGGTTTGTTACCGGTGAGAAGCTCATATGATGTCTTGCCGAGAAGCTTATGAAGATAAAGCCTGTTGATAGCATGACAAGCTGTCTCGACTGCTTCTGCCCAAAAGTGCTTCGGTGTCTTGTATTCATCAAGCATCGTTCTTGCCATCTCAATGAGTGTTCGGTTCTTCCTCTCAACAACTCCATTTTGTTGAGGAGTGTACGTAGCCGAGAACTCATGTAGAATTCCTTCCTCATCGAGAAAAGAGTCTACATTGGCGTTCTTGAACTCCGTTCCATTGTCACTCCGAACTTTCTTGATCTTCACCTCAAATTGATTTTGGGCCTTTCTGGCAAAGGTCTTGAAGATTTTCTGAACCTGCGATTTATCATCAAGGAAAAATACCCACGTAAATCTGGAATAATCATCAACTATAACTAGACCAAAGGAGTTACCACCAAGGCTTTTGTAAGCATTGGGACCGAAGAGATCCATATGAAGAAGCTCAAGCGGTCTCCTAGTGGTCATGATGTTTTTCACGGGATGACTTCCACCAACTTGTTTTCCTGCTTGACAAGCACTACAAAGTCTATCTTTGTCAAAGAAAACATCTTTAACACCAAGAATATGATCACCTTTGATCAGCTTGTCTAGATTACGCATACCAACATGTCCTAGCCTTCTATGCCATAACCAACCTTTAGAGGATTTAGCAATGAAACAAGCTCTAGGTTGGGCTTTCTTAGTGAAATCAACAATATATAGATCACCTCTACGAATACCAGTAAAAGCCATGTTTTGATTATCACGACGAAAGACTTGACAATCTACTTTGGTGAATAGCACATTGAATCCAAAGTCAGCTAATCTAGATACGGAAAGTAAATTGTATCCAAGAGATTCTACAAGCATGACATTTTGAATAGAGCTATCATGAGATATGGCCACCTTACCAAGGCCAAGTACCTTACCCTTGGAGTTGTCTCCAAAAGTCACATACTTGCGTGGACCATCGTTCTTTGCAAGCTCTCGAAACATGTCTTTGTTTCCGGTCATGTGGTCGGTGCATCCACTATCAAGAATCCACTCTTTTCCACCGGACATGTAGTCTCTCATATTTGCCATGAGGTTGAGACTCTTCATGACCTTGTCTAGCTCGGTGTCCGAATCGGAGTAATCATCATCATGCTCATGCTCATCATCATATTGACCCATAGATTGTTCATCATCAACACCTAGGTCAATTTGATAAGTACTTGCATTAGTTTGGTCAAAGGAATAATAATCTTCGGAATGCAATGCAAGAGCATTTCTAATGATAACATTGATAAGACCGGGATCACCCTTCTTTTTCATAAGATCACGAAGCTCAAAAAAGCATTTATCAAAGTTGGGATCATTGGGGTGCAACCTATCAAATTCAATAGTCTTGTGTAGAATTTCATCAAGACTTCTCAAAGAGTAGTCCGGATAAAGTTCTTCCAAGAACTTCCATATAGCATAGGCACACTCAAAGTTTGTAACAAGCTTAAGCAAATCGTCGGGTAACCCTCTAATGATAAGATTTACAGTTCTAAGGTTACGAAGCAAATCAAGCTCTTCATCCATGGTAGGGTGCAAGGGATCAAAAGGAGGCACATAGGGGGTCTTAACATATTTGCACAAATTGTACATCTTAAAGATACTAAGCATTTCAGACCTCCAAGAGTTATAGAACCTTCCATCAAGAACAGGCACTCTATGGCTAACACTCCCATCCGTAGACACGTCCATCTTCCTCCAATGGTGTGTAAACCAAAGCAATGGAGACCAAAGCTCTGATACCAATTGTAGGATCGAAGAAGTAGGTCTAGAGGGGGGGGTGATTAGACTACTTGACAATATAAAATTTCTGCCTTTTGATTATGCAAAGCTTTAGGCAGTTTCACAACTAAGAACAAGTCAAGTAACTCACTACACATGCAATTCTAGAGTATGGGCAGCGGAAAGTAAATTGCATATATAGTAAATGGAAGTGGAGAAGATCAAACGCAGTTTGGTGACACGGAGATTTTTGTCGTGGTTCCGATAGGTGGTGCTATCGTACATCCACGTTGATGGAGACTTCAACCCACGGAGGGTAACGGCTGCGCGAGTCCACGGAGGGCTCCACCCACGAAGGGTCCACGAAGAAGCAACCTTGTCTATTCCATCACGGCCTACGCCCACGGAGGACTAGCCTTACTCGGGGTAGATCTTCACGAAGTAGGCGATCTCCTTGCCCTTACAAACTTCTTGGTTCAACTCCACATCATGAAGACGGAGGCTCCCAAGCGACACCTAACCAATCTAGGAGGCACCACCCCCCAAAAGGTAATAGACGGTGTTGATGATGATGAACTCCTTGCTCTTGTGCTTCAGATGATAAACTCCCCAACACTCAACTCTCCTCACTGATATGGCTGTGGTGGAAGAAAGATTTGAGTGGAAAGCAACTTGGGAAGGCTAGAGATCAAGTTTCATATGGTAGGAATGGAATGGCTTGATCTCAACACAAGGGTAGGTGGTTCACTTCTCAGAAAGTATATGGTGTGAGTGGTAGACTTTCTGATGGCTCTCCTCACGAATGAGGAGGGGGTGGAGGGGTATATATAGCCTCCACACAAAATCCAACCGTTACACACACATTTGACCAATCTCGGTGAGACCGAAGTGAAAACTCGGTCAGACCGAAAGTTCAAATATAGTGAACGTTGGGATTTTCGGTGGGACCGAAAATACCATCTCGGTGGGACCGAAAGTGTATCTGATATGAACGTTGGAGTTATCGGTGAGACCGAGAAAGAAAACTCGGTTGGACCGATTTGAGAAAGAGTAGGAACATGCCAGAATCGGTTAGACCGAAAATGCATTATCGGTTAGACCGATTTGAGCCAAGACAGAAGCTTGTCCATTTCGGTGAGACCGATAATACAAACTCGGTTATTCCGAAATGATGTGAAGTGGTTACAGAAGGTTGGCAGTTCAGACTCGGTGAGACCGATCTCAAACTCGGTAGGACCGATTTTCCTAGGGTTTGGAATATGGCTGAAGTGGTTCATCTCGGTGGGACTGAGTTGGAAGAATCGGTTTGTCCGAGATTACTTATGAGTGTGTTGAATAGTGAAGAGTGCTGATAGTTGAAAGGAGCTAAATCACTAAGCACTTTGAGCAACAAGATCATCAATACAACCTCATCCCCTTTTAATAGTATTGGCTTTTCCTATGGACTCAATGTGATCTTTGATCACTAAACCAGAAATGGAGTCTTGAGCTTTTGCCAATGCTTGCCTTAGCATTTGAGGGGTCCACTTCTTCAGTCATCTTGCCATACCAATGTGATTGGGTTTCCTGAAACATACTTGATAAAAGCATTAGTCCAACCACAAAGTATGTTGTCATTAATTACCAAAACCACCCGGAGAGCAAATGTGCCTTCACTTTGTCATCGGTATGTTACTTGCCCGAGATTCGATCGTCGGTATCTCAATACCTAGTTCAATCTCGTTACCGGCAAGTCTCTTTACTCGTTCCTTAATACATCATCCTGCAACTAACTCATTAGCTGCAATGCTTGCAAGGCTTATAGTGATGTGCATTACCGAGTGGGCCCAGAGATACCTCTCCGACAATCGTAGTGACAAATCCTAATCTCGAAATACGCCAACCCAACAAGTACCTTCGGAGACACCTGTAGAGTACCTTTATAATCACCCAGTTACGTTGTGACGTTTGGTAGCACACAAAGTGTTCCTCCGGTATTCGGGAGTTGCATAATCTCATAGTCATAGGAACATGTATAAGTCATGAAGAAAGCAATAGCAGTAAAACTTAAACGATCATAGTGCTAAGCTAACGGATGGGTCTTGTCCATCACAGCATTCTCCTAATGATGTGATCCCGTTGATCAAATGACAACTCATGTCTATGGCTAGGAAACATAACCATCTTTGATCAATGAGCTAGTCTAGTAGAGGCATACTAGGGACACTCTGTTTTGTCTATGTATTCACACATGTACTAAGTTTCCGGTTAATACAGTTCTAGCATGAATAATAAACATTTATCATGATATAAGGAAATAAATAATAAATTTATTATTGCCTCTAGGGCATATTTCCTTCAGTCTCCCACTTGCACTAGAGTCAATAATCTAGCTCACATCGCCATGTGATTTAATACCGATAGTTCACATCGTTATGTGAATAACACCCATAGTTCACATCACCATGTGACCAACACCCAAAGGGTTTACTAGAGTCAATAATCTAGTTCACATCGCTATGTGATTAATACCCAAGAGTAATGAGGTGTGATCATGTTTTGCTTGTGAGAGAAGTTTAGTCAACGGGTCTGTCACATTCAGATATGTATGTATTTCGCAAATTTCTATGTCTACAATGCTCTGCATAGAGCTACTCTAGCTAATTGCTCCCACTTTCAATACGCATCCAGATTGATACTTAGAGTCATCTGGATTTAGTGTCAAAGCTTGCATCGGCGTAACCCTTTACGACGAACTCTTTATCACCTCCATAATCGAGAAACATTTCCTTAGTCATCCAGTTACTAAGGATAATTTTGACCGCTGTACAGTGATCTACTCCTGGATCACTATTGTACCGCCTTGACAAACTCATGGCAAGGTACACAACATGTTTGGTACACAGCATGGCATACTTTATAGAACCTATGGCTGAGGCATAGGGAATGACTTTCATTCTCTCTATATTTTTCTGCCGTGGTCTGGCTTTGAGTCTTACTCAACTTCACACCTTACAAGTCAGGCAGGAACTCCTTCTTTGACTGATCCATTTTGAACTACTTCAAAATCTTATCAAGGTATGTACTTATCGAAAGTCTTATCAAGCGTCTTGATCTATCTCTATAGATCTTGATGCCCAATATGTAAGCAGCTTCACCAAGGTCTTTCTTTGAAAAACTCCTTTCAAACACTCCTTTATGCTTTCCAGAAAATTCTACATCATTTCCGATTGACAATATGTCATTCACATATACTTATCAGATAGGTTGTAGTGCTCCCACTCACTTTCTTGTAAATACAAGCTTCACCGCAAGTCTGTATAAATCTATATGCTTTGATCAACTTATCAAAGCGTATATTCCAACTCCGAGATGCTTGCACCAGTCCATAGATGGATCGCTGGAGCTTGCACATTTTGTTAGCACCTTTAGGATTGACAAAACCTTATGGTTGCATCATATACAATTCTTCTTTAATAAATCCATTAAAGAATGCAGTTTTGTTATCCATTTGCCAGATTTCATAAAAATGCGGCAATTGCTAACATGATTTTGACAGACTTAAGCATCGCTACGGGTGAGAAAGTCTCATCATAGTCAACTCCTTGAACTTGTCGAAAACCTTTCGCAAGAAGTCGAGCTTTGTAAACAGTAACATTACCGTCTGCGTCGGTCTTCCTCTTGAAGATCCATTTATTTTCGATGGCTTGCCGATCATCGGGCAAGTCAACCAAAGTCCACACTTTGTTCTCATACATGGATCCCATCTCAGATTTCATGGCCTCAAGCCATTTTGCGGAATCTGGGCTCATCATTGCTTCCTCATAGTTCGTAGGTTCATCATGGTCCAGTAACATGACTTCCAGAACCGGGTTGCCGTACCACTCTGATGCGGAACGAACTCTGGTTGATCTACGAAGTTCAGCAGAAACTTGATCTGAAGTTTCATGATCATCATCATTAGCTTCCTCACTAATTGGTGTAGGAATCACTTGGAACTAGTTTCTGTGATGTTCCACTTTCCAATTTGGGAGAAGGTACAATTACCTCATCAAGTTCTACTTTCCTCCCACTCACTTCTTTCGAGAGAAACTCCTTCTCTAGAAAGGATCCACTCTTAGCAAAAAAAGACCTTGCCTTAGGATCTGTGATAGAAGGTGTACCCAACAGTTTCTTTTTGGGTATCCTATGAAGATTTACTTCTCCGATTTGGGTTCGAGCTTATCATGTTGAAACTTTTTCACATAAGCATCGCAGTGCCAAACTTAAAGAAATGACAGCTTAGGTTTCTCGTCAAACCACAGTTCATACAGTGTCATCTCCACGGATTTAGATGGTGCCCTATTTAACGTGAATGTAGATGTCTCTAATGCATAACCCCAAAAAGCGATAGTAGTAGATCGGTAAGAGACATCATCGATCGCACCATATCTAATAAAGTACGGTTATGATGTTCGGACACACCATTACACTATGGTGTTTCAGATGGCGTGAGTAGTGAAACTATTTCACATTGTTTTTACTGAAGGCCAAACTCGCTAACTCAAATATTTTACTTCTACGATCATATCGTAGAAACTCTTATTTTCTTGTTACGATGATTCTCCACTTCACTCTGAAATTCTTTGAACTTTTCAAATGTTTCGGACTTGTGCTTCATTAAGTAGATATACCCATATCTGCTCAAATCATCAGTGAAGGTCAGAAAATAACGATACCCGCCGCGAGCTTCAACACTCATTGGTCCACATACATCTGTATGTATGATTTCCAACAACTCTGTTGCTCCCTCCACAGTTCCGGAGAACGGAGTTTTAGTCATCTTGCCCATGAGGCATGGTTCGCAAGCACCAAGTGATTCATAATCAAGTGATTCCAAAAGTCCATTATTATGGAGTTTCTTCATGCGCTTTACACCAATATGACCTAAACGGCAGTGCCACAAATAAGTTGCACTATCATTATTAACCTTGCATCTTTTGGCTTCAATATTATGAATATGTGTATCACACGATCGAGATCCAACAAACCATTTTCATTGGGTGTATGACCATAGAAGGTTTTATTCATGTAAACAGAACAACAATTATTCTCTAACTTACATGAATAACCCTATTGCACTAAACATGATCAAATCATATTCATGTTCAACATAAACACCAAATAACACTTATTTAGGTTCAACACTAATCCCGAAAGTATAGGGAGTGTGCGATGATGATCATATCAATCTTGGAACCACTTCCAACACACATCGTCACTTCACCTTTAACTAGTCTCTGTTCATTCTGCAATTCTCGTTTCGAGTTACTAATTTTAGCAACTGAACCGGTATCAAATACCCCGGGGTTGCTATGAACACTAGTAAAGTACACATCAATAATCTGTATATCAAAATATACCTTTGTTCACTTTGCCATCCTTCTTATCCGCCAAATATCTAGGGCAGTTCCACTTCTAGTGACCATTTCCTTTGCAGTAGAAGCACTTAGTTTCAGGCTTGAGTTTAGCTTTGGGTTTCTTCATGGGAGTGACAACTTGCTTGTCATTCTTTTTGAAGTTCCCCTTTTATCCCTTTGCCCTTTACTTGAAACAAGTGGTCTTATTAACCATCAACACTTGATGCTCTTTCTTGATTTCTACCTTCGCCGATTTCAGCATCGCGAAGAGCTCGGGAATTACCTTCGTCATCCCTTACATATTATAGTTCATCACGAAGTTCTACTAACTTGGTGATAGTGACTAGAGAACTTTGTCAATTACTATCTTATCTGGAAGATTAACTCCCACTTGATTCAAGTAATTGTAGTACCCAGACAATCTGAGCACATGCTCACTGGTTGAGCTATTCTCCTCCATCTTGTAGGCAAAGTACTGTCAGAGGTCTTATACCTCTCGACATGGGCATGAGTATGAAATACTAATTTCAATTCTTGAAACATCTTATATGCTCCGTGGCGTTCAAAACGTTTTTGAAGTCCCGGTTCTAAGCCGTAAAGCATGGTGCACTTAAACTATCAAGTAGTCATCATACCGAGCTTTTGTCAAAACGTTCATAACGTCTGCATCTGCTCCTGCAATAGGTCTGTCACCTAGCGGTGCATCAAGGACATAATTCTCTGTGCAGCAATGAGGATAATCCTCAGATCGCAGAACAATTCCGCATCATTGCTACTAACATCTTTCAACTTAGTTTTCTCTAGGAACATATAAAAAATAAACATGGAGCAACATCGCGAGCTATTGTTCTAAAGCATAGATATGCTAATACTACCAGGACTAAGTTCATGATAAATTAAAGTTCAATTTAATCATATTAATTAAAGAACTCCCACTTAGATAGACATCCCTCCGGTCATCTAAATGATCGCGTGATCCAAATCAACTAAACCATGTCCGATCATCACGTGAGATGGAGTAGTTTCAATGGTGAACATCTTATGTTGATCATATCTACTATATGATTCACGCTCGACCTTTCGGTCTCCAGTGTTCCGAGGCCATATCTGCATATGCTAGGCTCGTCAAGTTTAACCCGAGTATTCTGCGTGTGCAAAACTGGCTTACACCCATTGTATTTGAACGTAGAGCTTATCACACCCGATCATCACATGGTGTCTCGGCACGACGAACTTTCGCAACGGTGCATACTCAGGGAGAACACTTATACCTTGAAATTTAGTAAGGGATCATCTTATAATGCTACCGTCGTTCTAAGCAAAATAAGAAGCATAATAAGATAAACATCACATGCAATCAAAATATGTGACATGATATGGCCATCATCATCTTGTGCTTTTGATCTCCATCTCCAAAGCACCGTCATGATCACCTTCGTCACCGGCGTGACACCTTGATCTCCATCGTAGCATCGTTGTCGTCTCGCCAACTATTGCTTCTACGACTATCGCTACCGCTTAGTGATAAAGAAAAGCAATTACATGGCGATTGCATTTCATACAATAAAGCGACAACCATATGGCTCCTGCCAGTTGCCGATAACATTACAAAACATGATCATCTCATCCAAAACCGTATAACTCATCATGTCTTGACCATATCACATCACAACATGCCCTGCAAAAACAAGTTAGACGTCCTCTACTTTGTTGTTGCAAGTTTTACGTGGCTGCTACGGGCTTAGCAAAAACCGTTCTTACCTACGCATACAAAACCACAACGATGTTTCGTCAAGTATGTGCTGTTTTAACCTTCACAAGGACCGGGCGTAGCCACACTTGATTCAGCTAAAGTGAGAGAGACAGACACCCGCCAGTCACCTTTAAGCAACGAGTGCTCATAACGGTGAAACCAGTCTCGCGTAAGCGTACGCGTAATGTCGGTCCGGGCCGCTTCATCTCACAATACCGCCGAAGCAAAGTATGACATGCTGGTAAGCAGTATGACTAGTATCACCCACAACTCATTGTGTTCTACTCGTGCATATCATCTACGCATAGACCTGGCTCATGATGCCACTGTTGGTGAACGTAGTATTTAAAATTTTTCCTACGATCACGCAAGATCTATCTACTAGATGCATAGCAACGAGAGGGGAGAGTGTGTCTACGTACCCTCGTAGACCGGGAGCGGAAGCGTCAAGTGACGCGGTTGATGTTGTCGAACTTCTTCGCGATCCAACCGATCAAGCACCGAACGTACGGCACCTCCGCGTTCAGCACACGTTCAGCTTGATGACGTCCCATGAGCTCTTGATCCAGTTGAGCTTCACGGGAGAGTTACGTCAGCACGACGGCGTGGTGACGGATATGATGTATCTACCGGCGCAGGGCTTCGCCTAAGCACTGCAACGGTATGACCGAGGTGTGTTTCTGTGGAGGGGGGCACCGCACACGGCTAAAACAATTCAACTTGTGTGTCCTAGGGTGCCCCCTGCCCCCGTATATAAAGGGGCAAGGGAGAGGCCGGCCCTAGAGGGGGCGCGCCAAGTGTGGGGAGTCCTACTAGGACTCCCAAGTCCTAGTAGGATTCCCCTTTCCTTTCTGGAGTAGGAGAGAAGGAAAGAGGGGGAGAGGGAGAAGGAAAAGGGGGCTGCACCCCTTGTCCAATTCGGACCAGAAGGGGGGCACGCGCCTCTTTCCTTTTGGCCTCTCTTTTCTATTCCCGTAACTCCCCGGTACTCCGAAAATACCCGAATCACTCGGAACCTTTCCGATGTCCGAATATAGTCGTCCAATATATCGATTTTTACGTCTCGACCATTTCGAGACTCCTCGTCATGTCCCCGATCTCATCCGGGACTCCGAACTCCTTCGGTACATCAAAACTCATAAACTCATAATACCGATCGTCATCAAACGTTAAGCGTGCGGACCCTACGGGTTCGAGAACTATGTAGACATGACCGAGACTCATCTCCGGTCAATAACCAATAGCGGAACCTGGATGCTCATATTGGCTCCTACATATTCTACGAAGATCTTTATCGGTCAAACCGCATAACAACATACGTTGTTCCCTTTGTCATCGGTATGTTACTTGCCCGAGATTCGATCGTCGGTATCTCAATACCTAGTTCAATCTCGTTACCGGCAAGTCTCTTTACTCGTTCCTTAATACATCATCCTGCAACTAACTCATTAGCTGCAATGCTTGCAAGGCTTATAGTGATGTGCATTACCGAGTGGGCCCAGAGATACCTCTCCGACAATCGTAGTGACAAATCCTAATCTCGAAATACGCCAACCCAACAAGTACCTTCGGAGACACCTGTAGAGTACCTTTATAATCACCCAGTTACGATGTGACGTTTGGTAGCACACAAAGTGTTCCTCCGGTATTCGGGAGTTGCATAATCTCATAGTCATAGGAACATGTATAAGTCACGAAGAAAGCAATAGCAGTAAAACTTAAACGATCATAGTGCTAAGCTAACGGATGGGTCTTGTCCATCACATCATTCTCCTAATGATGTGATCCCGTTGATCAAATGACAACTCATGTCTATGGCTAGGAAACATAACCATCTTTGATCAATGAGCTAGTCTAGTAGAGGCATACTAGGGACACTCTGTTTTGTCTATGTATTCACACATGTACTAAGTTTCCGGTTAATACATTTCTAGCATGAATAATAAACATTTATCATGATATAAGGAAATAAATAATAAATTTATTATTGCCTCTAGGGCATATTTCCTTCAGTGAGAAGGGTCACCTTGCTTCTTCATGCACTAGTGGTAACTTATCCAACCCAATTATTATTGATGATGTCTATTCTCTTGGGAAGGATAAGGTTGGCAATGTGTTTGCCAAGTTTCTTGGGACTCAAAGTGGTGTCAAGAAAAGAACCATTTGGGTAGCCAAGCCTATTGTGACTAACCTCTTAGGACCCAACTTGGTTGGGGACCAACTAGCTCAAACTTGATCAATAGGTGATGTTGGAGGACATTGGAGACTTGGCTACGTTATGAAGATTTGAGGGGTCTTCATCATTCATATTGTCTCAAGCCAAGTCATTCGGATTATCTTTCTATGGTATATCCAATGTTCCTCCTTGTGGTAACTCGTGCTTAAATTTTTTACATTGAAAGTTACTTGCTCCTTAGCATGTTGTGGTTTTGTACCTTGCATGTGCTTGTATATGTTGTGCTTCCAATTTGCTTATCTTGAGAAATCAAGTATGTGTATGTTGGTTTGTACATCATGTACCCGTGTGTCGTGTGTTGAGCCTTTTTGCATCTTGTTTATATCTTAGTTGGCTCTTGTGAGAGATTAATGGAACATCCCATTTTGGGGGAGTGATGTGCTTTGTGCACCTCACAATCCTAAAAATGTGTGTACATGAGGAATACCATCTAGTTTTGATATTACAAGATTATCTAGTCACTATGTGGTATATCTTCTCATGAGAAAGTCAAATTCTAAATGTTCCATCAATTATCTCTTGTTGGTTCTCTTTTGCATCTTGGTAAGTTTTTCATTGGTATCACATTATGGGGGAGTACTATTCTATGTGCATATTACAAGCCTAGAAAATGTGTAAATTTGAGATATTGTCACCTAGAGTTGATAGTATAAATTATGTTGTTCCTAGGTGGCATGTTAGCTCTACAAGTTGCATTTTGCTTGTGTTTGGTGTGAAGATGATGTTGGATATCATTTCTATCTATCACCGGGAATTATTTCCAAAATACCTCTTGTCTTTGACAATTGGTAATTATGTATGTGGTGGAAATTATTGATCGTCTTTACATTGTCTTTTGGTATTATTTTTTCTTATCTCTTGCCAAGTTTGTGTCAACTCCCATTGCCTTCCGTGCCACTTGTGGATCTTGTTATTTTATTGATTTTGTCAAGTGTTTTCTAGATATAATGCAAATTCTCTTTAATGCACAATTCTTGGGGGAGCTATCCTATCTTCTATAGAACACTCATCTTGTGATCCATATCAAGTGTGTGTTGATGGAAGGCAATCCGTTTCTTTTTGGTACTTTGTGCCATCATGAAACTTTGTAGATGGGTTGGTTTGTTTGGAACCATCCTCTCTTTTGGGAGTGCGATATCTTTCCTTTTGCGTGTATCAATGGATATCTCATTCCTTGATGTATCTTCTAAATATATATCTTCCAAGTGATGATTTCTCCATTCGGTATCCTATTTTCACTTGGTATTTCTTTTTCATTTCGTTTCGTTTCTTGAAAGTCTTGATCATGCATATTTACTACATATATTTTCTTTGGCATGCTTTCTTCCTTTAACCCAATATATAGGGGAAACTCCACCTAGTCTCAATTTGGATGAGATGTGCATGAAATTCATTTTCATATTTAAATGCACTTAAGTTTGTGGAGTTTGTCCTATGTGTTGGTGTTTCTAACTCTTTGGTCCAAATGAGTTTGGGTACCATTTTGTTTGTGTTGTTCTAGGAACAATTGGAGATGCATTGGATGCTCGGCTCATTCAAAAGGAAGGTGGTGTCACCATGTGCTTATTGGAGTCAAGATAGGATGATCAATGAACTACTATCTACCTTCATTTGGTATCTACTACATCCTTCCAATGGTATCTCGGTAACAAGTATCATCATCTACTTCATGCACACATTTCTTGCACCAACCTTGCGTAGGTTGCATCATGGCATGTTAGTCATTCCTTCTTGTGATACTTGTTTCCTTTCTCAAAGCATCCCAACAATGATCTCTTGTTGCTAGTTGTGATGTCTTTGATGCTCGTGTGGTTGGAACTCATTTATATACAATAAGAACATATCTAGCCATGTGCTATGCCTTCAAGCAAATATTTTATTGGTATATTTATGACTTCCTTGGGGATATCTTATTCATTCCTTTTTGCAACAATTTTGTGTGTACATCCTTCTTTGTAGATTGATATCATCATGATCTTCATCTACCTAGAATCTTATACACTTGAGAGAAGTTGCATATCTATTTGATATCCCCTTCTTTCACGTCCACCTTTTTGTTCCTGTTTTATGTCTTTGGTGGCTCCGTGAAGGTGTGTGTCTCGAGTGCGGATCTTATATCGTTTCATCTTGATGCACTCTTTTGTGGTGAAGATCATTCTCTCTTGCTTGTCTTGATGAGGCTTTGCCATTTCTATTGGTATCCCTCCTCATGACAAAGATATCCTTTTTAGATCTTCACCACAGGTTGTCACAAGCATAGGTTATTTATATGATTATTAGTGAGCTTGTGAACCCATTTGTTGTTTTGTGTGGGAATGATAGGCCTTGCACTGTGTATCTCATTCATTCAAGAGTATACTGATGCTTAATGTTCATCCATACATTAATCTTCTCAAGTGCTTTGCCATGACTCACACACATCATTTTGGTTGAGCCTACTCTTAAGTTGACTCTTTTATATATTGCTCAACCAGTTGTTTGTTGCAAGTGCTAGGCTTTGTTTCCTTCATGCTCACTTGCACTTGGTGTGAGTGTCTATTGATCTTGGGGGAGTGATGATCCTATTTTGTGCACTTGGTATCCTAATGAAAATATTCTAAGGAGTGCATAAATTATGGGGAGCTTCACTAATGTCTTTAGAACACTCCGTTGCTATGTCGTGAGGTTCTATTGATCTTGGGGGAGCGACGATCCTATTTTGTGTTCGTTGTATCCAAATACAAAACTAAATTGTGCACAAATCATGGGGAGCTTCCCTAGTTTCTATAGAACACTCCTTTGCTCTTATCATAATATCTTTTATTCATTTGGCATGTAGGATCATTGGTCTAGTTGGGTCAATTGGTATCTTTTGATAGCTTGATTCAATTTGTATCCTTTGATTGCTTGATTGCGTGTTTTTATCCCTTTGTTATGCCTTTGTGGCATATCATTGTTTTGCAATCTTTGGGCCTCAATATAGTTTGTCTTCCTCCAAGTATTTATAGTTGGATATATGTATTGCCTTCCACTCTCTATTTTGAGGAATACATAATTTATGGAGGAACACAATTTATATTGACCTTCTAAGCTATTCGCCCATTTTGGCAATCGATGCCAATGGGGGAGAAGTTTCAGAGAGTTTAGTTTTGTGAGGAAGTTTAGAGAGTTGTCTCTTCGCTCTTCTTGCTTTGGTTTTGTTCCTAAGCTTTTGCATCTCATGTGCATACATTATTGTTGCATGGTATGGTGATGCATAATTCCTTATATAAACTCTCTTGAAAGTGATTGTCATCAATTACCAAAATGGGGGAGATTGAAAGAACATGCGGTGCCCCCATGTTTGGTTTTGGTAATTGATGACAATCTCTATGGACTAATGGTTGCCTTGAGTTATATTTGAAGGGTTTGTCCATAGGCTTTTCTTGGAGTTCATTTGTTGGTTTCAAGGAGAGTTTGTGATGACCAAGGTGCTATTAAGGAATTATCCAAAGATTGGTCTTGTGAGTGTTGAGCTTATTGCAAGCATGTCTTGAAGAAGAAGAGTGTGTTATCATTCATGTTTACCTTCAAGACATCATCCAAATGAAGAGAGTTGGAAAGATTCAAGGTTGATAAAGACTAAGTGAAGGAGTGAATCAAGTTGATCAAGACACAAAGCGTAGAAGATGTACCGAGAGGGATCAAGCAATCCTATGGTATGGTAAGCATTGTCAATCACGCTTTGTGTACTAACTCATGGTCTTCGTGAGAGTTCTTTGTGGGGTTAGGATGCGGTGTGCAAGTTCAAGTGGAGCATCACGAAGAAATCAAGTGCTTGAAGCTTGCCGTCCATTGTCGTGACAATGGACTTGTGAAGATATGCCGAAGAGTGGCTCACCCATAGAGGAGTATGGGGGAGCAATCTACTAGTCTTCACCGAGACAACGCAATCAAGAAAGGTGGTCCAACTTGAGGAAGTGAAGATCGTCTACATCTAGCTCAAGTGGACTTTGTGCAAAGCAAAGGTTTTCCCTTGATAGGTTTTCTATTTTACCGGTCTCGTGGTAGTAGTTGGGAGACCGGGTTATAGGATCGTTTGCCGTACTATCAAGGGGGGCTCTCAAGTTGGTAGCTTGATCATATCGTTAGTAGAAAGCTCAAACCATTGCATCCTTGCATCATGTTTCTTGGTTCTTGTTTGGTTCTCTTTGTGAGTCTTAGAGCTTATGGTCATCTTGATGACAAGCTTGAGTTCATCGAAAACGGAGTTCACATGTGTCTTCTATGATGTTTTCGGTGTTGGGTGTTTTACCGGTCTTATCCGAGGAAGGGTTCTCACCATTTTCTTATGGGCCTTTTATAATTTGCTTCTTATTGGTTTTTCTATCAAGATTGTGTTAGCCCTTGTCGCTAGCTTTCCAACAAACTTGGTTTCATCGAATTCGGAGTCCGTATGCAAAAGTTATTGTCGTTTTGGTGTACTGAAAAGGCTGCAGCGGTACTACCGCGGGTTGGAGCGGAAGTAATTTTTTACTACCGCTTTCGGAAGCGGTACTACCGCTTTCGTGAGCGGTACTACCGCTTGGAGCAGTACTACCGCGGCTACTTCCGTGGCTACTTCCGCTCGGGACCAAAAACTCGTCACAAGTCCAGCGGTGGTAGGCACGGATGTAATTTTTTAGTACCGCTCGCAAGCAGTAGTACCGCTACCCTTAGCAGTAGTACCGCTACCCGTAGCGGTAGTACCGTGAGGTCAAGCGGTACTACCGCTCCAACGGTTCTTCTGACCTTTTTGCCTCCTCGCTATTGTTTTTCAAAGGGGTTCTACTGCCCTAGCGGTAGTACCGCTCCTGGAGCGGTAGTACCTCTCTGTGCGGGCTGTGAGCATAACGGTTGGATTTTTTCCCCCACCTATAAAAGGGGGTCTTCTTCCCCAATGAACTAAATCCTTTGAGCTTGTGTTCTTCCCCCATTGTTGACCTTCTTCGAGCTTGCTATCTCTCAATCCCTCCACGGATTCTTGCTAGTTTTGGGGGGAAAAGAGAGGAGAGATCTAGATCCACATTTCCACCAATCACTTTCTCCTCTAGGTGAGGGGAACCCCTTGGATCTTGATCTTGGAGTTCTTGGTGTTCTCCTTCTTGCTCTTCCTCTCATTTCCCTCCCTAGCATTAGTTGCTTTGGTGGGATTTGGGAGAGATGGACTTGGGCACTCCGTGTGCCCTTGCCATTGCATTTGGCGCATCGGTTTGAGTTCTCCACGGTGATACGTGGAAGTGAAGTTGAGAAGCTTATTAC
The DNA here is from genome assembly GCA_902687465.1 of Secale cereale. Lineage (NCBI taxonomy): Eukaryota > Viridiplantae > Streptophyta > Magnoliopsida > Poales > Poaceae > Secale > Secale cereale. Next base: position 895,963,718 of record LR738710.1, read on the forward strand.
TCTTGGGTGCTTGGTACCCTTGAGCTTGTTCCTCTTGGGTGCTTGGGCGCCCTAGACGGTTGGTGGTGTTCGGAGCTCAATCATTGTGGTGTAAAGCTCCAGGCAAGCGTCGGGGTCTCCAATTAGGTTGTGGAGATCGCCCCGAGCAATTTGACGGGTTCCGGTGACCGCCCCCAAGGGTTGCCAAAGTGTACGGGTTCGGTGACCGCCCCCAAGGGTTGCCATTTGTACGGGTTCGGTGACCGCCCTCAAGGGTCCCTTAGTGGAATCACGGCATCTTGCATTGTGCGAGGGCGTGAGGAGATTACGGTGGCCCTAGTGGCTTCTTGGGGAGCATTGTGCCTCCACACCGCTCCAAACGGAGACTAGCATCCGCAAGGGTGTGAACTTCGGGATACATCATCGTCTCCGCGTGCCTCGGTTATCTCTTACCCGAGCCCTTTACTTATGCACTATACTTTGTGATAGATATATTGTTTCTTGTCATTTATCTAGCTATCACCTAGTTGTTTATCTTGCTTAGCATAAGTTGTTGGTGCACATAGGTGAGCCTAGTTATTGTAGGTTTTGTGCTTGACAAATTAACCGCTAGGTTTATTCTTCATTTGTTCAAGCCTAAACCGTAATTATTTTAAAGCGCCTATTCATCCCCCTCTCTAGGCGACATCCACGATCTTTCAGAACCCATGGCTCTCTTTCCCTACCGTGCTTCGTAGCAACAAAGTTTCTCTTATCATAACGTTGATTCTTTGATTGTGGGTTATCAAGATCAACAGCAGGTTCAATCTCCACATCATTATCATTGCTAGGTTGAGCATTATCATGAACATCATTATTAATATTATCTCTAGTCTCATGTTCACTACCAGATTGTGTCTCAGCATCAGAAACAGATATATCATTGGTATTCTCAGGTGGGTGAGCTACAGGTTCACTAGAAGCATGCAAAGTCCTATCATTTTTCTTTTTCTTCTTTTTACAAGAACTAGGTGCATCTAAATTAGCTCTCTGAGAATCTTGCTCAATTCTCTTAGGGTGGCCCTCAAGATACAGAGGTTCCTGAGTCATCTTACCACCTCTAGTAGCAACTCTACCAGCATAGTCATTATTCTTACTATTTAATTCATTGAGCAAATCATTCTGAGCCTTAAGTACTTGTTCTACTTGAGTGGTGACCATGGAAGCATGTTTACTAATAAGTTTCAGTTCACTTTTAGCACTAGACAAATAATCACTCAAGCGTTCAATCATATAAGCATTGTGTTGTAATTGTCTACCAACATAAGCATTGAAGTTTTCTTGTTTCACAATGAAATTGTCAAACTCATCTAAGCATTGGCTAGCAGACTTATAACGAGGAATATCACCTTCATCAAATCTATAAAGAGAATTTACCTTTACTACCTGTGTCGGGTTATCAAGACCATGTATTTCTTCAATAGGTGGTAAATTCTTAACATCTTCAGCTTTAATACATTTTTCTTTCAAAGATTTCTTTGCCTCTTGCATATCTTCAGGACTGAGAAACAGAACACCTCTTTTCTTATGAGTTGGCTTAGGGGCTGGTTTAGGAAGTGCCCAATTATTTTCATTAACCAGCGTATTATTCAATAGTAATTCAGCTTGTTCAACTATTCTTTCCCTGAAAACACAACCAGCACTACTATCCAGGTGGTCTCTGGAAGCATCGGTTAGTCCATTATAAAAGACATCAAGTATATCATGCATCTCAAGAGGATGATCAGGCAAAGCATTAAGTAACTGGAGAAGCCTCCCCCAAGCTTGTGGGAGACTCTCTTCTTCAGGTTGAGCAAAGTTATATATTTCACATAAGGCAGCTTGTTTCTTATGAGCGGGAAAATATTTAGCAGAGAAGTAATACATCATATCCTGGGGACTACGCACACAACCAGGATCAAAAGAATTAAACCAAGTCTTAGCATCACCCTTTAACGAGAACGGAAATAGCTTAAGAATATAATAGTAGTGAATCTTTTCATCATTGGTAACAGGGTGGCCATATCATTCAACTTAGTAAGATGTGCCACAACAGTTTCAGACTCATAGCCATGGAAAGGATCAGATTAAACCAAAGCAATTAACTCAGGATCAACAGAGAATTCATAATCCTTATCAGTGAAACAAATAGGTGAAGTAGCAAAAGCAAGGTCATGTTTCATTCTAGCATTCAAGGACTTTTCTTTCAGCTTAGCTAATAACTTCTTAAGATCATATCTATCATTGCAAGCAAGAAAGTCTCTAGCAGTTTCTTCATCCATAACATAACCCTTAGGCACAACAGGCAATTCATATCTATTGAGAGTAGTTTCATCACTTTCATAAATATCATCAGTTTCAACATTTGCACTCACCCTAACCTTAGCAATTTGTTCATCTAGAAATTCACCTAGTGGCACAGTATCAGGCATAGAGGTAGTTTCATCATACCTAGCAGAAGTAGCGTCATCAAGAACATCCGACATATCAGATTCAATAGCAGGAGTAGGTGTCGCAAGTTTACTCATAACAGAAGGAGAATCAAGTGCAGAGCTAGATGCCAGTTCCTTACCTCCCCTCGTAGTTGAGGGTAAGATCTTGGTTTTTGAGTCCTTCAGATTCTTCATAGTGATCAACAGATATAAATCCCAAGTGACTTAAAGAATAGAGCTATGCTCCCCGCAACGGCGCCAGAAAATAGTCTTGATAACCCACAAGTGTAGGGGATCGCAACAGTTTTCGAGGGTAAAGTATTCAACCCAAATTTGTTGATTCGACACAAGGGGAGCCAAAGAATACTCTTAAGTATTAGCAGCTGAGTTGTTAATTCAACCACACCTGGAAACTTAGTATCTGCAGCAAGATAGTTTAGTAGCAAAGTAATATGATAGTGGCGGTAGCGGCAATAAAAGTAACGATAGTGTTTTTGTAGTTTTTGTAATAGTTGCAGCAGAAAAGTAAATAAGCGACAAGCAATATAGGGAAAGCTCGTTGGCATTGGATCGGTGATGGGAAATTACGTCTGATGCAATTCTTCATGTAGAAGTTATAACCTAGGGTGACACAGAACTAACTCCAGTTCATCAATGCAATGTAGACATGTATTTCGAATATAGTCATACGTGCTTATGGAAAAGAACTTGCATGACATCTTTTGTCCTACCCTCCCGTGGCAGCGGGGTCCTATTGGAAACTAAGGGATATTAAGGCCTCCTTTTAATAGAGTACCGGACCAAAGCATTAACACATAGTGAATACATGAACTCCTCAAACTAAGGTCATCACCGGGAATGGTCCCGATTATTGTCACTTCGGGGTTGCCGGATCATAACACGTAGTAGGTGACTATAGACTTGCAAGATAGGATCAAGAACACACATATATTCATAAAAACATAATAGGTTTAGACCTGAAATCATGGCACTCGGGCCCTAGTGACAAGCATTAAGCATAGCAAAGTCATAGCAACATCAATCTCAGAACATAGTGGATACTAGGGATCAAACCCTAACAAAACTAACTCGATTACATGATAGATCCCATCCAACCCATCACCGTCCAGCAAGCCTACGATGGAATTACTCACGCACGGTGGTGAGCATCATGGAATTGGTGATGGAGGAAGGTTGATGATGACGATGGCGACGATCTTCACTCTCCGGAGCCCCGAACGGACTCCAGATCAGCCCTCCCGAGAGAGATTAGGGCTTGGCGGCGGCTCCGTCTTGTGAAACACGATAATTCCGTCTCTCTTATTTTTTTTCTCCCCGGAACGGAAGATATAGGATCTGGAGATATGTCGGTGGAGCACCAGGGCGGCCACGAGGCAGGGGGGCGCGTCCCCCACCCTAGTGGGCTGGCCCAAGGCCCCCTGGTGTGGATCTTTGTGCAGGTATTTTTTATATTTTCCAAAATAATTCTCCGTTGATTTTCAGGCGATTCCGGTAACTTTTTATTTCTGCACAAAAACAACATCATGGCAATTCTGCTGAAAACCGCGTCAGTCCGGGTTAGTTCCATTCAAATCATGCAAGTTAGAGTCCAAAACAATGGAAAAACGTTTTGGAAAAGTAGATACGTTGGAGATGTATCAGACGTCTAGTGCCCGTGGCTGCTAGGGTTGCTGGACAGGCAGTGAGGGGAATGGGAGATGAATCGAGAGGCAAGGGGAATGAAAGGATTTTTTTTGCTCAAACAAATATGAGGTAGCTTCACTTGGCTAACTTTCAGTGGAGCTCACTTTCCCAGCTTCTCAACTCTTATCAATTTAAATTAACCTTCTCTCGAGTAAGACCAGGAGTTACCTTGCTTGGCCTAGCTCCGGACCAGGAGTTGGAGGAACGGGGAGCGAGGAAGCTACCGAATAGGACCTAAGCTAGTACCAAGTTGTCAAATTCCTACCATTTTATCAACGAATAAAGATCTTAAACATGTGGCAAAGTCCTTATCGTCTAGACAATAAGAAGCTCAGCTTATTTCTCATCCTAATATGTAGTGCACAAACTCTGTAGCAGAACTAGCAGGTGTACCTTTTGTACTTTCAACACTTTTCTAGATTAAGCTAAGAGCAACCCTAGCTGATGCGCCATATTTTGGATCCCAAAGACCTGTACGAAGGCGATCGGTATAAATTATGGAGGCTCCATAGTCGCGCAAACTCATAATCACTGTAACCAGATCCTCAGAAAAAAAATCTCGATGTCGGACCCTTTTTCCATTAGCTTAGCAACTATTTCTTCCCCATCACATCAAATACGATGGAAGATTCGAATCTGATTTCAATATTTATATCCAGTATGAGTTTACAATGTCTAGTATGATTTCACCAACAACAATTTCCAGTACAATTTGAATCTTCAAAACATAGATTTATTCACCATCTAGTTCGCGCTCGTCCCCTATTTGCAAGTGACCCTGCAAGCAAGGGATGCTTCGGTGGCTATCACTTCCGCGGTCACACGGTCTACGTACTTTGGTGCGTCCTGGATGCCACATCTTTGAAGCGCTGCATGAGCGCGACGACTATTTCTACGAAGGTGGCGGTCGTGATGAGTGCTAGGGTAGCAATGGCGGCATTGAGTCGGACACGCTCGATGGCTGATTCAGCCTTACGGAGCGCGCCCTCCTTGACCCAGTCGGAATAGTCTCGTTCCCTCTCCCTAAACTATGTCTCAGTGCGATCCTCTTTGGTCTCATCGAGGAAAGGTCCACAACTAGGCTCGGCAGCCCTGATAAGGCTGATGGGGAGGATGGAGTGATGCCGACGAAGGAGCAGATAGAGTGGCGCAAGTGAAGGGGAGAATGGAGTGGCATCGGTGAATGGAAAGGTGGAGTAGCACCGGGGAAAGGGAAGATGGTTGCCACCGAGAGGGGGTGGGCGAGTTTATATACCGTGAACAATCATGCTCGGACGGAAAACGGTGGCGGAATTTTCACACATAGGTGGGAAATGGGTGGAAAATGTGACGACGACCATTAATATGAGATCTTCCGGGATGCAAGTGGGAAGATATCGGGCTGAAATTTCACCCCTGTGTGGGTGGTTGGGTTTGAATCACGCTCTGTCCCAGACTACAGATACGAAGGCTCACGGGCTTGAATTAGAGTGTGCTCCAAAAGTTATGAAGGCTAAGACTGTTATGACGAGTCTGCTAGACCGATTCTTTCAAGCCCCATCACCAAACTGGTGGTTAGTTACTCTAATATTCCCGTACTAAGTAAAGTGAACAACCAACTATTCCGTGTGATAGAATTAAAAAAGTAGAAGACCACACAGATCTAGTCCGCAATAATAAAACCCAAATTAGCAGCATATGGAGTTTCTAGTGTCATAGAATTATTTATGATAATACCAGGTACACAGTGGCACATCCTACGGTTTAGAAAAAAGTTCCAAAAGGCGAAATCAGCAGCAAATTATGTTTTCTTAAGGGAAGTGCTAGGACGGCGCACCGGCCCAAACATTCGGTCGGTCGGCCCAGAGCCATTCAATCTGTACCTAGAGAGCTGCCAAATCTGTCCCCATCCACTACAAGAAATATGATCGATAATGACCCACCATTTTGGTCATTGAATTGTCATTATTTTAGATTTATGACCTTCTTGTGACCAAAAGAAAAAGGTCAACAGTTGACCGTCAAGAACGAACAAACATGACCTTTCTTGGTTTTTGGTCATGGATCATGTGACAAAAAACAATTGGTCATAGAATCTATTGACCAAAAAATTGGTCATTACCCATGCTCCTGATCCACGTATGATCTGATGTGGGTGAGCTGACATGGCACCATCCACATGGCACAAGGTGACATGGCAAAAAAATGACATGGACTCCACGTATAATCTGACATGGCAGTCTTATAGGCCCAGTGGACAAAGCCCATAAATACAGCCCACTTACCACTTTGAAGGCTCTGTTTCGTATTGGGCTCTATTTTTGTTAACCAAACATTATTGGGCCACTATTATTCTACTTGCTTTTTAGCAAAAATATAAAACCAGCTTTTCATTATTCTACCCAGCGGCATTGCCTAATTAGTACGAGGCCTGTTTCAACTCATCTTTTATCTAGCAAGATATTGACAGTACAGTACATACCTCACATCAAATAAAAAGGGCACATAATAGCTAGAAATAGTCAATAGCTCAACAACTTACAACCAAACATAACATAACAAAAAACATCACATCACATCACAGGAAACTACAATTTTGTTCTAACTTGAAGTAAGCTTCTTCCAGCTTCATAGTTGGAGCTGTTCTACATGGACGTCAAACACTATTGGATCCATCCTTGGAAGTTGTTTGCCATCCACACACCTCGTAAACTTAATGTACATGCAACCATATTACAAGATCAAGACATTAGAAGCCATATCAAACATCATCATTTAAAATCAAAATTTGTTTGAAATTTTGGAGTGCACCACACACTATTTCACTGAACCAAAATGACACAAGTTAAGACAGGAAGAAATTAGAAGCTATATAAAAACGTCCAGTTAGTTCATACATGCAAACAACAACACTTCCACTGAGCAACGGAACACAAAGGACCATCTTTTTTTACTGCTAACTAAAACTTAATCAAGCTATAGCAACAAAGGATACTAATGAAACAAAAATGGAAGAACACAAGCAACTAAACCAGCACACATTGAAGGTTATAGATAACAGGAATAAACAACTCAGCACTGACAACTAGATGAATACACATGTTAAGTCATTTAACTACATTCCTTTAATCCTAACAGCAAAATGGAATTAATACAGTAGCAGCAGCGTAGAAGGTTAAGCAGATCTATATGACATGCAATACATAAATATTAGAATCTATTATTACGTAACAAGTATTCCATTTCCTGTTGCAGAGCATAAATAAATAAATGATAGTGATTTTGATCATCTAGTTCTAAAAATTCTAGTTAAGCAATAGCTGCAAACAATTGGGAAGTAAGCATGCAAAAACCAATAGCATGTTTCCATAATACCACGGAATAGGAAGCAAATAGCAGAGGCGAGCAAAGTATACATCAGCTTAAGGCGAGGTTGGCGACTACTGATGTAGACTCAAGAGACCTTTGTGAAGCCGACCATGGCGAGATCCTCCGTCGAACGCTTCCCTGCCGCCTGCATTGAAGCGGCCGCATGGGCTGCAGGGGTCAGGCGACAACGTCTTGGCGCCATCAATGTGTGGCAAGCTTGGCTTCAGATCATGCATCCTTTTCTTCAAAGTTAGCACTCTTGGTACCTGCAGCTATGTAAGTAAGCACCTAGTGCAGCAGTTCTACAAATTGACCCAAAACAGACAACCATATTACTTTAGCTTCTGTAGACATCGCAAAATACGGCACCGAGTAAACATAAGCTACAAGAAGATCCAAAGATCATACATTGCAAAGTTATGAATAACATGAGCGACCAATAATAAATAAGCATGGTGCCACCAAATTAATAATACGATAGGGGAGCCATCTTATTATTAGCAGCTGAGACATACAAATTCCTTGTAGAGACTACAAGGCACACTCTCTAATCTAATATGTATGCACGTATTGCTAATTAACTAATCGACTGATAGCTTGAATGGGCGTCATCTCATCTTTACTTGAGTACAACTGCAGCCTACCTAACCAACAAGGTTAACTCCTACAGTTTGAGAAACAAACAAGCATGCAAAAACGTGAATCAATAATGTTATTCCAACCGGTATATGTTTACTCACGCATGAAAGTTACTATAGAAGGTTCAACATGCCAATATGTATTACTCCAACCGGTGACCAGTCCCAACCTTTGAACTATAACACACAATGCTACTGGGAAATGCTAAGATGCACACGACCATTCTCACAATGCTGAGATGCACGCGACCAGTTCCATCCTTTAAACTATCACACAATGCTACTGGACAATGTTAAGATGCAAGTCTGCATGACAATTAACATTTATTAACATAAAACTACAGTCAAATAAAAATAACATAACATTAACATAAAATACAGTCCGACCCCCACCGCATTAGATATAACATAACATTGATTCATCACTATGATTCAAATAAAAATATCAATAAGGTCCAGAAGACGTGATATCTTTGGATTTTAGCACCATGCACAATAAAATACAGTCCGACCCCCACCGCAGATCAACTAGCCACCCTACTGGCGAAACCATCATCTCCCAAGAAATAACTTCTTTGGGATACCTACTGATCCAACCATCACAAATCAAAGCTTCACCTCGGCCCAATACCAAACCAGCGACCCGAGCAATCCCCTAGGAATTGAAACCACTATATAAAGATCAATTCAAGTAGCAACAGGAGAAGAGAGTTGGCTTGTGTTGCTGCCCACAGCTGGACCATTTTGCATGCATGCACATACACAACTGTAGCTACTCATATTAGAAGATTATCGCTAACAAGCTTCTTGAATTCTAGTGTGTCGAGGGAAATATGGAGTTAGAGAGAGGTAGGTGATACCTTTGAGACCAAAATGGGTTGCAGCTCCAGCTTGAGGTGGGTGAGCCGATCCCGATCGCCATGTCAACACCATATCCTAGAGAGTGCACTTGAATCATCCAGTGTGCCAGTACAGGCTCAATGACTGACTTCTGGTGCGGCACTCGCTGATGAATGAAAAATCGGTCAAGGGTCCATTAGCAGCATTGAAGGCAGAAAGAAAAGAAAGTATATAGGAAAATTATAATGACTGTTCTAAGGATGACATAGCACACATATATACTATTCTATCTTGTCCAGCGATTTCAATTACGCTTTCAATTAGCGCAAGCATACATGTAGCTAATGTTCCCTTGTAGTGGTAGCAAATTTATCAACCGAAACAAGCACGTCCTTAATGGAATAGGGAGGTATAAGAACGGGATGGGCGCGTACCAGTAGAAGGGCGAGGTCGAAGACGACGAGGTGAGGGAGCACTGATCTGCAGCGCCTCCTCCTTCACGCGCTGTCGGCAGCCTTGTAGTATATGGATCCGTTCGAGCGGAGACACGCGGGGAGAGATCCGAAAAAGAATCGGCTGGGTGCGAGACCTCCAGATGATGGCGTCGAGAGGAGGCACAGGTGCCACATCCGCCGTCACCGTGGTCGTCCACGACGACGCAACTGCCTCCCGCGACGAGCGCGATAGATCCGGCGACGGCATGCCGTAAGCAACGACATCGGGGACTGCCGCGGCGAACAGGAGCACACAGGGGCTGTGCATGGGCACGGGGCATGGGCACGGTGGCCAGCTCGCCGGTGAGTGGTGGCGCGGGAAAGTGAGAAGGAGCGCGGAGGGGATCGATCTGGTAAGCAACGATGTGGAGGAGGCTGGCGGCGGGACAGGTAGAGGGGGACTGAGGGGGTGGGAGGGACGCGGCTGGAGATAGGGTTAGGTTTGTTTGGGGGAGGGATTTGGGCTTGTTGGGCTGGATCAAGTCCGGATGATTCATAGGTTTATGAAATTTTGGACCTGTTTCTCAAAAATAAAAAGGGAAATTTGGACCCATATGATTGTGTTTCGTTCATATATTTATATAGGAGTATCTTTTTTTGCGGGATACATATATTTATATCTCAACAAAATAGTTGCATTTTTTTATTTACTAGTGTTGTTGGTGGAAACAATTTTTATTTAATTATTACTTGGCATTGTTGGAAAATTCACAAACATTATTTTTTTCCCATCATATCAAGTTGAACATAATACATTGTTGTATCATGCCAATTTGAGACAATATGCAAAACCAACAAAAGGTGAGGTCGTCGGTGGTGGGTGTGGCCGAACTGGAGAAGAAACCATCATTGTACTCGTCGGTGGGAGCTGGTTTCACTATTCCCGCATCATTCTACTTATGATGGAAGGTGGTTTCACTATATTCTCATGCACCTGGTGGTCGTCATCAGCACGATTACTAGTATGTTAATATGACGCATGGGTCCCAATTATATGTGCGGTTGATATCTGGTCAAAATTGACATGTAGACATGACACATCGCTAAAATGGACACGTATACATGACACGTAGGCAAAATTGTTGAGTTGTCATCCAGTCACCTCCACTCATATGATTACGACCTTATATTTTGGTCATGGTGGATCCTAAATAGGATCATGAACAATGCTACACATCTTAATGACCATTCTGTGCAATAGGATTATGACCTTATGGACACAGATGGTCATAATTTTATTGGGTTTGGACCCTCCTGGACTCTGCATGACAAATTTCTAATTTTTGGTCATAAATCTATGACCAACTAGACCGCCGTCATTATTTTTGGTCATTATTGAGTGTATTTCTTGTAGTGATCCTTCTTCTTTATAACAACCCCACCACCACCGAGAAAAGGATGACACGGCTTCGGCCAGCGCCGACCATCTCGCCTCGTCCCCTCCTCTTCTCAATGCTTCTCGATGCAGCATCATTGCGGTGCGCCGCCATGGTACCGGCTTGCCGCCTCTCGCCACACCGCTGGCCCGCCTCTCCTCTATCGGCCTCACCGAGTTCTGGCGCAGCGCCACCAACCTGGCCATGCCATGCGGCCGCTGGCATTGCAGCAAAAAGCCCAACAGCAGCCCCCTTCATTGCATGTTCTGGTAACCGATGGTGCCAGCCCCCTGTCCCAGCTTTACCGCCGAGCAGTTTCCTACATGGCCGTCATTGCAAAAATGAGAAGACGGTTGTAGCAAAAAAGTAGACTGCTTCCAGCAATATGCTGGTAGCAAAAATTAGGCTGATTCGAACAAATCAAAAGAAGATGGTAGGAAAAAATGTAGATGGTTCCAGGGAGAAAAGACTCTGGTTCCAGCAAAAAAAAAAATTGAAGGTCTCAGGCTCTGTCCATCCCAGTCGCAGCTTCAGTCAGCGTCATTCTCAGCATCACCGTCGTGGTCTCGTCACCTCTGATTGTTGAGCACCAGGTTCTAGCATTTGCTCCCCCTGGTTGCAGCACTCCTCAGCATAGTCACCACGGGTAGTTGCGACCAGCAAAAAAACATAGTGTGATTTCAACAAAACAACGACATGGTTCCAGTAAAACAAGAAAACTATTCCAGCAAAAAAAGCTCTCCGTCGCCGGTGGCAGCAAAAATTCTCACCGTTACCAGCAGGAACAAACGCCGGTTCTAGCTCGTGATTTGCCGGTTGTAGCACGTTCAAGTTTCCGCCGATATTGGTTGCAACTCATTGCATGTGGCTTCCAGCTTCTCTGCCAGCAGGTTACACCAAAAAAAATGCTTGTCGGTTGTAGCCAGCGGTCATCCTCAGTCACCGCCGTCTCACACCACCCGCTACTACTTGTTGGATAACTAGGTGTCTTAGAGGGTTTACACGTTCTTGTCAGGTTTAGGGCAAGCAGTCGTTTTTGTGGTCTGCTGTCCGCATTGTATTCGTTTCAGTTTTGATTCAGTCTTAGCGTAGAAGTAGGATCGCTGTGGACCAGGCTCCAAATCGTGGGATGGCACGGTTTAGTAGGGAGAGTGGCGATGACCACGGCACCACGATTGTAATCTCTTTCGAATAAAAGGAAAGAAGAACCAGAAAAGCGGCATTCAGTACGCTGCACAAAAAAAACTCTCTCTCTCAATATTGTTGTGATCTAGATTTCGATCTTGAGGGCCACAATTGGTACCAGAGCGAGATGTCGAAGACACCGTCGGGCAAGGAGAAGATCGGGGAGCGCGTCGAGGGGAGTGGCTCCAAGCCGCCGGCGAACCACCGCCGTCCCTCCGCGTCTCCTCCTCCCCGGCGAGGACGCAGCATGATCCGCGGCGGCGGCGAGATCGTCGTCCGTGAGCGCGTGGTGAGGGAAGGATCTGGCAGTGCCCAGTATCCAACCTTGACGCGCACAAACTATGCGGAGTGGGCAATGGTGATGCGGGTTCAGCTACAGGCACAACACCTGTGGGACGTGATCGAGTACGGGGTGGACGACGACGGCGACGATCGCGCGGCGCTCGCGGCCCTTCTCCGTGCCGTCCCATCGGAGTTGGTGCGTACACTCGCCGCCAAGGACTGCGCCAAGACCGCATGGGAAACGATCAAGACGATGCGTCTCGGTACAGAGCGCATCAGGGAGGCCAAGGCTCAGACTCGCCGTCGCGAGTGGGAGGAGCTCCGCTTCAAACCCGGTGAGTCGATCGAGGACTTCGCCATGCGCCTGACAGCTATCGTCAGCGACCTTGAGCTGTTGGGGGATCCCGTCGAGGAGTACAAGGCCGTCCTAAAGTATCTCCGTGTGGTGCCCCGCAAGTACCGCATGATGGCCATGGCGATCGAGCAGACCGTCGACCTCAGATCACTCACGATCGAGGACTTGACGGGTCGTTTCATTACCGCTGAGGAGGGCTATGAACTTGACGATGTCTCCGACGGCGTCGGCAAGCTGTACCTGACGGAGGAGGAGTGGGCTGCACGCCAGCGCCAGCGCGGCGGCAGCTCCAACACGGGCAGCGGCGGCAAGGGGACTCCAAAACCCAAGCCGCACAAGGAGCAAGGAGGCACCTCTGGGGACAAGGCCTCCGGCTCCACCGAGCGCCGGAAGGGCAACTGTCGCTACTGTGGCAAGGCCGGGCACTGGGCGAAAGAGTGCCGAAAGGCTAAGCGGGATCGGGAGCGTGGCGAAACGGCGAACCTCGCTCAAGCAGAAGAGGAAGATGACGCGGTGTACATGGCAGTCCATGCCGAGGACGCCGTGGCCGTGTCTGCTGAGGTCGCCATGCACACCTCGGCCACGGGCGAGTACGTCTACCTCAACGAAGAGAAGGCACGGGTCGAGCTACGCAAGCACACTCATGACACCGATCCTGCTTGGTACCTTGACTCCGGGGCTTCAAATCACATGACAGGCGATGCCACCGTCTTGGCAGAACTGAGCAAGCAAGTCTCAGGGACCGTGCGGTTCGGTGACGGCTCCCTCGTTGACATCTGCGGCCGTGGAACCGTGCTCTTCGCAGTGGAGGGAGGCCGTCACAGGGCGTTCACCAGCGTGTACTGGATCCCACGCCTAAAAACAAGCATCATCAGTATCGGCCAGCTCGACGAGCTGGGCTGTGCCACGCACGTGAAGGATGGTTTCATGACAGTATGTGACCGTCGCGACAAGGTCCTCACCAGGGCGCCGCGGATGCACAACAGGCTGTACAAGGTCAATCTACAGATCGAGAAGCCGATCTGCCTCGCCGGACATGTCGGTGAAGACGCATGGATCTGGCATGCTCGGTTCGGGCACCAGAACTTCGATGGGCTCGAGAAGCTTACTAAGAAGAACATGGTGCGTGGCCTTCCTCACGTCGATCATGTGGAGCAGCTGTGCGAAGCGTGTCTCGTCGGCAAGCAGCGGCGGGCTCCGTTCCCGTTGAAGGCAAAGTACAGAGCCTCGTCGCCACTGGAGCTTGTTCACGGCGACCTATGCGGCCCAATCACTCCAGCGACACCGGGAGGAAAGCGGTACTTCCTCCTCCTTGTTGATGATTTCAGTAGATTCATGTGGCTTTACCTGTTGCGGAGCAAGGATGAAGCTGAAACTGCAATCCGTCGATTCCAAGCCAGTGCTGAGGTGGAGTCCAAGCACACTTTGCGTGTGCTCCGCACGGACAGGGGAGGAGAGTTCACCGCCACCAGATTCATGGACTGGTGTGCGCAGCTCGGAATCAAGCGGCACCTGACGGCGCCTTACTCGCCTCAGCAGAACGGAGTGGTGGAGCGCCGGAATCAGACGGTAGTAGGGACTGCCCGATGCATGCTCAAGGGCATGGGGGTCCCTGCACAGTTTTGGGGTGAAGCAGTAACCACTGCTGTGTTCATCTTGAATCGATCATTCACAAGAAGCATGGATGGAGTGACACCATATGAGGCGTGGTTTGGATCGAAGCCAGACGTGCACTTCCTTCGTGTGTTTGGTTGCAGGGCCCACGCAAAGATCACCGCTCCAAACCTGAAGAAGCTCGATGATCGGAGCAGGCCAGTGGTTATGCTGGGCTATGAGCCAGGTGGCAAGGCTTATCGCCTATACGATCCGGCAACCAAGAAGATCGTCGTCTCCCGCGACGTGGTGTTCGACGAGAACAGTCGTTGGTCGTGGGACGGCGAGGACTCGGAGGCTCGCGCGACGGAGGAGTTCATCGTGGAGTACTTCATCGAGCCCACGGTGACCATGCCTGGACCCGAAACTGAAGCTGCGACGCCAAGCTCGACATCTGTACCTGCAGAATCACGTACACCTGCTTCCAGGACTCCAGCTTCAGGCGCTTCTTCGACACCCACGTCTTCAGAACCATCTGCAGTCGTCACCAAGCGCTTCGCCTCGCCTCCAACGACTCCTGATCCCGAGCTGTTCGACGCTGAAGATGATCCAGCTGAGCCGCATCGATACCGCAGCGTCCGCGACCTGTACCTGATGGAGGATCCTGAACCAGAACACGAGGAGCGGCTACTGCTCACGCCGCACGGAGAACCATCGACGTTCGCCGAGGCTGAGCAGGATGAACACTGGTGCGCTGCAATGCGGGACGAGCTGGCATCAATCGAGGCTAACCACACCTGGAGTCTCTCTGATCTACCTGCAGGTCACAAGCCCATTGGCCTCAAATGGGTGTTTAAGCTGAAGCGGGATGCTGACGGCAACGTGCTCAAACACAAAGCCCGCTTGGTGGCAAAGGGCTACGTCCAGCGGCCGGGGATCGACTTTGACGAAGTCTTTGCTCCGGTGGCCAGGCTGGACTCCGTGCGCCTGTTGCTCGCCATCGCCGCACAAAAGAAGTGGTCAGTCCATCACATGGATGTGAAAACTGCCTTCCTGAACGGCGAGCTCGGCGAGGAGGTATATGTTGCGCAACCGCAGGGTTTCTCTAACTCTGGTGGAGCGGGGAAAGTGTTGCGCCTTCACAAGGCACTGTACGGTCTGCGTCAGGCACCTCGAGCTTGGAACAACAAGCTGCACAGCGTTCTGTCGTCTCTCGGTTTCGAGCGGGCACCGTCAGAACATGCAGTGTACACCCGCGAGCATGATGGGAAGAGGCTTCTGCTGGGTGTGTATGTGGATGATCTCATCATCACTGGATCGTGCGACAAGGAGATCACAAGGTTCAAGGAAGAAATGAGCTCGAGGTTCTCCATGAGCGACCTTGGCTTGCTCAAACTGTACCTGGGAATTGAAGTTGATCAGTCGTCGGGAGGGATAACAATCAAGCAATCAGCATTCGCTGGGAAACTCCTGGAGAAGTCTGGCATGGCTGGTTGCAACGCTGTTCACGTTCCAATGGAGCCACGCCTCAAACTGTCCAAGGTGAGCACCAATCCACCTGTAGACATCACCATGTACCGGAGCATCGTCGGCTCGCTCCGCTATTTGGTGCACACTAGGCCAGATATCTCCTTTGCTGTTGGTTTTGTGAGTCGATTCATGGAAGTCCCGACGACGGAACACATGAGTGCGGTCAAGCAAATTTTGAGGTACATTGCTGGGACTCTGAACTTTGGCTGCACCTACAATGCGTGCAAGGACGACGCAGAGCTTCTGATCGGTTTCAGTGATGCTGATCACGCCGGTGATGTGGACGACCGGAGGAGCACGACAGGGTCTCTGTTCTTCTACGGGCGTTGCCCGATCTCTTGGCAGTCACAGAAGCAGAAATCTACTGCACTGTCCTCGTGCCAAGCAGAATACATGGCTGCATCGACCACATCATGCCAGGCAGTGTGGCTTGGACGGCTCATCGGCGAGCTTTTCGCCAAGGCTCCCTCAGTCCCGATTTTGTTCGTGGACAACAAAGCAGCTATTCAGCTCTGCAAGAATCCCGTCTTCCATGAACGGAGCAAGCACATCGAGCTGCGATATCATTTCATCAGGGAGTGTCTCGACCGTGGCCAGATCACCGTCGAGTTCATCAGCACCGCCGACCAACTCGCGGACATCTTCACCAAAGGGCTTGGCCGCGTCAAGTTCCAGGAGCTTCGTGAGCGGATCGGCGTCATCGACATCAAGTGAACACTCTGCAACACCTAGGTTAGGAGGAGATTGTTGGATAACTAGGTGTCTTAGAGGGTTTACACGTTCTTGTCAGGTTTAGGGCAAGCAGTCGTTTTTGTGGTCTGCTGTCCGCATTGTATTCGTTTCAGTTTTGATTCAGTCTTAGCGTAGAAGTAGGATCGCTGTGGACCAGGCTCCAAATCGTGGGATGGCACGGTTTAGTAGGGAGAGTGGCGATGACCACGGCACCACGATTGTAATCTCTTTCGAATAAAAGGAAAGAAGAACCAGAAAAGCGGCATTCAGTACGCTGCACACAAAAAAAACTCTCTCTCTCAATATTGTTGTGATCTAGATTTCGATCTTGAGGGCCACAATACTCATGCTCGCCGCTGTTGTAGCAGGCTGGGTTACCGCAAGGCCGTATAGATGGATGGGCGGCAGCTCGCAGGAGCAGCGTGGGGCGGGTGGATGGCGGCCGCTTGCCGAAGTAGCGCACACAGGTGGATGATGGCCGCTCGCCGGAGTAGCAGCATGGTTTGTGCTCTGCGGACGGTTTGCGGACCCACGAGGTGACGCGTGGGGGGGAGACATGGCACTGTTAGGTTTAATCTTGATATTTGTATCAACATGTTTGTTTTCTTTAGGCATGTAGTATAGGATCAGGATTTTTCAGTCGACGAAGGTGCAGCGGAGACGTGGGAAGAAGGCGAGATGCCAAGCCGTATGGCGAGCACGGTGAGATGCCGATGACGGCGAAGGCTGCAAACACGTGAGACCGGAGCCTTACCGGCTAGACGAGGTTGTTAGAGCTGAGAGAATCAGCAAGTTTGTTAGCCCGCCTCGTCGGGTCGTCTGGTTGTCGGAGCTGCGCGAGTGGACGTGCATGCATGTAGGGATTACTTAGTGCATGGAGTTAGTTGGTTAGTGGGCTGAGCCGTGCATGTTAGTTGAGCAACCGAGTCAAGTTAGAGGCCGGTGTGTGCTAGTAAATAGTGGTCGGTTGGCCGGACCATCCGCATCATGGAGTGACTCCAGGACGTGGCGGTTGTGGCGTGAGTGCATGGGTCCTTGTCTATATATGTAATGCTTTGAGTGAATGAGTTGAGGCTGTGAGGGCCGGCAGATGAACAATGTAGTGTATGTGTGTCTCACCGGGAGTAGAAAGCAAAGCTATGTCTCCACGGTGAGGCGTGTGTGTGTTCCTTCGTGTGTGTGTGTGTGTGTGTGTGTGTGTGTGTGTGTGTGTGTGCGCGTTCTGGTGCTCTTGATAGATAGAGAGAGAAGCAGAGTTGTGTGAGGCAGCTCAAGGTAGAAGAAGAAGCGGCGCTACAAGGAGGCGGCGCCAACAATTGGTATTCAGAGCCTTGTCGATCCGAGGTGGTGGCTGAGCCGCGGCGGACTCCACGCGAGGTGGGGGACGGCGGCGCGAGGTGGAGGCCGGCGATGGCGCGATGCCGCGGGCGGCCAGTGTCGGTGCGATGCCGCAAGATGATGATGTTGTGGTGGTTGGCATCGCGAGGACGTCATCCACGACAAGATGGTCGATGGTGACCGGCGCTGCGAGGGCGTCGGCTGTGGCGCGATGGACTCCATGCGAGATGGAGGCCGGCGACACGAGAAGGAGGATGGTGGCCATGCGGTGCCGCTTGGAGGAGATGGCAGCGCGAAGCTGCCGCAAGAAGACGGCGGTGCGATGCCGTTGAGAGGAGACGATGGTGGTGCGATGCCATCATCTCAAGGAGAGTCGGCGTGATGCCGACGGCGGTGGTGCGATGCCATCGTCATCATGAAGAGTTGGTGTGAAGCCAACAAAAGTTGCAGCGTGATGCTGCGGCAAGACGGCGTGGTGATCGGCGTTGCGACAACGTCGTCCACGCCAAGAGGTGGCCGCCGCGTGCGGCAAGAGGACATGGTGATGGACGCCGGCGTTGCGATGGCGTCGGTCCACGACAAGGTGTGCAGCGCCGCGATGGCGTCGTCAAGTGGCAGCGGGTGAAGCCGCGTGAAGATTGGAGTATCAAGATTAGGAGGGAAAATGTTAGGTTTAATCTTGATATTTGTATCAGCATGTTTGTTTTCTTTAGGCATGTAGTATAGGATCAGGAGTTACAGTCGACGAAGGTGCAGCGGAGACGTGGGAAGAAGGCGAAATGCCAAGTCGTATGGCGAGCACGGTGAGATGCCGATGACGGCGAAGGCTGCAAACACGTGAGACCGGAGCCTTACCGACTAGACGAGGTTGTTAGAGCTGAGAGAATCAGCAAGTTTGTTAGCCCGCCTCGTCGGGTCGTCTGGTTGTCGGAGCTGCGCGAGTGGACGTGCATGCATGTAGGAATTACTTAGTGCATGGAGTTAGTTGGTTAGTGGGCTGAGCCGTGCATGTTAGTTGAGCAACCGAGTCAAGTTAGAGGCCGGTGTGTGCTAGTAAATAGTGGTCGGTTGGCCGGGCCATCCGCATCATGGAGTGACTCCAGGACGTGGCAGTTGTGGCATGAGTGCATGGGTCCTTGTCTATATATGTAATGCTTTGAGTGAATGAGTTGAGGCTGTGAGGGCTGGCAGATGAAACAATGTAGTGTATGTGTGTCTCACCGGGAGTAGAAAGCAAAGCTATGTCTCCACGGTGAGGCGTGTGTGTGTTCCTTCGTGTGTGTGTGCGCGCGCGCGTTCTGGTGCTCTTGATAGATAGAGAGAGAAGCAGAGTTGTGTGAGGCAGCTCAAGGTAGAAGAAGAAGCGGCGCTACAAGGAGGCGGCGCCAACAGGCACAAGCGGATCCGGGCAATTGCGCACGATCGCACGCTGTGCGCGTCATCCGGTGCAATGTTCGGCCGGTACGCAAGATATAAGTGTTCCCTTTTTTTATGTGTCCCTTGAAATTTTGGATCCGCCGCTTTTTTTTTCGGGCACAAGAATTAGCAAAACGCGATGGACCATCCAAATGCATTTGATTAAACCGTCAAAGAAAAAAAAATCAAACTGTATTTGGAAAACGATACGGAACCGGATTTGGGCTGGATTCGGACCTATCATTTATTCATCTGGTATTCGAGTCGGAGTCAGATGCCGTACGCTAATCGGCCGATGGATCCATATATACGGGGACATGGCGGTCTCCTCCTCTGCATCCATCCATCCATTGTCGCCGAGACAACCGCATACGATACACAGCGATCCCGCCGGGACAACCGCATACCAGCGTAAGCTGTTTGCCGCGAGCTCGCGACACAGTACGTACGAACATATTCACGATGTGTCCCGGGACCGGAACGAGCCATATCGTTCTTCCTAGGGCGGCGCCAGGCCACGCAGGCTCCAAGCGGACGCTGGCATTGTACGACTCTGCAGCGGCACAGCAACGGGCCGATGCAGCCAGACTCTCCGTGGACGAGGGTGCACTGGTGCCATCACCCATGGGCATGGCCGGCGAGCCCATCAAGGAGAGAGCTGAGCCGCCAGGGATACGGGCACCCAAGGGCCTGCTCGCGTACCTGAGCCTCCGCATCGACCTGCCCGTGCACTTCATCGACGAGAAGACCGTGACCGCCACCGATGTGGATCCGCAGCAGAACCGCTTCCGCCTCCCGATCGAGGGCGTAATGCAAAACCTCCGGCCGGTCCTCTCCCACCTAGATCGCCAGGCCGCCAACCTGCTGCACGTGGAAGCCCCGAGACCAAGGCTGCCGAAGCTACCCAAGGTACCTGGGGAGAAGACGAAGAAGCGAAGGGGGAAGGAGCACGGCGGCCTTCCCGTGCTGGTGATCGAGCCCTACGCCGGCATTAGGGAGCTGCAGCTGACGAGGTGGGAGAGCAGCGGCGTCTGCGTCATCAAGGGAGAGGGGTACATGGACTTCATCAACACCTGCGGCTTCCGTGTGGGTGACGTGGTGGAAATCTGGGCTTTCAAGCAGACAGCCATGCGTTTGTTCGGCGTGGATATCTACCAGGAGGAGTACCCGGAGAGCCCTCTCTTCATTCTCTTCATCAAGAAAGGCCAGATGCTACCACCACCCCATGCTCCAGTAATTTCCGATGGAAGAGAGGAAACAGCACAAGACAACGCACCCTAGCTAGCTAGTTCCCTAGTTGTTCTTGCATGTAGAATTGTACAAACCTGTTTGTTCTATGGTAGTGTTATATAGTTTGCTCTAGTAGTTTGTTCTAATTGTACAAGTCCTGGTGTTGAGACTTGCATGTAACCAGCGTTGATATAACTAGATGACACCCCGCGCGTTGCTGCGGGAATTTTGAACATACAAAGTTTAAATAGAATTTTATACAACCATGGTTCACAACTGTTCAGTAGTAGTAATCATCCAAAATAAATAGTGGAAACTAATTAATTAAACTCAAACAGAATTATACCAATTGAGGGCCTCTTTGATTCGCAGGATTTTAAAAACGTAGGAATAGAAAAAGTATAGGATTGGAGTGTCATGCCCACTTGAAACCTATATGATTAGTAAAGAGTGTTTGATTTCACGGGAAAAGCAAAGGAATTGTAAAAAGAGGTTGGAGTGGATGTTAGACTTCTTATGAAATGTAGTACAAAAGATTTCATTGGAAAAATTCCTATGGGATTCAATCCTATGAATCAAAGGACAAACATAGGAAAAGTTCCAAAGGATTTCAATCCTCCAAAAATTCTATAGAATTCCTTTGAATCAAAGAAGCCCTCAACATGGGGCAATACGGACTAAAGGAAATTTGAACATGTCTTGTTTGGAGATAGCAAGGATTTAGTGCAAGTGAAAAAAGGTGTGACTGATTGTACGAACCAAATTGTGTCTATTCGGCATTTTATGTAAAAGCATACTCTACATGACCTTATAAATAGGAAAACACTCCCTTCCAACCGGCTGATGGCTCCCTCAAATCAGCCGGGTGCGTAACCGTTCGATCAAATTCAATCGTGCGGTGCGCGTAGTGATACAGTTAACAAACGATGCCTGTGAAACATCCCGCACTAACCGCGCAGTCCCGCCCACGACTCCTCCCCGTTCTCAATCTCCAGCACGGCACCACCGATGCATGCTCTCTCGCTGACTGCATGTCGGTGTTTTGAACCAGAGAGAACCAGTGCAGCAAATGGGACGCCCTGGTGGTACGAATCAGCGAGATCCGGTGGTGCGGTGGGGGCGCCACCGGGCGTGCGGGCCGGCGAGCACCAGGGGCAGGCATGGCGTTGCGGCGCCATGCTGCGGGGAGGCATGGCCGGTGGCCGCGGGGTGCGCGACACCGTGCTACAATTGACGCTGCCGATTCTGCAAAGCCAGGGGGCTGCATGGATGGCGGCCATCGGTGCCGCGACCGGCGTGGTGAAGGGGCGGGCGGCGCTGTTGCTCCGACGGATGCGCGATAATGGAGCTGATGATACGACGGCCCTCGGGATGGTTCAAGGTGATATTTGTGAGGCGACGTCGCGATGGGAGCGACGGCTGCCGGCGTTCTTGAAGGTGATGTTGGAAGGGGAGTGGTAGAGCTGCTGCTGCATCAAGGTGCTGTAAAGACGGAGGTGACGCATGCCTCGCTGGTGCTGCTAAGCCGCTCGCCGACATGCACTGGTGGATATTGCGAGGCTGCTAATCATGGGAGCATGGATATTATGAGGCGTACATACTTTAATGGCCGCAATGGTTCCACTCCACGACCACGGCTACAAGGCGTGCCGCGACGGCAACGACAGTCACGACCGTGCTATGAGGCGTCCTTCAATTTGTCGTGGCCATGCTTCGACGACCACGACGCCGTCGACGACCGCTACGATGCTTTGATGACCACGGCAACGGGTGTGTTTCAATGACCGTGGCAATGCTTCCATGAACATAACGACTTCGGCAGCCACACAGTGCTTCAACGACTAGGGCGACGAGGCACGCCATGATGGCATTGGCGACCGCAGCCATGCAACGAGGCATGCTCCAACGGTCGCGGCGATGCTTCGACGACCATGGCGACATTGACGACTGTGGAAATGCTTCGATGACCACGACGACGAGCGTGCTTCAATGACTGTGGCAATGCTTCCATTACCATGATGACCATGATGACTTTGATGGCCACGAGAATGCTTCAATGACTAGAGCGACGAGGCATGGCATGACCGCGTTGAAGACCGCGGCCATGCAATGAGGCATGCTCCAATAGTCATGGTGATGCTTCAATAACCACGATGCCATCAATGACTGTTGAAATGCTTCGACAGTCATGATGACGGGTGTGCTTCAATGGTCATGCCAATGCTTCCATGACCATGATGACTTTGACGGCCACAACAATGCTTCAACAACTAGGGCGACGAGGCATGACATGACGGCGTTGACGACCGCAGCCATGCAATGAGGATGCTTCAATGGTCGCGGCGATGCTTCGATGACCACGACAACGTCGAGGATTGTGGAGATTCTTCGATGACCATGACGACATGCATGCTTCAATGACCTTGGCAATGCTTCCATGACCGTGACGATTTCGACGGCCGCAACAATGCTTCAATGACTAGAGCGGGGCAGCCGGCGGGGCATGTCCTGACGTCGTTGGACGAGCACGACCATGCAACGAGGCATGCTTCAAGGTCGTGGCGATGCTTCAACAACCACGACGACGTAGATGACTGCGGAAATGCTTCGACGACAATGATGATGAGGCGTGTCATCATATCGTTGACGTCCGCGGCCATGCAATGAGGCATTCTTCAATGAGCTTTACGGAGCATCACCGGTGTTGTTATGGAGCATCGACGGGTCGCCGGAGCATCACCGGTGCTGCGATGGAGCATCGTTGGGCCGTCGGAACGTTGGAACCTCTCGGGTGCTGCCATGGAGCATCGACGGGTCGTCGGAGCATCACCGGTGCCGCAATGGAGCATCGACGGGTCGGCGGAGCATCGCCGGTGCTGCGATGGAGCATCGTCGGGCCGTCGGAACGTTGGAACCTCGTGGGTGCTGCAATGGAGCATCAACG
>LR738710.1:895987270-896002532 GCA_902687465.1 Secale cereale
TGCTGCGATGGAGCATCGTCGGGCCGTCGGAACGTTGTAACCTCGCGGGTGCTGCAATGGAGCATCGGCGGGTCGTCGGAGCATCACCGGTGCTGCAATGGAGCATCGACGGGTCGGCAGAGCATCGCCAGTGCTGCAACGGAGCATTCATCAGGCTGCCGGAGCATCACCATTGCTTTGATGAAACATCACTGAGGTCGCTGAAGCATGGCCGATGCTGCGACGGAGCATTGACGGGTCGCCGGAGCATCGCTAGTGCTTCATGAGATGGTCGCAACAGCGTCGGTGCTGCAGCCGTGGCCAGTGTCAGACGAGCTCGCCGGTGTTTTGCTTTCAGATGACCTGTGATGCAGAAGTACGTGGTATCGGCCAACTGCGGCTCGTCGCGTGGGAAAGGACGTTGCGTTGCATACGATGGCTGGCTGGTGTGGCTACGTAAGATACATGAGCGTATTGTGGTGGATCAAGCACATCAAATCGATGCAAATGAACGGCTGGCCAGGCGGCTGATCTTCAGCCGGCTTCCTTATAAATAAGCGAAGTGGTGTCAAACATAACAAATATTCTTAATGGCACCTAACAGTACAAACAAAAATATTTAAAGAAATGATACTAAAGATTTCGTCCTTACCTAATGTAATTTGTGGCTGAATAGCTTCTCCGTTTTTCAGATAGCCAAGATCTAGTAATCACTATGGATTTATCAACCAGTAAACATTGGCACCATACACAGGAAAACATTCTTTCAAGATGATAGTACGTACATTCTTGGCCTCTAACGATGAAAGCTAGAGAGAATACATTGATTTCTGACTCCATGGGTTTGTCCACAGATGAAGCTATAACCTCGATCAGCCAAATATGTGTCTTTGTATATTCCAATTCCTGCTTCAACAACAAATATAATATATTTTATCTAGTGCTGAAGGTGAATTGAAGATTGCTTAGTGACCAAATAGAAGTTGTCGCTCAATCTGGCATCTCCTGAATTTTAATGATTTCAAGTTTTAGAACCAGAACACACCCAGATCAGATTACCCCATAGAATATATTCTGCCTAGTGCTGAAGGCAAACTGAAGTTTTATGAATGATCACTACTCAAGATCGACGGGCGGAACCCTAGATCGAGCGCCGCCAGGTCTACACCCAGCGCCCCTGTCTCCCCTCGCCGTCGTCGGATGAGGTCGCCAGACTAAGTCCATGCGGCGGACGGTGGCGGCGGGGCTTCCCCCCGTTCTGCGGTGGTTTATTGCGGTGGAGGGAGGCTCACTCCTCTCCCACGGTTCGACGTGGCAGCCATGGCGCTTGGTGGCGGCAGGGGCTTCATCTCCATCGAGTGGCAGCCGTGGTGATGTCGTCATCGGTCCCCGGGCTGCGGCCCATGGCTCCCGACGGCGAGCCGGGATTGGAGCTCCTGTGGCTCCTTCTCGGGTCTGCGCATGCCGGCGGCCTGCGAGCTTCTGAGCTTCGCCTGGGCTCCTTGTCGGCGTGGCGGGGTGGGGTGGCGGCCCCCCTTCCCGAAAGTGTCTGCAGGTGTTGGCTGCTGATGTGGTTCTGCGGTGACAGGAGACTGGATCTGGACGGTCTCGGCCAATTCCGGCTTATCGGCGTCTGCTGGCGGCGTGGAGGTGGCTCCTGCGTGGTGTTGGCGTCGCTGCCACACAGTGGCATACTATCGTTGCTATTTATTTTGCACATTAGGTGGCTTTTTATGGTTGCCAATTTATCTTCGTTGCTGCCATCCACAACCTTGAGCTATCCATTTTGTTTTGACACTATGTATTCACGTGTTATTTAACGTTTTAAGAAAATTCGTAGCATAGTTTACCACAGCAATTCACAGAGTATCACCTAGTATACATAGTGTGGTGTAATACACTAGGGTTTAGCAACTATTTCTCGTTATCCATCTATTGTTGGTTTGTGGTCTTGACATGCATACTTTCCTGAAATTGCATATATTTGTACGTATTACGTAAAAATAATCTTTCTTGAATCACACTAAATAAAAGTAGTGGGCTTCTCCAACGCCGACCCTGGAACTCCGCAACCGTCCGAACCGCGCGGTTGAGATGTGTTTTACCATCAAATGTTGTCTTGCATCGGTCTGCAGGCTGGTCCGAACATGTTTTTCATGCCAACCTTAGACAAAGCATTTGTGGGGAGGGAGGGGGGGTATGTGCCACGTCCGCGTCTAGCAACTATGGCCCACCAAAAACCCTCCTCCCTCGCTCGCGTGATTTCCTGCCTGACGCCACTAGAACGCATTCATGCCGCTGTAGAACCGCCACTCGCATTGACACCGGCCTAGAGTGGACATGACCTCTCACTGCTGGCATTGAAGCGGCGCGTTGAACGCTACCCGCTACACGCCCGACTGAACATGCCTCCTCGCCGCATTCAAATGGCTACAGGCTGTCCGCCTACCTCCATTAAACTCGTGCGTGTGCCGAGAAACCTATTCCGGCCACATGTCCGCTTCCGAGCCGGTCGACATTCGCACCACACCTCAGCTCCCCATCTCCTCCTTGCACCATCATTTTCACTCCCTGTGGTATCCGACCAGCGGGAAGAGGAGTTCTTAGTCATATTGATCAGTTTCTCTTAAGTCCGACTAATTGAAATCTTGATCCGTTTCTCTTGAGAGGTGTCATGTGTACTCATGTGCACAGTGTATATATCTATCTACTTGTAGCAGAGCTTAATCAATCAAGCTAGCAGAGGTGGAGCAGAGGAGCGACGGTGACAAGCAAGAGCAGGATGGCCGTATGCGTCATCGTCTCCCAGCACGTGGCCACCGACTCCAGGTCCTGTTGAAGATGGACAGCATGAGCTGCTAGTATTGATGTCCCTGTCTTAGAGCATCTCCGGCCGTTGACCCTCAGGAGGCGTTTAAAATCGTCGCCAGGGGCGTACCGGCGCTAAAATCGGCGTGGCCCTTCGGCGCCGGCCTTAGTGTTGCCCCAGGAGGTGACTTTTTTTAATACAAAATAGGAATTCGGTTAAAGTACGGCAAAAATGACATTTTATAGCATAGTTTTTATTATATAAACAAAGTTAATGTCGCTCTACAGCGTGAAGAACGCGGTGAGCGCGGCAAAGTCGCCGTACACGTCGCCGGCCTTCTCCTCCTTGACGCGGACGCCGCCCCTGCTGGACCCCTGGCCGGCGTCGCCCTGGCGGACCAGTGCCGGTGGTGCGCCGTCGTCGCTGTCGTCGTCGAGGACGACGACGCCTCCCTTGTCGCGGCCTCGCCGATGCCGTGCGGCGAGCTCTTCATAGGCGCGGCACTGGCGCTCCATCTCCGCCCGCGCCCAGTCGTCGCGTGCCCACCTCAAGGCCGCGGCGTCGTCGAGCGCCTCCTTCTCACCGCCAGCGAGCCCGGACTCCGTCTTCACGGGAGAGAGCCCATGCTCCTTCTTCACGGCGGCGAGCCCAGGCTCCTTCTTCACGGCGGCGAGCCCCGGCTCCGTCTTCGGCTTTGACGAAGCGGGGAGGAGACGAGGAGGAGGCACGCCCGCCGCCTTCGTTGATGACGATGCCGGCCGAGCGGGGTCTCCGCTGCGGGCTCGGCCTTGACGCCGAACACCGCTGCAGAGCCGGAGGAGCGGGACGAGGACGACGAGCCGGAGACGAACCTCCTGGGCATCCATTGCCCGGCGCCGCAGCAGTGGACAGGGGCAGCGGCCGGGTATGTGAGTGGCGGATTGGTGCTGTCCTCAAGGTACGCGAGAACCTCGGGGAGCGTCCGGCCGGGGGCGGCCCACCACAGGCGTCGCCCCTCGCTGTTCCATCGGTGCCCCGTTGGTGAAGGTGAGGCGATGCTCCTGCCGGTGCTGGAAGTACGTCGCCCACGCCTCGTGGTTGTCGGCGGCAAACTGCGGGGAGGAGCATTGCTCCTCGGTCAGCGACAACCGAACGCGATCGACCTCGCCGGCGAAGTAGTCGGGATGCGCGTCGGCGTCCGGCAGTGGGGGAATGGGGACACCTCCGGCGCTGAGCCTCCATCCTGTCGGCCCAGCGCGCATGTCTGGAGGTGTCGGGATGTTGGCCTTGAAAAGCAGGTGCGCCTCCCACGCGTGCAGCGAGCGGCGGCCGAAGCCGTTGGCCGCCGCTCCATCGCCGGGAACCGCTCGCACATCGTCGCTAGGCTGGATAGAGGTTCGTCGGCGGCGGAGAGAGAGAGGCAGAGAGCACGGCGTGTGTGGCCAGCGGCGGGGGGGGGAGGGGGTGGGGCGTCGATTTTTATAGCCGCCGTGGAGACGTGTGTATGCGTGGTGGGGAGTGAGGCGTCGCCGCGCCGCCTATGAAGAGCCGCCCCGTGGTGAGGAATCAATGGAAGGCTGACCGGCGGCAGCCTTGGCATTGATTCCCCGCGGGAAACCGAGGCGTTCTGAGGACGACGAGGTGAGTGTCGCTGACTCGGCGGGCCCGCGGCTATTTAAAGCCAAAACCGTTTTGCTCGGCGCCCCCGAGCGCCCCAGCGCGCCGGGTTCGACTTGGCTCCGCCGGCGCCAAATTCGGCCCAAACCGGCGAAAATTAGGCTTCTGGGGGCGCGGCTGGGCCGATTTTTGTGCGCCGGCGCGAAAAATTCGCATGGGAAGGGCGTGTTGGGGGCGCGACTGGAGATGCTCTTATAATTTGGTGCTCAGCTCTGGCTTTGAAAGAGGAGGCGAACAAAATGGTGTGTTGTTTTGAACTTGCTGCCTGTCGTTTCTCCTAAGACTACCCACAGTGAAAGTAACATAGGTAGTAACATCACACATATCTTAATAAAATAGATAATGTGGCAATCAGTAAGTGAAGAAAGAGAGGCATGTGGTAACATAGCTAGTTACTAGTAGTATGAGGCTGGTCACAATGGGCAGAAACATAAAGTAGTAACATACACACTTATCTAGACTATGTTACTACCTCCACAGTGGATAGGAACATGTAGGTAGTGTCATGCAACGATGCATTTATTAGCTTATAGACTCATTGTTTCTTGAAGTGTGTGATGTTCCGGTAACTTAGCTAGTTACCACAAGCACCTCACTCTTCATTAAATATGTGCCACATAAGCAACGTTGTATTGAAATATGTGATGTTACTCCTAAGGCCCTGTTTGGTTCATAAGTCCTAGGACTTATTTTAGTCCCAACTTATAAGTCATAAGTCCCTAAAAAGTCCCTACCTGTTTGGTTCCTGGGACTTAACATGTACTAGTAGACCATATTATAACTATAAGTCCCTATAAGTCCCTCCTTGAGAGTCTTATTTGATAAGTCCCAAATACCCACTTTAAGTCCCTATAAGTCCCTCCTATTTGGTTTAGATGGGACTTATAGGGACTTATTTAAGTCCCTAGACCAATAAGTCCCTGGAAACAAACACCCTCTAAGTTTCACCCCATTGTGACCAGCCTAAGTAACATCACACATATCAAGGCAAGATGAGTGTATAGCTTAATAAATGAAGTGTTGCATGTTACCATACATATATTACTCCCCGCTATAAAAATATAATAACATATAGTAGTAACATGAGCATGGTACTGCTCTATTGTTACTATCCATTGCGGCTAGTCTGAGACACGGAGCTTTCGTCTCCAGTTCGTCGCCACCTGGATTATGTTCCTGCCCCCATCTTTCAAGCTGATGGATGGATGGATGGTCATGGTCTCTACGGAGTACGAACCGCTCTTACACTGCTGCTGATTTTGCGGGGATTGTGGTATCTTGTTTACTTTTGATGGTGGATGGAACAAATTGTGTACCTTAACTTTATAGAAGAGAGAAGAATGTTTTACAAGGTTTTTATGCCAAGCTACTACAAACCAGCAGCAAACAACGGAGTTCCAACAGAAACTCAAACTCCTACTCCTAGACTATAGTCTATATGCTAAAATCAGTTGCTCCTCTCCATCCGACTAGTGTCCATAGCCGCATTTCCTCTTTGGTGATCACTACCAGATCTACGGCGGTACAGATTGAAGCTCGATTGCCAAACACCCGAGCGTTCCTTTGCTTCCACATATTCCAGCAAATTAGCATGACCATTGCATCGAAGCCTTTCCCTGAGTTGTTTGGTCACGTGTTTTCTTGCAGCAAGCTACCAAGGTTGGATGTGGTCAGATGCCGTAGGGATAAGTTCCGGGTTGATTCTCCTCCTGCTGAAAACTAGGTGCCAAACCTGCCGAGAGTAGACGCAGTTTAGGAGAATGTGATCTACATTGTCTTCCTCTTGGTCAAACAAGAAGCATGTTGTCTGCATATTTTGTCGGGCGTCGAAATCCTATGTTGCATAGCCAGCCACATGAACAGCTTGTAAGCCAGTGGTGCCCTGCAATTCCAGAGCGTCTTTGCATAATTGATCCTCACCGCGCCATGAAAGAGCATATTGTACGTGGACGCTGAGGTGTATACTCCTCCTTGGTTCCATCTCCAGACAGCAGTGTCTTTTGTTGATCCGGATTCAGTTGTACCATCACCCTGATATCCCAGAGGGTAATCAATTGGACAAAGCCGTCCGTGGATATGTCGCCCGAGATGTCATTTGCCCAGCAATGATTGAGCAGACCTTCTCCTACCTTCCTACGGTTAACCACTTCGGTTTCCATCAGTTTCCTTATGTCCGGCGCAATTTCCGCGATGGAGGCCCCGTTAATCCATTTGTCCTTCCAAAAGAGGATCATATCTCCGGCACCAAGTTTCTAGTGAACTAGGTTGTCAAACGCATGTTGAACGTTCCGGTCCGTCGAAAGTGTAAGTCCATGCCAAGGTCTAGAGTCATCCGTGCATTTGATCCATTCTCACCGCAGTCGTAGGGCCAACCCATGTCTCTTCAGATCAAGCATGCCAAGACCTCCGAGTTGTTTTGGTCTGCACACTCTCTGCCATGCCACCAGGCACTTTCCCCATGAATCTCTTCCGAGCCGTCCCAAAATAACTCTCCGCATCCTTTATCCACCCGGTCCAGCGCCCACTTGGGAGCTTCTTCCACTAGCATATATATGATATGTGGGCCTCACACGTACGACATTATTCACCAAAATGAGCCTACCCGGCTGAGTGATCAAGCCTTTTTGCCATCCAGGCATCATTTTGAGCACTTTGCCCACAATAGGCTGCCATTACGATCGAGTTAATTGCCAGATGGACAGTTGCAACCCTAGATATTTGCAACAAAAATGCTAGACATACAAAAATTTACAAGCTTTTACACGCTCTTTCCATCTAACAACCAAGGCAAGGCTGTCGCAACCATCTGTTGGTCCTTCTCATCCGCCCTGATTAGGATCGCCGAGGATTTTGCAAAATTGACATGCAGTCCAGGAGCCTTACCAAAAATTTTGAGCGCCTCCTTGACAAATAGCATATCCAGTAGAGTGGGCTTGACAAACAACATCACGTCGTCCCGCATAGATTGAGAGTGTTTGAAGGGGGGCGCAGCCTGACATATTGGAGATTACTCCCTCCTCGTGAGCTCTAATAATGAGGGAAGAAAGTGCATCCATGGAAATCACGAAAAGTAGTGGAGACAAGGGGCATCCCTAGCGTAATCCGCACGCATGCATGAATTTATTGCCTGCCGATCCATTGACATCACTCTCGAGCTTGAAGATTTGAGGAGAATAGCGATCCAAGATCTCCATCGGTCAAAAAAAAAAACTTTGGCCCTCAACACTTCGACCAGAAAAGGCCACATGATCGAGTCAAACGCCCTCGAAATATCGAGTTTAAGCAGCATGCCCTTGGCCTTTCGACGATGCACTTTCCTCACGACTTACCTCACCAACATGAAATTGTCATCAATATTTCTTCCCTTAATGAACGCGGACTTGTTGACATGGACCAATTCGTTCATCTGCGGGCTCAGTCTGACAGCCAAAAGTTTGGCACCAATCTTCGGGATGCCGTGAACAAGACCGATGGGGCGGAACTCGCTGATCTGGCAACCATCTGGTTTCTTGGGGATCAAGGACATAATAGCTTGATTTAATTTGCCAAAACCTCTTCGGTTCCCCAAGAAGAGCTTGTGAATTGCAGCCACGATGCAAACTCAGTGTCGCCATATTGGATGTCTCCATTTTTCTTGCATCAACTCAATAGTGACACAATTTGACGAATTAAAACACTAATTTAAGCTAACATTGTATTGCAAAATTCTTACATACAACATGATTTTAGCCTCACCACATCGACGGTGAATGCTACTCACGGGGCACATGCAGACGTGACGAGTCCCACTCGTCCTCTAGGCGAGGCGGTGTGACAGTCCGGCGACCACATCATCGTTCCATTCTTGTTCCGTGCAATCGTCGGGGCCGGAGACGGCTTTCTCAAATGAGGCAATACCCAATATGGCACAAGTTGTCTAAATCTCACCACACTAGCCTCGAATTGGCGCACTCTAGCGTGCTCCCCCTCCCCCTCTCTAGCCGTGAAATTTGCGTGTGCTTCCTTGCACTGGAGCCATACTGGGGTGTTCCTCCCCAACGCCAGTGCCTACACAATGACGGTGTGCTCCAAGATTTCTCCAAACCGGACCGCCGGCGCATAGGTGCTACTAGCGCAGGATTCGTTGGGTTTCCCCAAAAAGGAAGGGCGATGTAGATAATTGAAAAGTTTCCCCTCAGTTAAGAACCAACGTTTATTGAACCATATGAGCTTCAAGCTTACAAGATAAGCAACATGTACACATACAAAAAATAAAATACTTGCACCAACGTGGCAAGGGGGCTGTCAAGCCCCTTTGTCTTGCTAGTTACAATGATAAAAGCAAATAGATAGATATGTAATGGTATAGTGAAACAACAAATAATAAAAGGCAAGTGAAGAAGCAATTTTGTAGAAGACATATTAATGAAGAATAGACTGAGGGGCATAGGTTCACTATGATCCTTCATGTCATGATCTCATATAGTCATTAATACAACAATATGTACTAATACTTCACCCCAAGAGCACCGCAAGATTGAACCCACTACTATGCACCCCTCCCTCTGAAGAAGTACTCAATCTTGGCCAGCGAAGACAAATAGATCGGAAAGCATACATAGCTACTTAATTATTATTTGCATCATATAAACACATATAGATCGGAAAATATAGAAGTTGTATTGAGACTTTATTTGCCAACTAAAAGCAGACCTTTTATATTGTAGATTTGTCGTCTGATGCAGTCGATGCAGACATTGTAGTGGAGGCGGATCCGGAGCAGCACCGCCGTCTCCTGCGAAAGAAAATTCGAAGTGGATACATTGTGAGTCGCAAGGTCGGTGAGATGGGCCTGGTGGTTAGGAGTAGAGTATTGCATGGGGGTAGGACATACCGCTTATGTACTAACCTGGAGCTCCATGGGTTTCTTCTCCTCGGTCGGGGTGGGCGGTTGCTTCTTCGCCTTGTCTTCCTCTTCGCCAGTCGTCCCTTTCTGAACGCCTCGCCCATGCTAAGCAATATCCCTAGGTCGCACTCTAGGCTAAGCAAATTGTGAGGCTGCCAAGCTAGGTTAGCTGCTAGTTTCCCAGGATAGTAACCAAACACTCCTTAGGCACCATTCAAGCAAGCTACAAGCCATGCAAAAATTTGATGTGGACAACATCCAAACATGCCCTAATACCGTGTTACTAGTTCCATTCGTTCATCAGTCATTCACTGATGTGTTTGTTCAGGTTTTTTCAGTTTTCTTTAATTTTTTTGTTTGTTTATTTGCTTTTCCTATTTCTTCTACAGTTTGCTTTGGTTTTCCTTTTTCATCGTAATACTTTGTTTTTTTTTTCATTTTTCCTTGGTTTCTCTTTTGTGTCCTGCATGGTTTTCATTAGTTTTTCCTTTCTTTCTAACTTTCCTTCTTTTTCTTTGGGTTTTCTTTTTATTGGTTTTTCTTTTTCTTATATTTTAGTTTCTTAATCGGTTTTCACTGTTTTACATTCTTTTTCCACTTGTTTCTTTCAGTTTTATTTTTGCCTTTTTCTTTTCTTGTTTTCATTTTTTTTCATTTTTTGTGTTTGTTTTTGTTTCCATTCTACAGCTTTTGTATTCAGCAAGCACAATATTCTAATACACGTTTAACCTTTTTAGATACAAGTTTAATGTTTTTGTAAACATGGTCAACTTTTTTTCTATACACAACATTTGTATTTTTTAAATGCTTGATTATTATTTTTGAAATGCAAAATTAACTTTTTTTCAATACATGGCTAACATTTTTTCTGCACGCATTTTAACTTTTTCAAATACTTGATTAACATTTTTTAAATACAAGATTAGCATTTTTTTTAATAGATGGTCTACACTTCTTCTATACACATTTCACATTTTCCAAATGCTTGGTAAAAAAATTAAAAAATTTGTTTAACAGTTTTTTCAAATGTTTGATAAACATTTTCTTAATACATGATCATGTTTTTTCACACACATTGTATATTTTTTGTAGACATGAGAAACATCTCCTTATACATATTTAACATTTTTCAAATGCTTGGTTAGCATTTTTTAAATACATGGTGAAAATAATAATTCCATACACATTTTTAACATTTTCAAATGCTTGATTAACATTTTTCAAATGTAAAATCAACATTTTATGAAATACATGGTCAAGAGTTTTTCTACACACATATTGACATTTTTAAATGCTTGAATAATAATTTTGAAATAAAAGTTTGATTTTTTAATAAATGGTGAATAATTTTTGTATAAGTCTTTAATATTTTTCAAAAACTTTATTAAAAAATATATCAAATAATTGTTTAACATTTTTCAAGTGCTTGATTAACATTATTTCAATACTTGATCATCTTTTTTCATAAATAATCTATATTTTTTTCATATACACGAGGAATATTTTCTTTATAGACTTCAAATTTTCAAATGTTTGGTTAACTTCATTTTTAAAAAAACAATTAGGCGAAGTGTTTTATGTAATATAGTTATTTAAAATATTTGAAAGTATAGACGAAATTAAAGAAGTGAAAACAAAAAAGTTAAAATAACCTGGTTGTGGCCTCCCGCGCCGCCAGTAGGTTCAAGAAAAACGGGTGGAGAGGATGATCTGAGGCATGGAGAGGATCTTGATGCTGATATGCAGGATGCTGACAATAACAGAAAAAGAGTGTCTGAACTTGCTGCTATGTCAAAGCTTCCAGCACCAGAATCAGTTAGCAGTGAAAGGGCTAATCAGTTGGCACTACCTTCTACTGAGGTTCCTCCTAGTCCGAGTGGCAAACAGGAGCCGAAGAGGGCGAAGGTGATGCTGGACGCCGATAAGAACGCTGTGGCAAAGAACATCGCACAAGTGAAAGGAGACCTGAAGTTGGCGGGCCCGAATGACGGGCGCCGCCGAGGCCAATGAGTGCCTTCTGTTGGAACTGTCGCGGTGCGGGCAAAGCCGCGACAGTTCGAGAGCTTCGCGATTTCGCGAGAAAATTTGTCCCTACCCTACTATGCATAGTTGAAACACAGATAGAGGGATCCAGGGTAGAAGCATTGGCAAGTACTTTAGGTTTTGATAATTCTTATGCAGTTAGTAGTCAAGGTCGAAGTGGTGGAATCGGTCTATTTTGGAATAATTCAATAAAAGTTGAGATTCTTGGTTACTCGTGTTATCATCTTGATGTTTCGGTGGATGAAGGCAACAGTGATAAGTGGAGGTTAACATGTGTTTACGGTGAGGCACAGACGCATTTGAGGCATCACACGTGGACAGTTTTGAAGAATATTAGCACTTTGAGCACCCTCCCATGGCTTTGTATGGGAGATTTTAACGAAGTGTTACGTCCGGAAGAGCACGAGGTAGTGGGGCAACGTAGCAACGCTCAAATACAGGCTTTTCGAGACACCACAGATATTTGCATGTTGCTAGACTTGGGCTTTAAGGGCAATTTTTGGACGTTTGAGAAAAAAGTCACGGGGGGAAGCTACACAAGATGTAGGCTAGACAGAGCATTGGTAAACGCTGCATGGATGGCCAAGTTTCCTTTGGCATCGGTTTCACACCTTACAGGATCTACTTCAGACCAGCGGCGAATGCACGTGTAGGCTGTGGGGTCAGCTGACCCCACAGCTTTTTTGAAAAACACCCTAAACTTATTGTTTATACACTGTTCATCACGAAGAAAAAATTCAAAAAAATTATCATTGACCCCACATAGTCTTGAGGTTGGCCCCGCCACTGCTTCAGACCACACGCCCTTGCTAATTGATTTTGGAGGTGGGGAAGAAGCACATATCCAGCGACCCTTCAAATACGAACTAATGTGGGAATC
This sequence comes from Secale cereale, assembly GCA_902687465.1. Lineage (NCBI taxonomy): Eukaryota > Viridiplantae > Streptophyta > Magnoliopsida > Poales > Poaceae > Secale > Secale cereale. The sequence continues at coordinate 895,999,523 of LR738710.1, forward strand.
ACATGAAGGTTTTAAGGACCAGCTCACTACAGACTGGTGCTCAGGTCAGCCGTGCCCATCAGTGGAAGAGATGCGCCACAAATTAGATAGCCTAGCTAAGGGGCTGAATACTTGGAGTAGGGACACGTTCGGCAGCGTTCGGAAAGAAATCAAGCATCTGAAGAGTTTGCTCGAAGAACTCCGGAGCGATCCAGCAAGGACAGGGCCAACCCATGTAGAACTAAAAATCAATGAAAAGTTGGTGGAGATGTACTATCGTGAGGAAATCATGTGGCGACAACGGGCCAGAGTTGAGTGGCTTTCGGCCGGGGACAGAAATACTAAATTTTTTCATCTACGAGCTAGTATTCGCAGGAAGAAAAACATGATTAAAGCTCTTCAGAACTCCCTTGGCGCGGTGATAGCTGATCCTGCAGAGTTGAAGACGATGGCCAATGAGTTCTATCAAAATTTATACTCATCCGAGGGGGTACAGGACATGGGAGCCGTTCTACAGCACGTACCACGGAAGGTGACTGATGACATGAATACAGCTTTGTGTGCTCCATACACTAAGGATGAAGTTAAAAACGCCTTGTTCCAGATGTTCCCAACAAAAGCACCGGGCCCTGACGGTTTTCCAGCTCATTTTTATCAGCGCCATTGGGACATATGCGGAAATGAGGTTACAGACATTGTTCTCAGGATTGTACGGGGAGAAGAAAGCCCGGAGTGCATCAACGACATTGTATTGGTGTTAATTCCAAAGGTAATAAGCCCGACGGTTTTATCCCAGTTCCGGCCAATAAGTCTTTGCAATGTATTGTACAAGATAGCATCAAAGGTGATAGCGAACAGACTGAAAATTATTTTACCTGATATAATCTCCGAGGAACAGTCAGCTTTTGTCCCGGGAAGGTTGATAACTGACAACATCATATGTGCCTATGAGTGTCTATATTTCATGAAGAGATCCCGGTCAAAAGCTAATTCCTTTTGTGCTTTAAAACTCGACATGATGAAGGCCTGTGACAGGTTGGAATGGTCATATTTGAGAGCCATCATGGAAAAGCTTGGCTTTGCAGGTCAATGGATAAATACTGTAATGAGCATGGTGGCATCGGTAAGCTTCTCGGTATTGTTCAATGGAGAGAAACTTGAATCTTTCAGACCAACGAGAGGTATTCGGCAGGGAAACCCTATCTCCCCCTACTTATTCTTGATTGCAGCAGAGGGCCTTTCGTGCCTCCTCAAATCCAGTTCTTTGTCATCGCTTGTTGGCATTAAGGTGGCTCCAACGGCTCCCGTTGTTAACCACCTTCTGTTTGCAGATGACAGCCTGTTGCTTTTCAGGGCGAGTGTAGAGGGGTCTAGAGTGGTGTCAAACCTACTTGATACTTATTGTGGTGCATCAGGGCAGAGGATAAATCATGACAAGTCGTCCATATATTTCAGCAAGGGCTGTCCCGAGACACTGAGGGAGGCGGTCAAGAATACTTGGCATGTCCACAATGAATCTTTGAGTGAAAGGTATCTTGGCATGCCTACGGAGGTGGGTCACTCGAAGAACGGCACGTTTAAATACTTGAGAGACCGTGTATGGGAGAAAATAAAGGGATGGATGGAAAAGCTTCTATCTGCAGCAGGTAAAGAGGTCTTGATTAAATCAATTGCCCAAGCAATCCCGGTTTTTTCTATGTCATGTTTCAGATTGCCAAGGGGACTTTGTGAGAGTATTACTTCCATAATTCGGCAGTTCTGGTGGGGCAGTAAGCAGGGAAGGAGAAAACCGAGTTGGGTAGCCTGGGACATCATGACCCAGCCAAAACACCTAGGACGCTTGGGATTTCGTGACCTGGAAATATTTAACTTAGCCCTACTTGCCCGTCAGGCGTGGAGGCTGTTGTCAGAGGAAAGGTCTTTGAGCGGCAAAATTTTGAAAGCGGTGTATTATCCGAGCAGTACATTGCTAGAGGCGGAGTTGGGGACGCATCCATCTCAGATTTGGAGAGCAATACTTGATGGGCGCGACATTTTAGTGCAGGGTGTTATCAGGAGAATTGGAAACGGTGAAACCACCAATATTTGGCAGCATAACTGGATTCCCCGAGACAACTACAAGAGACCCATTACTTCTCTTGTTGAAAACCCTCCTCAGATGGTCTCCCAACTGATTGATGCAACTAGTTCAGCGTGGAACGAGGAGCTGGTGCGGGCTACATTCACACATTTTGATGCTACAGATATCCTGAAGATTCCAATTTGCATGCGCAGAGTACACGATTTCTGGGCATGGCACGAGGAGAGTCGGGGATTGTTCTCAGTACGGTCGGCCTATCGCATGGTATTACGTATAAAACACAGTCGGGAATCCTGGTTGAATGAACAAGGCGAAGCTTCCACACTTCAGAATGAGGGCAGCCACTCGAGTAAACTCTGGCACATCGAGGTCCCATCGAAGTTGAAAACCTTTTTGTGGCGTTTTGCGAGACGATCCATGCCAACTGGGCAGCTGTTGAAACATAGAAATATGAGTACTGAAGACAGCTGTCATCTTTGTGGCGCGACAGAGACGTGGAAGCATGCACTTTTATCATGCCCGATGGCTGCTGGGGTTTGGGCGCACTAGTAGATAAAGGGTCATCAGACCCGGTTCATTTGGGCCTTTTAGCCCCGGTTCCAGAACCGGGACAAGAGGGTCGGTACTAATGCTCGGACCCTTTAGTCCCGGTTCAATCCAGAACCGGGGCAGAAGGGTGTCCACGTGGCCTGTGCACCGAGCCCAGGCAGGAGGGGCTTTAGTCCCGGTTGGTGGTACCAACCGGGACCAAAAGGCATCCACGCGTCAGCATTTCTGTGGCTGTGGTTTTTGTTTTTTTTTGAAAGGGGAGGGGGGTTTTAGGTTTTGGGGGGTTAATTTAGGTGTTTCATATATTGTGTTAGCTAGCTAATTAATAGAGAGAAGTGTCCTCTCTTATGTCCGTGCTTGGTCGACGCTACATACTACACATACGTATATAGAGAGGACTAG
>LR738710.1:896008925-896041107 GCA_902687465.1 Secale cereale
ATCGACATAGACATATCCGATAAAAAAAAGAGGAAGACGAAGAAAAAAGGAACCACTAGAGGAGAAGATCGAAGAAAAAAAAGAAAAAAAAAGGAGAAGAAGAAAGGAATAGAGGAGAAGAAGAGAAAATTTCTCTTCTTCTCCTCTATTTCTTTCTTCTTCTCCTCTTTTTTTCATATTTTTCTTCTTCTTATTTATTTCTCCTCTTCTTTCTCTCCTCTTCTTCTTTCTTTCCTCTTTCTTATTTTCTTCTTTCCTATCCTTCTTTTTCTAAATTTGTAACTTTTGCATATATAAAACTTTCTATATATATTTAGCATATATGAACAAAAAACTATATAGCCACATACACATATATATACATCACATACACACATCACATATATACAGCAACTTCCTAAGAAAAAATATATTTATATACACATACATATATATTTAACATATATATTTAGCAAATTCCTAAGAAGAAAAAAATATATACACATACATATAAATACAGCAACTATATATACAGCAACTATATATACTGCAATTTATATAAACATATAAAAAAAATATACACATATATACATATATACACAGCAACTATATATATATACAACAATATTAAACATAAAAAAAGGGAGCCCCTCACATCGCGCGGCGGGGCTGGGCGGCGCGACGGCGGCGGGGCGGGGCGGCGACGAGGCGGCGTCGGGGCGCGGCGGCGCGACGGCGGCGGGGCGGGGCGCGCGGCGCGACGGCGACGGGCCGGCCGGGGCGCGGCGACGGCGCGGGGCGGGGCGGAACGGGGTCGCGGGGTGGGCCGACGGCGACGAGGCGGCGTCGGGGCGGCGTCGGGGGCGACGGCGACGGCGACGGGGCGACGGGGGCGGGGAAGAAGAGGGAGGCGTCGGGGGCGGGGAATGAGAGGAAGAAGGAAACTGCCCAAAATTTCGCAAGTCCTGGTTATATAGGAGCTGTATTAGTCCCGGTTGGTGGCTGAAACCGGGACTAATACCCCCCTTTAGTCCCGGTTGCTGCCACCAACCGGGACTAAAGGTCCCTTTTCAGCAGCCCAAAGGGCGGGAAGGAGGGGCCTTTAGTCCCGGTTGGTGGCAGCAACCGGGACTAAAGGGGGTATTAGTCCCCCAACCGGGACTAATACCCCCCTTTAGTCCCGGTTGCTGCCACCAACCGGGACTAAAGGCCTTGCTGCGGTGCGGTGGGAAGTTTAGTCCCACCTCGCTAGTTGAGAGAGTCCTGCACCAGTTTATAAGCCCCGCTGCCTCTCTCCTCTCGAACTCCTCTAAACTGCAGGCTATGGGCCTAAACTGACACTGCTTTGCCTGTGGGCTTGCTGGGCTTACTACGGGCCTGAATCCTGGCCCATGGTTGGGTTTCTAGTCGTATTCAGGCCGTGTGGGCCCAGTAGGTGGCATTTTTATTTATTTTTTCTTTGTTGCTTTATTTTTTAGTTTTGTTTCTACTTTCAACAAAATACTTACTGTTGCTATTTTTATTTATTTGTTTTCTTTGTTGCTTTATTTATTTGATTTTGTTTCTACTTACAAAAAAATACTTATTGTTGCTATTTTTTTCAAGTTTTTTGTTTTGTTTTCTGCATTATTTATATTCTTTTGTTTTTTGCTTTATTTTTTAATTCTTTCTGGTAAAACCAATTACAAACTTTCTGTTAGTGCAAGTAGTATTCAAATTTGAATAGTTTAAATTTGAAATTATTTGTTTTCTTTGTTGCTTTATTTATTTTATTTTGTTTCTACTTACAATGAAATACTTATTGTTGCTATTTTTTATTTTTTTTGCAAGTTTTTTTTTGTTTTCTGCATTATTTATTTTCTTTTGTTTTTTGTTTTATTTTTTAATTCTTTCTGGTAAAACCAATTACAAACTTTCTGTTATTGCAAATTTGAATAGTACAAACGGATAATGGTATCATACTCGTTTGTTACAAAGTTGGCATGGTATCATCATAATAGTTGCGGAAAAAACTCTTCACATTTTTATTCGCTTGTGTCATTTGCTTATTGCGCCGTAACCATGGATAATCTTCATCGTTTATCAGGATGCTTGGGTCAGCCTTGACTTTGAAGGGAGGAATTTCATGAAACTTCTCATAATCTTCAGACATGTCTGTCTTGCCCTCCACTCCCAGGATGTCCCTTTTTCCTGAAAGAACTATGTGGCGCTTTGGCTCATCGTATGATGTATTCGCTTCCTTATCTTTTCTTTTTCTCGGTCTGGTAGACATGTCCTTCACATAGATAACCTGTGCCACATCATTGGCTAGGACGAACGGTTCGTCAGTGTATCCAAGATTTTTCAGATCCACTGTTGTCATTCCGTACTGTGGGTTTACCTGTACCCCGCCTCCTGACAGATTGACCCATTTGCACTTAAACAAAGGGACCTTAAAATCATGTCCGTAGTCAAGTTCCCATATGTCCACTATGTAACCATAATATGTGTCCTTTCCCCTCTCGGTTGTTGCATCAAAGCGTACACCGCTGTTTTGGTTGGTGCTCTTTTGATCTTGGATAATCGTGTAAAATGTATTCCCATTTATCTCGTATCCTTTGTAAATCAATACAGTCGAAGATGGTCCCCTGGACAACAAGTACAACTCATCACAAACAGTGTTGTCACCTCTGAGACGTGTTTCCAACCAACTACTGAAAGTCCTGATGTGTTCATGTGTAATCCAGTCGTCGCACTGCTCCGGGTGTTTGGAGCGCAGACTGTTCTTGTGTTCATCGACATACGGGGTCACCAATGTAGAATTCTGTAGAACTGTGTAGTGTGCTTGAGACCAAGAATATCCGTCCCTGCATATTATTGAGTCTCTTCCAAGCGTGCCTTTTCCAGTCAGTCTCCCCTCGTACCGCGATTTAGGGAGACCTATCTTATTAAGGCCAGGAATGAAGTCAACACAAAACCCGATGACATCCTCTGTTTGATGGCCCATGGAGATGCTTCCTTCTGGCCTTGCGCGGTTACGGACATATTTCTTTAGGACTCCCATGAACCTCTCAAAGGGGAACATATTGTGTAGAAATACGGGCCCCAGAATGACAATCTCGTCGACTAGATGAACTAGGACGTGTGTCATGATATTGAAGAAGGATGGTGGGAACACAAGCTCGAAACTGACAAGACATTGCGCCACATCACTCCTTAGCCTTGGTACGATTTCTGGATCGATCACCTTCTGAGAGATTGCATTGAGGAATGCACATAGCTTCACAATGGCTAATCGGACGTTTTCCGGTAGAAGCCCCCTCAATGCAACCGGAAGCAGTTGCGTCATAATCACATGGCAGTCATGAGACTTTAGGTTCTGGAACTTTTTCTCTGCCATATTTATTATTCCCTTTATATTCGATGAGAAGCCAGTCGGGACCTTCATACTGAGAAGGCATTGAAAGAAGATTTCTTTCTCTTCTTTCGTAATAGCATAGCTGGCAGGACCTTCATACTGCTTCGGAGGGATGCCATCTTTTTCGTGCAAACGTTGCAGGTCCTCCCGTGCCTCAGCTGTATCTTTTGTCTTTCCATACACGCCCAAGAAGCCTAGCAGGTTCACGCAAAGGTTCTTCGTCACGTGCATCACGTCGATTGAAGAGTGGACCTCTAGGTCTTTCCAGCAGGGTAGGTCCCAAAATATAGATTTCTTCTTCCACATGGGTACGTGTCCGTCATCGTCATTCGGAACAGCTAGTGCGCCGGGGGCCTTTCCAAAGATTACGTGTAAATCATTGACCATAGCAAGTACGTGATCACCGGTACGCATGGCGGGCTTCTTCCAGTGATCTGCCTCGCCTTTGAAATGCTTGCCTTTCTTTCGACATTGATGGTTGGTCGGAAGAAATCGACGATGGCCCAGGTACACATTCTTCCTGCACTTGTCCAGGTATATACTTTCAGTGTCATCTAAACAGTGCGTGCATGCGTGGTATCCTTTGTTTGTCTGTCCTGAAAGGTTACTGAGAACGGGCCAATCGTTGATGGTCACCAACAGCAACGCCTTTAGGTCAAATTCCTCCTGTTTGTGCTCATCCCACGCACGTACACCGTTTCCATTCCACAGCTGTAAAAGTTCTTCAACTAATGGCCTTAGGTACACATCAATGTCGTTGCCGGGTTGCTTAGGGCCTTGGATGAGAACTGGCATCATAATGAACTTCCGCTTCATGCACATCCAAGGAGGAAGGTTATACATACATAGAGTCACGGGCCAGGTGCTGTGATTGCTGCTCTGCTCCCCGAAAGGATTAATGCCATCCGCGCTTAAAGCAAACCATACGTTCCTTGCGTCCTTTGCAAACTCCTCCCAGTACTTTCTCTCGATTTTTCTCTATTGCGACCCGTCAGCGGGTGCTCTCAACTTCCCGTCTTTCTTACGGTCCTCACTGTGCCATCGCATCAACTTGGCATGCTCTCTGTTTCTAAACAAACATTTCAACCGTGGTATTATAGGAGCATACCACATCACCTTCGCAGGAACCCTCTTCCTGGCGGGCTCGCCATCAACATCACCAGGGTCATCTCGTCTGATCTTATACCGCAATGCACCGCATATCGGGCATGCGTTCAGATCGTTGTATGCACCGCGGTAGAGGATGCAGTCATTAGGGCATGCATGTATCTTCTGCACCTCCAATCCTAGAGGGCATACGACCTTCTTTGCTGCGTATGTACTGTCGGGCAATTCGTTATCCTTCGGAAGCTTCTTCTTCAATATTTTCAGTAGCTTCTCAAATCCTTTGTCAGCCACAGCATTCTCTGCCTTCCACTGCAGCAATTCCAGTACGGTACCGAGCTTTGTGTTGCCATCTTCGCAATTGGGGTACAACCCTTTTTTGTGATCCTCTAACATGCGATCGAACTTCAGCTTCTCCTTTTGCCTTTCGCATTGTGTCCTTGCATCGACAATGACCCGGCGAAGATCATCATTTGGTTCCTCTTGATCTTCAGCAGCTTCACCCGTTGCAGCATCATTGGGCACATCGTCTGGTTCCTCTTGATCTTCACCAGCTCCCCCCATTGCAGCATCACCGTATTCAGGGGGCACATAGTTGTCATCGTACTCTTCTTCTTCGCCGTCTTCCATCATAACCCCTATTTCTCCGTGCCTCGTCCAAACATTATAGTGTGGCATGAAACCCTTGTAAAGCAGGTGGGAGTGAAGGATTTTTCGGTTAGAGTAAGACATCGTATTCACACATTTAGTGCATGGACAACACATAAAACCATTTTGCTTGTTTGCCTCTGCCGCATTTAGAAACTCACGCACGCCCTTAATGTACTCGGAGGTGTGTCTGTCACCGTACATCCATTGGCGGTTCATCTGCGTGCATTTATATATAATTAAGTGTGTCAAAAACCATTACAGAACATCATAAATAGATAATTAAGTGACCAAATGGATAAAAGTTCATCATCACATTAAAACCAAAGTACATACATATATAGTTCTCATTTAACAACATATAGCTCTCCATACACATCGAAACTATGTAAAACATTTCAACGCGAAAACAAATGCTATCATAATCACAACCAAGGTAACAATTGATCCAACGGCATAATGATACCAAGCCTCGGTATTAATGGCATATTTTCTAATCTTTTTAATCTTCAACCGCATTGCATCCATCTTGATCTTGTGATCATCGACGACATCCGCAACATGCAACTCCAATATCATCTTCTCGTCCACAATTTTTTTTATTTTTTCCTTCAAGAATTTGTTTTCTTCTTCAACTAAATTTAACCTCTCGACAATAGGGTACATCTTGATCTTGTGATCATCGATAACTTCCGCAACATGCAACTCCAATTCCATCTTCTCCTCCTCCATTTTTTCCAATTTTTTCTTTAACGAAATGTTTTCCTCTTCAACTAAATTTAACCTCTCCACAAGAGGGTCGGTTGGAATTTCCGGTTCAACTACCTCCTAGACATAATAAAACATCTATGCATGTCAGGTTGGTCGGCATAACTATCATAAGCACTAAAACAAATAGTTATAAATTAAAGATAATATACCACATCCGAATCGTAGACCGGACGAGGGCCCACGTGGGCGGATATCAAAACCATCGCACTATATAATAACAAGCAATAATAAACGTAAGAAAATTAGACAAATATCTATCTAAAGCAATAATAAAAGTAAGAAAAGCATGGACATAACAAGAGGCTCACCATGGTGGTGCCGGTGACGAGATCGGCGGGGGCGATCGACGGCGGCGAAGACGGGGACGGGACGTGATGGACCGCTAAACCTAGACAAATCTCGGAGAAAATAGAGCTTCGAGAGGAGAAAAGCTTAACTAGTGTGGCTCGGGCATTCCACCGAACACGTTGTGTGCATAGGAGGTGAGCTAGAGCACCACTAACCCCTCTCCCCCTCGGCCAGAAAAAAAAACAGAGCAGTGAGCTCTGCTCTTGAGTGAGGGGGTATATATAGGCAACTCACTGGTCCCGGTTGGTGCTACAAACCGGGACTAAAGGGGTGCCTTTGGTCCCGGTTCATAACACCAACCGGGACCAATAGTGGTGGGCCAGGAGCAAGAGCCATTGGTCCCGGTTTTTAGCTCCAACCGGGACCAATAGGTCCAGACGAACCGGGACCAATGGCCCACGTGGCCCGGCCGGCCCCCTGGGCTAACGAACCGGGTCCAGTACCCCCATTGGTCCCGGTTCTAGATTGAACCGGGGCTAATGGGCTGGACCAATGCCCTATTTTCTACTAGTGGCGCTAGCACCGGAGGCCCTTGTGATGCATTTGGTTGATAGGCAGAATGATGGATCCAGGGAATGGCTATTTGCACTTCATGATACTTTGGACAGTGATGCATTTGTGCGACTGACTGTCACTCTATGGGCCATATGGGGAGCGAGGAGAAAAGCGATATACGAGGATATTTATCAATCTCCTCATAATATTGATGGGTTCATCACGAGCTACCTCTCAGAAATTCGGGCTATCAAATCCACCAGTCGACAGACGACAGTTCCATCAATTCCAAGACCGACCAGATGGCAGGGTCCGGAGGAAGGAAGCGTTAAGATAAATGTTGACGCGGCAGTCTCGAACCATGCCAGACATGGGGCAGTAGGGGCAGTCTGCAGAAGCTCGGACGGGGTATTTTTGGGAGCCTCGGTGATGGTAATTAAACATATTACAGATCCAACGACACTAGAAGCATTGGCAGTCAGGGAAGCATTAGCTCTAGCAGATGATCTTTACCAGAGAAGGGTACATGTGGCATCTGACTGCAAAGTGGTGGTAGAGGACCTGAAGAGGAAGACTTCATCATCTTATGGTGCTATTATACATGAGATCATAAACCATTCATTAGATTTTGCTTTCTGTAAGTTTAGTCATGAGTTTAGGAGCTCGAATGTCGAAGCTCACAACGTAGCGAAGGTTGCTTTATCTCTCGGGGTGGGTCGCCATGTGTGGTTGGGACACCCGGGAGACCTTCCATCCGTCCCTGTAAACATTGTGACGAATTGATAAAAACTTCGCGAGGTTGTCTCAAAAAAAAAAACGGGTGGCCAGTAGGTATAAAGATGCTTGTTACTGTGTAAGGTATCGAGAGCTGGGACCCGGGCAGTGGAAAGCGAGGTACCCCCCACCCGCTCCACGAACGCTCACATTTGGGTCAGCCCGTGTGCGGGGCAGGGCGCCCCTATTTTCTTTTTCTGCATCTTGTTTCTTGATTCGACAAAAAAAGTCTAAGATTTTAAAAAATCAAAATTTCAGAAAAGGTTCGATAATTTTAAAAATATATTTCAATATTCAGAAACTATTTGAATATTAAAAAATATTCCCGGTTTTTTGTGAATTTTCAAAAATTATGTAATTAAAAAATGTCCACTGTTTTCAAATTTGTTTTTCAGGGACTTTATAAAAAACATTCGTGAACTAAAAAATTGTTCATGAATTTCTAAAACAAAGTAAATTCAATAATAATGTTCAGAATTTCACAAAAATTCCTTAATGTAAAATAATTATGAAGTTAAAAAATGTTGACTGTTTAAAAAAATCTTCTCAAGTTAAAAAAATTCCCACAAATTTCAAAACAATGTTCAAAAATTCTGAAAAATTCACGGGTTCAAAATATGTGCATGAATTAAAAAATATCATCAACTTGAAACATGTTCGCGACTTCAAAAAAATGTTCGTCAGTTTGTCAAAATGTTTACAAATTTCAATATTGTTCCTGAATTTGGAAAATGTTCACTAGTTTTGAAATACGTTTACAAATTTGGAAAATTCGTGATTTTAAAAACATGAATTGAAATTATTCGTGATTTTATTTATTTATTATCATCTTGTTTCTGCGAGTTTGAAATGAAAAAAAAATATACCAAAAAAAGAAAAGTGAAAACCCAAAACAAAAAATAATGAGAAGAAAAAACAAAGCAAAAAAAAAACTGGTGGGAAGAACCCAAGAATAGGCCGACCCATAGAGAGCACAAGGCACGTGGAGGGTACGCGTTTTTTTAGCGCTTTTCCCCAACCGACGCAAGGAATAGGATCCGCCTTTTTGAATTGTTTGGATTGCTTACCACATGTGTCACGTGGTAGGAATAGGATCCGGGCCTTAGCTGCCCATGTGTAATGGAACCGCCTATTAAATAACCAGCTTGTTTTTTCTTGAGCTTCAATAGAATCAACCCAAGCCTACACGCACATCTTCTTTCTCTGAATACCTCATCCCCTCTCTCTCTCTCCTTTGGCGGTGACACCGTGGTGAGCCGTCTATCCTCATCTTCGAGAAGGTCCTGGCTAGCCCTCGCAGCGACGTCACTGTCTTGAGCTTGGCTGATATTGAATCTGACAGACCATCACCCCCACCCCCTTCCCCCAAACAGTAACGTGGTGAATAATTAGCAAACTTGCTCATCGCCAAAAAAGAAGAAGAAAAAGATTGTATCTTTGTACACTGCCCAAGGGAATTGAACTAGCTAGACAAGCTGAGATCATCCTAACTAGTTTGTCCAAGGTTCTAATAAAAAAACACAGCTGCCATGGAAAAAGACTTCTTGTTTTCTCAATGGACTGCCCAATAGTCAGTCCTGATTTTGGTGTCTACCTGATGGCCAACAACTTCTCAAAGCTAACTATAAGAAATGCACAAAAACACAAATATAATAGTACTGTACTACATACAAACATCCAACCATAGAAATATGTGGACCACTGTCGAAGTTCTACAATAGAACAGAACTTGTATCGTGAGCTGGGATGAATGGATAACCATGAACAAGACATGGTAGAGCACTAATTTTCCAACGACCAAAACTTGGGTCAACTCATAAGAGCTTTTGTTTTTCGTTGCGATCCAAATGCTGCAGTTGCAACAACCTCCATAAAAATACCACAACCATGAGTAGTCTATCAAGAAGATTCGTTACCATCGCGAAGAAGATTCAACCGGCGCGGCAATAAAAATCAGAACAAAATTATATACGTCCCCAATTAGATTGACAAGGACTCTTCCAAGTCCACTTGATCGATGACCAATCAACCTCTCCTGCAAGACTTGATCGAGAGTAGTTTCAGTTACATGTCACGTTTATAATTACGTCGCCGACATGTTTGAATCCCAACGGTGATAACAACAGATGCTTGCTCGGCATTTTGCTGGAATAACGCATGCGGCGGTCGACTTGGTCCAGTCAATGAATGTTGAACCACTTGTCTTATTGTTCCAATTAGGGACCACTCGGTTGAGCTCATTTCTTAACTCTATGGTTGCTCTATCATCACTCCGTACATGCATGTACAATATAAAGAAATCAACTGAGACTGCAACTTCGTGGAAATTTGGCTACTCCTGGCAGCGAATAGGAATGGTTCCTATTTTCTGTTCTTCCAATATACTCCCTCCGTTCCCAAATATAAGTCTTTCTAGAGATTCCAACAACTGACTACATTTTTTTTTTTAAAAAAAAGGGAGAAAGCCCCGGCCTCTGCATCAGAGTGATGCATACGGCCACCTTTATTAAAGCACGAAGTAATCAAACAAGGACTTGTAGTCTGAAGTAAAAGGCTCTCAAGGAGCAAGAAAAGCAAAAATCAGCCAACAGCCACAACCGGCAGGCATAAGGAAGATAGGAAAACTAATTGCCTATCTTATTACATGACCGCCATCCAAACCGGTTGAAAATAGCCCGTGCTACCGTCTCCCATCGGATAGACCCATTAACCAAACACTCCCTGGCCTCCGTCGGAGTGAGTAGCGACCACATACGGATCAGTGCAGTGGCTCGGAAGATAACCTGCAAAAAATGAATATTTGTTGTTCTGTTAAAAACCAAATCATTTCTGCAGTTCCAAACTGCCCATAGCAAAGCACATACTCCCACCCGGATGTGTCTCGCTAATGCGGAATCTATCCCGTGTAACCACTGCCCAAATAAGGAACTGATGGTATTCGGCGTTGAGATGTTAAAGGCAATTTGTATTGTCCGCCATAAAATTTTTGCCATGGGGCAATCGAGAAAGAGGTGTTTAATGGATTCGCTCCGATCACAAAACGAACATCGAGATGAACCAGTCCAGTTACGTTTTGCCAAATTGTCTTTAGTCAGAATCACTTGTTTATGCACAAACCACATAAACACTTTGATTCGCAAAGGCACTTTGACCTTCCAAACATACTTCGAACTAGGAATAACACTAGAGTTGATTACATCTAGATACATCGACTTGACCGAAAATTGTCCATTCCTAGTCAATTTCCAACACAACCGGTCTGGGCTTTGAGACAGCTGCACATCCATCAGCCGTCTGACCAAATGGAGCCAAGCTTCCCAACGGTTGCCTACTAGCGCTCTCCTAAAATGAATATTGAGAGGGGATGACTGAAGGATTGTCGCAACAAAAGCATCTTTTCGTTGAACAATTCTATACAAAGAAGGATATTGCACTGCGAGAGGTGTATCCCCCAGACAAGTATTTTCCCAGAATCTCGTAGAGTTACCATCTCCAACTATAAACTTTGTCCTGTTGAAAAAGACTGACTTCACTCTCATCAGTCCTTTCCAGAATGGCGAGTCATTCGGCCTCACATTGACCTGGGACAATGTTTTAGACTGGAGGTACTTATTACGCAGAATCTGAGCCCAAGTGGCTTCCGTCTCTGTAGATAGTTTAAACAGCCACTTGCTGAGAAGACATCTGTTCTTCACCTCAAGGTTTTCTATACCCAGACCCCCTTGGTCTTTTGGTCGACAAATAATATCCCACTTTGCAAGCCTATACTTTCTCTTCAGTTCATCACTCTGCCAAAAGAAGCGCGATCTATAGAAGTCCAGTCTTTTCCGAACTCCGACAGGTACCTCGAAAAAAGACAAAAGAAACATAGGCATACTCGTGAGCACCGAATTAATGAGAATTAATCGGCCTCCGTATGACATCAGCTTGCCCTTTCAGCAACTGAGTTTCTTTTCAAAACGGTCTTCAATGCACTTCCACTCATGGTTAGTTAGCTTACGGTGGTGAATCGGTATACCCAAATACGTAAAGGGCAGCTCCCCCAACTCACACCCGGACAATTGCTTATAAGACTCTTGTTCTTCATTCGCTCTTCCAAAGCAGAACAATTCGCTTTTGTGGAAATTGATCTTAAGCCCACTTAGCTGCTCGAATAAGCATAACAACAGCTTCATGTTTCGCGCTTTTACCAAGTCATGCTCCATGAAAATAATAGTATCGTCGGCATACTGTAGGATAGAGACCCCTCCATCTACTAGATGAGGTACCAGGCCTCCAACCCGACCAACTTCCTTAGCCCTTCCAATGAGGATCGTCAACATGTCAGCTACTATGTTGAACAGAATAGGTGACATAGGATCACCTTGACGAAGTCCCTTATGCGTTTGGAAGTAGTGGCCAATATCATCATTCACTTTAATTCCAACACTGCCCTTTTGCGTGAAAGATTCCACCTGGTTTCTCCAGGATTGATCAAATCCTTTCATACGCAAAGCCTGTTGAAGGAATGGCCATTTCACTTTATCATATGCCTTTTCGAAATCCACTTTGAAAACAACCCCATCTAGTTTTTTCGTGTGGATCTCATGGAGCGTCTCATGCAGAACCACAACCCCTTCTAGGATGTTTCTGTCTGGCATGAAGGCCGTTTGAGATGGCTGCACCACAGAGTCCGCAATCTGTGTGAGCCTATTAGTCCCAACCTTGGTAAAAAATTTGAAACTAACATTGAGAAGACAGATAGGCCTGAATTGCTCAATCCTCACAGCCTCTGTTTTCTTCGGAAGCAGGGTAATCGTGCCAAAATTCAGCTGAAACAGTTGAAGCTGTCCAGCGAAGAGATCATGAAACATCGCTAATAGATCTCCTTTAATAATGTTCCAGCATCTTTTATAGAACTCCGCCGGAAAACCATCCGGCCCCGGAGCTTTGTTACTCTTCATCTGTGCAATCACATCAAACACCTCTTTCTCAGTAAATGGGAGGGATGTCCTCAGTCCGATACTCATCCAGGGACACAAAGTTGTCTTTTGGAGGCCCAAATAGCTGCTTGTAATAATTGGTTATGTAGATTTTGAGGTTGTCCTGACCAACAATCGTCCCCTCATCTTGCTCGAGTTGAAAGATCCTTTTCTTTCTATGCTTGCCATTAGCAATCATATGGAAGAATTGAGTGTTGGCATCCCCTTGGATGACCTTGCGAACCTTAGCTCGCAATGCCCACTTCAACTCCTCCTCTCGCAAGAGTTCTTTCAATCTCATCTCTGCGTCCACTTTGGCATGAAGCTCCGCAGGATCTAGAATAGTAGATTCTGCCTTCAAATCTAGTGAATTAATAAGCGTAAGGATCCGTTCCTTTTCAACCTTATAAATTCCACGAAGATGCTTTGCCCACCCTCGTAAGAAACTCCTCAAGTGCCTAATCTTATTCTGCCATCTCTCGATCGATGTCCTTCCTCCGACATCTTTCGACCATTCCCTAGTAATCAGCTCAAAAAAACCTTCTCTTTCAAACCATGCTAATTCGAAAGAGAAGGTACTCTTATTTCCCACATACGCTGCTTCACCCGAGTCAACCAATAAAGGTGTGTGGTCAGAGACTCCGCGCGATAGAGCTTGTACCGTTACGAGAGGGTACTTATGCTCCCACTCAACGCTAGCCAAGACTCTATCCAGTTTCTCAAACGTCGGATTTGGTAAGGAGTTTGCCCAAGTGAATTTTCTACCCGAAAGCTCAATTTCTCTGAGATCCAAGCTTTCGATAATGGCGTTAAACATGAACGACCATCTGCCGTCAAAGTTATCATTATTCTTTTCCTCTCTCCTGCGAATAATGTTGAAATCACCCCCAATCAAGATCGGAATCTGTTCGGACCCGCAAATGCGAACGAGATCCGCTAAAAAATCAGGTTTGAGTTCTGGCTGCGCGGCCCCGTATACCGCCACCAGAGCCCAGTTGAACCCATCAACCTTAGACCGAACCCGAAATTTGACAGCGAAATCCCCCATCACCACACTACGGACTTCCAGAACGTCACATCTGACCCCGAGCAAGATTCCCCCTGATCTTCCTCTTGGGGGCAAGCAATGCCAATCAAAATCAGCACCCCCTGCCAAATTGCTTAAGAACTGAGGCGAGAAGTTATCCCGTCCAGTCTCAGAAAGTGCGATAAAATCCAAATTATACTCATTGGAGGCATCCGCCAGAAACCTTCTTTTAGCCAAGTCTTTCAGACCTCTGCTATTCCAAAAGATGCCTCTCATAGTTCATCATGGAATTTTTTAGTAGTTCGGATTCTAGCACTTCTACGCACTGCGGAGGCGGGATAGATCTTTCGCGACCACTTACGTTTAGGCTTTTGCTGAACCCCCACCCGGTCCTCACAACCAGGCTCCGTGTTCGTAGCCGCATTCTCCATATTCTGCTCCCCATTCCCTGGGTTAGTTAGACCGCCTTCCTCCTTTGCCTCAGAGAGGGATGGGGCAAGATCATGACAAAAGTTATTAAGCACCGTCACACCCAGAGTACCTATGTCTTGGTCATTCATCGGTCTAACTGCAGCTATGTTTCGAATCAAATCTATAGCACGTTCCGCTTCAAGGTCCAACATATCATTAACAGATTTTGAAATTTCACAATCATTACTACCCAGTGAGATTCCTAACTGATTGGCATTATGAATAATCTCAGTATTAGAAAAGTGCAGAATCGAATTAGAGGAGTTGGCTGACATACCCGTAGTGACCTCTATGTCACGAAGCTTAGCCGCCCGCATGGCGCACCTCAGCTGCATATCATCAACATCCGGCCTATCCTGAAAGCGACTGCTCATCCGTCGTCCTTCAGAAATAGGAGCCGAAATACCTCCAAAAGCGATGACCTCCTCCCTAGTGGCACCGTGTGGGACAGAGCCTCCAGCCCCACCTCCACCGGCTCGCGCACCGGGAACTCCGGCCGACAGTCTCCCAAGAGAAGTGCAGGTAGGGGCCGCCTGCCCCCGCTCCCCACTCGTCCCAAGGTTGAGGCCCGGAGGGGGAGTAACCTCCCTCGACGGCGCCGACTGGACCGGTGAGGCCGGAGAGACTGTCGCAGCCTCAGCCGCCCCATCCAACACAGGAGAGAAAAGGTCCGGTGCCACCTGCCCCGGTCCCTCTCCCGCGCCAGCATCAACACGTAACAACGGCGCCACTGTCCCTGGCGCATTCCCCGCCGGAGTCCTCAAGCCAGTCAAGACAGTGGATGAAGCAGGAGTGCATGGTTCCTCCAGTCCAAACTCCTCCCCCCCATCAAAGTCCAACGGAGGCAGAGTGTATTCGAGCACGTCGTCGGACTCAACCCGATCGCACCACAACCTGGGCGGGGCTGAAACTGGATGAAAGGAACCAAACCTCAACACATTAGTGGGTACCGATGTCGAAGAAACAGGCCCACTGACAGACTTATTAGGAGCGGCGCCCGAGCTATTAGGCAACTCATGCCCAACCGCATCCCGCCTCTCATCCACGTTCCCATCACCATCATCTCTCTCATGCATATCCACATCAGCACCTACGAGAGCCTCAGAAAACAACTCTCCATCCTCAAACTCAATCTCCAGTAAATAAACATGGCCTCTGTATGTCCACTTGACCTCGTCAGGCACAGCCTCTATGTCCAAAACACTCACCAGCAATCGAGCCACACCATGAGCTCTGGTGAAAGCCATATCCACCTTCTCAGTCTTCCCAACCAAGATACCCAAGCTAGCTGCGACCCTGGCATCGTGAAGCGGCTTCGAAGGTGCCCCTGAGAATCGTAGCCAGACCTGAGAAAGAGCCTTGCCTTTTGGCTCCACCTTCTTCCACTCGTGAAACTCAAGAATACACTCAGTGCCAGGCAGTCGACATAAACCAAAACTGAGAAGACGCTCCAAATCCTCTGCAATGGGGAATTCAACCTTATACGAATTAGCCTCGAGCCGAATCAGCTCCCAACGGAAGTTACCTGGAGCTAGCTCGCTGAGCCGCTGAATAATCTGGGTCTCAGACACGATGCCTTTTGACACCTTGACAATCCCGGTAGTAGCGCTATGTGATTCCTCAGGAATTTCCTTTGCACTAGGGGACTCAAAAAACATCAGCTCGGCACAAGACACTCCATAAATATTAATACTCGGCGCCTGATCACGCAGAATCGGGCACTCTCCGGTGTCATGTGCAGGCTTGAGGCAGGTGTCACAAAGCTCAGTCACACATTCAGCAATAAAGTGACCCTTCTCACCACAACGATAGCACATCATTTTTTCCTTCTTGCGAGCCCATTTAGACACTCGTTCGCCCTCTGACTTGTCTCCAGCAGCCTCAGTATTCGTGCCCACGGTCATAGCCGGAGGCCCCTCAGCACGAGGCAAATCCGCCACCACTTCCATAGCTTGGCCTGACCTGTCCGATGGGTGCCCGGAAGTGTTCACCTCAGAAGGACCTTGCTGCTCCACAACAACAGGCGGAGCAGGAGGGCGGAAACGGTTCCTCCCGCCACGGCCACCACGGAAACCACGGTAACCACCTCGCTGCCTGTAGTCAGGACCCGAAGCCCCCTCGACAAAGCCTCCCGGGGGGCCGGCGAATGGTCTCTCAACTGTACCATCGTTGTTCCAAGCATAACCACGGCCGCCTCCAGACGACGAAGAGCCTCGATGCTGGCCCTCCCCGTACGCATTGTGACCATCATCACCCCACTGTCCTCTACGTAGTCCAAAACCGCCTCGTTGAGCCGCAGCCCGCGCGGTACCCACTCCACCATCACGCTGCTGCTGCACCGTCGGGGCACCAGGAGGCTGGGGCCCAGCCCTAAACTGCTGTGGCCGAGCAACGTAGTGTGGCGGCGGCGCCGCCTGCGCCTTTTGCCCCGCCACGAACTGTTGCTTGCGCTGCGCCTGGGGCACAGCAACGGGAGCCGGCGGCCTTGTTTCTGGCGCCGCACCTTGCCCCGCAGCTAGCACACTCTGCACCGCCTGAGGGCGCCGGGCTTGGTCCCCAGCACCGGCCGACCCAGTCACCCCCGCCCCGCCTTGAGCCGGCGGCCTCGGACCCGGTGGTCCGCCACCGCGCCCGGCCATGCACTGCCGCGGACGTATCCGAGTCGCGCGGCCAGGACCAGCTCTCGGGAATCCGGCCTTCGCCACTCGACGTCCAACCCTAGGCGGCGGCGAACATACAGAGGGATCGTTCGAAGCCTCGGACGTGCATGCGCCCGCCTCGAAGAAAACCTCCAGCAAAGCAGAACGGGCCCCATACCCGTCGCTAGGCCTAACTTGCTCCATATGCTGGGCCTCATACCCAGTCATAGGACAGCCCACAGCGGCCCGTTCGTCCAACGGCCCATGTGTGCCTAACAGTGATTTCAAACGAGATGCTCTGGCTGCCTGGATCCTGTCCGCCGGACGGATCGCCGGCGCCGGCGGCGCCGCCGCCCGCCTGAACTTTCCTTTCTTCTTCCTAGTAACCTTGATCCATGACTCTGGCATCTACATACGGAGCAAAATGAGTGAATCTACACTCTAAAATATGTCTACATACATCCGTATGTTGTAGTGCATTTAAAATGTCTAAAAAGACTTATATTTAGAAACGGAGGGAGTAGTTGCGGTGCTCCTGCACTCTTGATGACTTTCTTCTGATGAAGAAGAAGTTATTTTGAATCTTTATCAGGTTCCTTGTGGTCTACCATGCTCACCCGGATTAAGTACTAGACTTGCCGTGGGTGTGCATATTATCCAGGATTTAGTGTATGCTTTTTGGTAATATTCATTTCGTGGTATGTCGTACACGTCAACTACGAGGTGTCTGTGGCAATTTCATAAATCTCAAGACCGTCAGCTGAATGTCGAAGTTGTTCATAAGACTGATGGACGTAGGTGGGTTTATAAGAGTGAGTGTGCGTGTTAAGCGTATCGAAAATGTCAAACGAAGACCGAGCTCTATGAAGGCCTTTATTTGAAAATTTCCAAATTCAAACTTTTCAGATTTAAACATTTCTGAAAATAAATACACATATACCTAGACACATAATGTACATGTGTGCTGATTTTCAAGAGGAAAAGTGGCGGATGCTTACGGCTACGGTTGGATGACCGGCTCCCGCATCGGTGTTTGAGGATTGGTCCCCGTCGAACTGCAGACAGCTGCGGTTTGAATATGCCCTTAACATCCCCTTGCATCTAGAATTGAAGAAAATCAACAGAGATGGCAACTTCGTGGAAATTTTTGGCTACTCTTGATGGCGAAGGTGTGCGGCACGGAAATTTTCTATTTTACTAGTTTGAGATGGGAAGATGAGAATTTTCTCTTCTTCTAAATTCAAAAATAGAATATAATTACAGTGCTCCTGCCCTGATCTTGACGAGTTTCGTCGTAAAAAAGAAGTTATTTCAATCTATATCGGTACATGCAGAGTACCATACTACTCGTATTTATAACAGCTAATAACTTGAGTACATGCATGTATCCATTGCATTCTCCAAGAGGCGTCCGGCAGCATGAGGGCGACCAGTCTACTGCGGTTGCTCTTGATCTGCTTCTACCTCATTTCGATCCACACCTTCGCCGCCGCCGGTGTTGGTGACAAGCTCGAGAAGGGCCAGAACCTCACCGACGGCGACACGCTCGTCTCGGCAGGAGGCTCCTTCACCCTCGGCTTCTTCTCTCCCGGGGCGTCCACCAAGAGGTACCTCGGCATATGGTTCTCCGTGTCCAACGACACAGTCTGTTGGGTGGCCAACCGCGACCAGCCTTTGGTTGACAGGTTCGGCATGCTGGTGCTCAACGACCTCGGCAGCCTCGTCCTGCTCGACGGCTCCGGCCGGACGGTGTGGTCTTCAGACTTCTCCGGCGGCGCTTCTGCGGTGGTGGCGCAGCTTCTCGTGTCCGGCAACCTGGTGGTACACAATGGCAGCAGCGACGTCTCCCTGTGGCAATCGTTCGACCACCCGTCGGACACCTTGCTGCCCGACATGAAGCTGGGCAAGAACCGCTGGACCGGAGCCGAGTGGCAGCTCACGTCGTGGCGCTCGGCCGACGACCCGGCTCCGGGGGAGTACCGCCGCACGCTGGAAACCAAGGGGTTACCGGAGCTCGTCGTGTGGCGTGGCAACGTCAAGACGTACCGCACGGGGCCGTGGAACGGGCTCTACTTCAACGGCGTCCCAGAGGTGACGGCATACGCGGGCAAGTACCCTCTGCGGGCGACGAGGAGCCCGTGGGAGGTCACCTACGGGTACACC
Organism: Secale cereale; assembly: GCA_902687465.1. NCBI lineage: Eukaryota > Viridiplantae > Streptophyta > Magnoliopsida > Poales > Poaceae > Secale > Secale cereale. Next base: position 896,027,703 of record LR738710.1, read on the forward strand.
GCGGCGCCCGGCGCGCCGCTGACCCGCGTCGTGGTGAACCACACCGGCAAGGCGGAGCGGTGGGAGTGGGACGCGAGCAGCTGGGCGTGGACTCGCATATTCCAGGGGCCGAGGGACCCGTGCGACGAGTACGGCAAGTGCGGGCCGTTCGGGCTCTGCGACCCCGAGGCCGCGTCCTCGGGGTTCTGCGGCTGCGTCGACGGGTTCAGCATCCCTGCCGCCAGGACCCCGTCGGCGCTGGAGGTGAAGGGTACCACCTGCAGAAGACACGCAGCGCTGGACTGTGCCGGCGGCAGTACGACGGACGGCTTCGCGGTGGTGCGGGGGGTGAAGCTTCCCGACACGCAGAACGCGTCGGTGGATATGGGCGTCACGCTTGATGAGTGCAGGGCGAGGTGCTTCGCCAACTGCTCGTGCTTGGCCTACGCCGCCGCCGATATCAGGAGAGGCGGCGATGGTTCCGGCTGCCTCATGTGGACGGATGCCATCGTTGATCTTCGTCTCGTTGACATGGGCCAGAATCTCTACCTGAGGTTGTCAAAATCAGAACTTGGTATGTACAGAATCTTTACACTCGCCGTGCATGTTTTTTGATTGTCTTGACAAAATGTTAACTTACTAGATTTACTCATATTGGACACACAATTTTTTTAAAATAAATTGACAAAAAATCATGGTTTTGACTCTGTTCAGGAATTCATCCGATTAACCAGTTAACTTGCCGATTAATCCCTACTCGTAGGGTTCCCGAGTAGCCGATTACCTGATAAATCGTCAAATTAATTGATTAAATGGTCGATTAAATGACCGATTAACTTGCCGATTAGCCAATTAATCCCTTACTCGCCAGTCGACCGAGCAGCTACCAGTTAACGATTTCCTCAACAGTGGTTTTGATGTTGAAATACTCACTCAACTGATCGACTTAATTAGAAATAGTTATTTGACGATCACCTATTGTAATGTCTTGTACACATCCGGAAGTCTGATCAGATTATTCTGAGCGTTGAATTACAATTTTTTATTTTTCAGCTGGATAAGAAATAGGAAATCTGACAAATATTATCTGCTTTTAAATTTTGTTTCTCTTTTACTTCTAGTCATGCCCATTTAATTTGCCCTATTTTATTATGTGTAAGCTCACTCGGACGCCACATAATAAAATAATATTGAAATAATAATTTTGCCTAAACACATCTAGATTTGCTATAAGTATTGCACACTTAAGTCCCATGTCATTGATTTTACGCTAAGATTCATGCAAGCATTTTCTTTTGTTTATTTTTCCTTTTCTTTCTAGTTTGGTTCAGTCATTTAGATGTGCAATAATTAGAGCACATCTAAATGTGCCCTAGACAGACCCTTGAAATAACTATATTGATTTGAATTTGAATTTGAATTTTTTAACGGATTCTATGTCTGTATAAGTGCTCAATTGCACTCTTATCTTTCTTCTTTGCTGCGATAACAGATGAGCATAAAAAGTTTCATGTTCTACTTGTTGCCACACCTATAGCTTCCATTGTTATTATTCTGCTAGTCGCCTTTGCGATTTGGTGGAGAAGGAAGCGCACAATCATAGGTAAATTCTGCTCTGATGGCTCAATTTTACTATTATTTTGCATGAAGCAGAAATAAGGAAATGCATGGTTACATGCAATGTTGTAATGTATATAAGCTCTGTTGACAGGTGCTATTCCTCAGAGCCATGCCATGGCCGTTCCCTTAGTTAGTCTGGCTATTATAAAGGATGTCACTGGAAATTTCTCTGAAAGCAATATGATCGGCCAGGGTGGATTTAGCATCGTTTACAAGGTTCGTCACTTCCTATCAAAGATATGGCTTGGGTTTGGGTATGAGATGGCGTGTGCTGTGAGCCTGTGATGTGTGGGTGTGTCTGTTTTGTACTCTCCGAGAAACACATGATGCTTTCATTGTTGTGGCATTGCCATATAGAAAAGTATCCGTTGAAAAATTCATTTCTGACATCTCAAACTCCAAAATCACCAGGGGCAGCTGCCTGAAGGAAGAGTAATTGCTGTCAAGAGGCTGAAGCAGTCGGTGCTCACCACGAAAGGCAAGAAGGATTTCGCGAGAGAAGTGGAGGTGATGGCTGGGCTCCGGCATAGTAGTCTTGTCCGTCTCCTTGCTTACTGCAACGAAGGCAAGGAGCGGATACTCATCTACGAATACATGCAGAACAAGAGCCTAAACGTCCACATTTTCGGTACTCGCTACTTGCTGGAACAAAAGTGTTTTCTCAAGTTGCTACGAGAACTGAACTTTCTCATGTAGGAATATGAACAGGACCACCATATATATGGTGGGGAAGCTCCTCAAGTTTTCTCTCATATGTTTGTATCTAATGAATGCATATTTGACACTGACAGGCAATGTTAACCTTCGTGCCTCACTGAACTGGGCAAGGAGACTGGAATTAATCCAAGGGATTGCGCATGGCATTGCATACCTACATGGAGGATCTGGTGACAATGTTATCCATAGGGATCTCAAGCCAGGAAACATTCTGCTAGATGACGAATGGAAGTCTAAAATCGCAGACTTTGGAACTGCCAAGTTGTTCGCTGTGGATCAGATCGGGCCTGATCAAACAATTGTAGTTTCACCGTAAGTAAAAAATGCAAGCATCCTCAATAGGATTTGTTTCTCCATTCAAATCGAGTGGAATCAACTCAATACATATATCCTGATATTATCGAGTTTCTTGAAGGGGGTATGCAGCGCCGGAGTATGCGCGGCAAGGGAACATGACACTTAAGTGTGACGTCTATAGTTTCGGGGTTATTCTCTTGGAGACACTCAGTGGGCGAAGGAACGGTGGCATGCAAGGCCTCCTTTCTCATGTAAGTGCTACTCTCTCACAAATGAATCTGTATCTTATAATTGGTCGATACATATAATTCCTTTTCTTCTTGAGATGAAGCATCAAGCATAAACATATTATAAAGAATTGTCTAGACAGTCTTACGGTAGTTGGCGAATCTCCTTTTGCAGGCCTGGGGATTGTGGGAGACAAACATGATCGCAGAACTTCTGGACACAACAATGGTGCCACTCTCCGAGTCCGAGCCCGAGCTATTGTCCAAGCTGACACGATGCATCCAGATTGGGCTGCTCTGCGTCCAGGAAACTCCCGGTGACAGGCCGACCATCTCCTCCGTTGTTTCCATGTTGACGAGCACGACGTCGCAAATCGATCGGCCAAGAAGAAGGCCACCATTGGATTGCGAAGGATTCGTGCCTTCAGATTCGTCACATGGGCTCGAGACCGAACTCTTGATCCCAACTATGATTCATTTGACGTAGGATCGGGTCGGACCAACTGTTGCCTCCTTATTAGCAACCGATTTAACTAAAATTCTAGGTCTTTGTTCCGTGGTCTTTTTGGGTACGCACGGTACATAAGCTATTAAGCTCTCTATAAAAATGTCAGTTTTTCCTTGTGGGGTGTGTTACTATGTCATGAGTGGATTGACTTCCATGTTATTGTGCTCTGAAAATGATCAATACAGACACAAGCACTCATATACACGCGCATGCATTCACCCCTATGAACGCATACACGCACACCCTATCTCCATGAGCACCTCCGAAAGACTAAGCCGGCATATCATCTTGAGAATTGCGAAGTCACCATAGGCACCTCGTCGTTGACGGAAACGTCACCTCTCACTGAATGCGCATCGCCGGAAATCCTGAAATAAATTCAGGAATAAATGCGAGCACCGGGATTTGAACCCTGATGGGCTGGGGATACCACAGTCCTCTAACCATCCAACCCGAAGTTGCAAGTGTGCACAGTAAGGTATAACTCAACCAACAAATAAGCTAAATCAGCGGTTACTTCCCATTCTTGATTTCTCTTAGAGAGATTAGGATGTAGTTATATTTCCATATTAATTTCACCTTGCAACTCACTATTGCTGGCTATATAGAAATAATATGGTTTTAATGATAAGAAGTTCTCCTCGCTACAGGTTATCTACCGATGTACACAATGGCTACGATATGCTGTCTATTCTTTGGCGACATGAACAGTGGCAGAAGTTAACAACGTTGTGTACATGGTTCGAGTAGGCGGCCAATGATATTTTTATCCAACATAGTCTACGGATCAGCTCCCCTTACTCCTCCCCTGAGGCATTTATCTAGTCTTGAACGACTTTGTTTTTTGCCACATTTTTTAAAGAATGTGTGATTGTTTTTGTTATGTCCATACTAGTCATATAGGTTAGGGGTGTGAATTCATTTTTATTGTATCGCTTTGATGCGGCGGTAATTTAGATTTTGCATGACAGTTAAGGAACATATGCATGCTCCATTTATTTCCGACGCTTGAGATAAAGTGTGTAATACATATGTAGGATCATTTTTAAGTCGGCCAATGGAAGAAATCCACAAGTCAACTTTGCCAAAACTTGGACTTCACAACACATTAGTATAATGCATGTACGATGCTACGAAATCATCAAATGAGTGTAGTTACAACAATTAGCTCACTTACTAAGATCCACATTCCCGGTGCAATTCAAACACTGGAGTGCTAGGACGTTGAGCGGTAGAGGGGGAAAAATCAAATGAACATGCATCACTATAGTTGTGCAACTGCATCGGCCAAAGGGGGCACTATTACAAGATTTGAATCGGTGAAGCCATGACGAGGTTATAAAATTTGAAAGTTAGGACAATGAAAATTAAGGAAGAGGGTCGGCGGGAGAGTAGTGATGGGGAGGAACAGTGGCTGAAGGGCAAGTATTGTGAAGGAGCGCCAGCAGAATGATTGTTGGATTAAGAAAAACTGCCTTCCCATGAGTACTAATAAAATGATGTCCAAACAAAAGATGCAAGTTTTTCAGAAGCAAAAGTCCAAAAATGCAGCGAGGTGTTGGGCTTAACGAAAATCATGTACAAGAAGAGAAGACAGTTATTCACAGCAGGGAGCCTTCCTACTGAGCAGCCTAATACCGCACAATGTAGCTTCTCAGGGTGAGGGGGCACATATGACTCACTTTTAGCAGCCTCACCTGAAGGCAAGTGCGAGATGGACCGACCCAAGCGCGGGAGGCCGCAGGTCACAATCTCATTTGTTCCCTTCATGTTTTCTGTATTTGTTTTTTACTTTATTTTTCTTACTTTTGTTCGTACTTATAAATATTACATAAAATATTTAGGAAAATGTTAATCGAGCATTTGAAACATGTTAATCAAGTATTTGAATTTTTTTTAATCAAGAATATGATTTTTTTCAAATTTTTATAGAAAAATATTTGTCATACATACTAAAAAAACAATGTGTATGAAAAAATGTTGATCATGTATTAAAAAAAAGTTAAACGTGTCTAAAAATATATTCCTTGTGTATGCAAAAAATGTAAAAAAATACATTAAATTAAAGTAGACATAAAAAATATTGAAAAAAAGTTGATTCAGTATTTCAAAAAAGGTAAAGATGTATATAAAAATGTTCCTGGCATATACGATAAATGTACATTATGTGTATTAAAAATGGACAATGTATTTCAAAACTGTGAATCTTATATTTGAAAAATATTAAAGATGTATTTAAAATATTATATATAATATATATACCAAAAATACATAGTTAATGGAGAAACGTATCCATAAAATAAATAAATTTTCCAAAAATGTTAATCATGTATTTCAAAAAGTTAAACATGTATATAAACTATGTTTCTAATGTACTCCCTCCGTTCCAAATTACTCGTCACAGAAATGGATATATCTAGAACTAAAATACATCAAGATACATCCGTACCTGCGACAAGTAATTCGGGACGGAGGGAGTATAAGAAAATGTTGATGTGTACTGAAAGAAATTGAGATGTGTTGACCAAAAATGAAACCGATGAAAGTCGACAAAGAAACAAAATAACAGTGAAACCGAATAAAAACCAAATGAAAAAAGAAAAGAAAAGAGAAAATAAAAACTGAACAAAACAAGGCAATGTGGCGAGCGGCACTGTAGCTACGTTTATTTTAGTTTCAGACTTTTCTAGAAATAGATTTTTCTAAAAAAGCAAATAGTTTTGGAAATCTGAATGTTTTTAAACAGAAATATATTTTTATTCATTTTTTATATTGGTACAATTTCAGAAAACTCGAACATTTTAACAAATCTGAAACTTTTGTGAAAATTCATTCTTTTGGAATTTGTGAACAAATTTTGAAAACAGAAACATTGTTTGAATTCCTGAAAAATATTTAAAAACTTGATTTTATTTATTGTTGTTGAAATTTTACTGGTTTTTTACATTATGCAATTTTTTGAATTTTTCAACATTTTTCTTAATTGAGAACATTTTTCTGAAAACAGATGTCGATTTGGAGCACAGTTTTGTCCAGATTTCTGATATTTTTTTCATTTAATATTTCATTTCATTATTTATTTTTGCTTAAATGATCTTTTGATTATGGGCTTAGTTGGTCTTTTCTTTATCATTATTTGTTTCAGGTTTGATTTTCTTCGATTTTTCTAACTTGCCCTTTTTCCTTTTGTGTTTATATTTTTACGTAGATTTAATGTTTCCCCATCATACGATGAATCATTTTTAAATATAGACTGAAATTTCTTAAATACACATTCAAAATTTAATATATACTGAGCATTTTTTTAATATAAACTCCACACATCATCATCAGGGCGAGCTGGACCATTATTTCAGCTTGAGCAAGACGAGGAGACGATTTTAGGACAGGAAAACCTAAAAATTTACATAACCAACTATTACAAGCAGCTTTTTGGACCTCCTGAGGATAACTTTGTGTCCTTGGATGAGTCTAGAATCGAGGATGTTCCTCAATTAGATGTGGAGGAGAACGAGATTCTAACTGCCCCGTTTTCGGAGAAAGAGGTGCTCGAAGCGATATCTCAAATGAAGAATAATAAAGCTCCGGGGCCTGATGGTTTTCCAGCGGAGTTTTATAAAAGATGCTGGCATATTATTAAAGGGGATTTGTTATCGATGTTCCATGATCTTTTCTCGGGGCAGCTTCAGTTGTTTCAGCTAAACTTTGGAACAATCACCTTGCTTCCGAAGAAAACAGAGGCTGTGAGAATTGAGCAGTTTAGGCCTATCTGTCTTCTTAATGTTAGCTTCAAAATTTTCACCAAGGTCGGAACCAATAGACTCACGCAGATAGCGCATTCTGTGGTGCAGCCTTCCCAATCTGCTTTCATGCCGGACAGAAACATCCTAGAAGGGGTTGTGGTCCTTCATGAGACGCTCCATGAGATCCATACGAAAAAACTAGACGGGGTTGTTTTCAAAGTGGATTTTGAAAAAGCGTACGATAAAGTTAAATGGCCATTCCTTCAACAAGCCTTGCGTATGAAAGGTTTTGATCAGTCCTGGAGACACCAGGTAGAATCCTTCACGCAAAAAGGCAGTGTTGGAATCAAAGTGAATGATGACATAGGTCACTATTTCCAAACACATAAAGGTCTACGCCAAGGGGATCCAATGTCACCGATTTTGTTCAACATAGTAGTTGACATGTTGACGATTCTCATTGGAAGGGCTAAGGAGGCTGGTCAGGTTAGCGGCCTGGTTCCTCATCTAGTTGATGGAGGTGTCTCTATCCTGCAGTACGCTGATGATACTATCATCTTCATGGAGTATGACTTGGCCAAAGCGAGAAACATGAGGCTGGTGCTTTGTTTGTTCGAACAATTGAGTGGACTGAAGATTAATTTCCACAAAAGGGAATTGTTCTGCTTTCGAAAAGCAAAGGAGGAACAAGATGCATATAAACAATTGTTCGGGTGTGAGTTGGGGGAGTTACTCTTTACATATTTGGGTATGCCAATTCACCATCGTAAGCTAACAAACTCTGAATGGAAGTGTATTGAAGATCGATTCAAAAAGAAACTTAGCTGCTGGAAGGGCAAGCTGATGTCATACGGGGGCCGGTAAATTCTTATTAATTCAGTCTTGACGAGTATGACCATGTTTCTCCTATCTTTCTTCGAGATTCCTGTTGGGGTTCGGAAAAGACTAGACTTTTATCGATCACGCTTCTTTTGGCAGAGTGATGAGCTCAAGAGAAAATACAGACTAGCTAGATGGGATATCATTTGTCGACCGAAAGATCAAGGGGGTCTAGGTATAGTAAATCTTGAGGTGAAGAACAAATGTCTTCTCAGCAAGTGGCTGTATAAGTTGTCTAAGGAGTCGGCAGCTACATGGGCCCAGATTCTGCGTAATAAGTACCTTCACTCCAAAACCTTGTCGCAGGTGACTGTGCGGCCAGGTGACTCACCTTTTTGGAAAGGACTGATGAGAGTTAAACCAGTCTTTTTCAACAGGACCAAGTTTATTGTCGGAGATGGTACCTCCACGAGATTCTGGGAGGATACATGGCTAGGGGAAATGCCTCTCGCACTTTAATATCCTTCTCTCTATCGTATTGTTCAACGAAGAGAGGCCTCTGTTGCCACCATTTTTGAGTCCACTCCCCTTAATATTCACTTCAGGAGAGCGCTTGTCGGAAACCGTTGGGAAGCATGGCTCCATCTCGTAAGGAGGCTGATGGAGGTGCAGTTATCTCAACGTTCCGACCAGTTAAGCTGGAGGCCATCTAGGAATGGAGAGTTCACGGTTAAATCAATGTATTTAGATGTTATCAATTCTAGCTCTATTCCTAGGTCGAAATATGTTTGGAGTGTCAAAGTTCCTTTGAGGGTTAAAGTGTTTATGTGGTTTGTACATAAACAAGTCATTTTAACTAAGGATAATTTGGCAAAACATAACTGGACGGGATCTACGAGATGTTATTTTTGTGACCGGAACGAAACTATCAAACACCTCTTTCTCGAATGTCCGTTGGCAAAAAAATTATGGCGGTCAGTTCAGATTGCTTTTAATATTACTCCTCCGAATTTGATTAGCACGTTATTTGGGACGTGGCTAGACGGGATAGATCCCGCAACAGTGAGACACATTCGTGTAGGAGTACGTGCTTTATTATGGGGGAACTGCAGAAACGATTTGGTTTTTAGCAGAACAACAAATACTCATTTTTTGCAGGTCATTTTCCGAGCTACAACGTTGATCCGTATGTGGTCGCTACTCACTCCGACGGAGGCCAGGGAGCGTTTGGATACTGGGTCTGTCCGATGGGAGATGGGAGCTCGGGTTATTTTCAACCGGTTTGGATGGCGGTCATGTAATAGGATAGGCAATTAGTTTTCCTATCTATCTTTTAATAGCCGGTTGTGGCCTTTGTTTATTTTTGCTCTTTTGCTCTATGTGAGTTTGTGTTCCAGACTACAAGACCTTTGTTGCACTTTTTTGCTTCTTAATAAATGTGGTCGTATGCATCTTTCTGATGCAGAGGCCGGGGCTATCTCCTTTTCGAAGAAAAAAAAGGCTCGAGCCTGCGGCATAGCCTCGGCTGTTTTTTGGTGGGTTGTTGCATAGCCTAGACTTTCTGACGCTAGATAATGCCATATAGGATGTCTCGACTAGAGACCTCCTATTTGACAGTCAGGGGCATCAATTAGTTTTTTTAGGGGAAAGCTAAGTATTATTAATCAAAAATCAGACAAAATGGGATACAATATGGATCGTGAGGATACAATATGAATTTGAAAAATTAGCTAGACTATTTGCTTCTGTATTCGCCGCTCTTCCTTCAAATATAAATTTGCAGTTAAAACTGGATGCTCACTGCTTGATCTCCTGGCAATACTCCCGTAGCTACTGCCGGTGCCTTCTATATATTCTTGATAATCTGCTTCGAATCTGATGCAACAACAAAATTTTGTGTTAGAGTTGTGTCGAATATTATTGTACAAGGTAGGTTACAATTGGACTTGGTTTTGGACTGTGTGTAGACATGGTAGGAGTTGTGTCCTAATAGGACACTTGTATCCTAGGCCTCTCATATATATCGGGGGTAGACACACGATGTAACCTATGCCAACATAATAGCACGGGCACGCGGGGGAGCCGGCGGCGTGTGCCGGCGTCCGGGCGGCCGGGGTGCGGTATTGTGACGGTGTCACGGGGAGGAGCGTCCGTAGTCAGGCCCCGGGGATGTAGCCATGATGGTGAACCTCGTTAACAAATCTCGGTGTCGTGCTCGTGTGATTGCTTGGTCCTCGGTAGATCGACGGAGAGCCTCGGATTTATTCTAACAAGTGGTATCAGAGCTAGGTTGTTCGGAGATCGTGGATCGCTGAGGAGGATGAAAATATCAACAGGAAATCTGCAGGAGACGATTCTAATACGGGCGTTGTCGTCGGCGAGTTACATCGAGACGCAGATGATGGTTGCAGAGTACTGGTAGCGGGCAGAGATTTGTTTAAAAAAAGATCTGCAACGGTGGTATATACGTGTCATGGACAGCAATGGTATAAAAAGAGGAGCGATGGGACTTTGTGGAGGCATGCATGGTTTAGCTACGGAAGATACCATGGAAATAACTTGTTTTTGATTGCATTGCTAATTGCACACGTGGTTTTACCAGAAGGTTCGCACGTTGGTGACGCGTGCATAAGGTTCGAAGGAGCCTGGAGCGCGTCAGGTTCATGCATACACAGGGCATCAAGCAATGCACTGAGATGTGCGGGGCGGACAGAATGCATGATGAAGCATGGTTGCAATCGGTCAAGGTCGGTTGGGTCGGACTGGACAGTCTGATGGATCGACATGGATGTCGGTCAAAGCAGAAGACGGTGGTGATTTCGGCGACGACGACATAGGAGCGTGATGCTGATGGTGACCGACTTCTGGGCGTGGAAAGACGTGGTGCAGGCCTGAGGGCTTGTGCGGCTTCGACAAGACTGTGGCACAGGGTTGATTCAAGGCAGTGTACACATGAACGCTTGAAGTCGACGGGCGCAGGGTAGCAGGGCGCAGCTACATGGAGTCATGTTGAAGGTGGAGCTGGAGTCTGATGGACGACTTCACTCTGTGCTGATGGAGGGGCTACGGCGTAAATGCATGGAGAGTCGAAGACTATTTTAGCGGGATAGCGAGAGACACGTGGATCAGACTGGGTACCAGTGGTCTGATGGAGGCGTGATACTCGGCATCGGTCGGTGATGATCGGTGGTTCTCTGCAGTGGGGGTTGAGTGGTGTGGGTTCGCGACCCGGGAGACTCGACCAGGACAGCAGAGGCTCGACGCGGTGATAGCGGCGAGGCGTGCGGTAAGCACGGGACACAGCGACAGGCCAGGGCTCTGATGGTCAAACATATGGTCAGACAAAGTGTGCAGGGGTGCTGAAGCAGTGTTAACGAGTACCAGATTTTAGTTGGTGACTGGGTCTATCGGTGCTAGTTGATGGACAGGAGTTGACCGTGGAGAATCTGAGAAAGTGGCGGAAAGTTTGAAATTGTCAAAAGCTGAGAGAGTACATGGTCGTATATTCTGTGGCGTTCAGTGCACATGGCAAAGTGCGGATGACAAATACAGAAGGAGGCGGAGTGCTATAGCGGTGGGACATGTCAAAGACAATCCAGGAAGAAGGGTGAGACAACTGCGAATTTGACTCAGGGTGACACAAGACAACGGTGAAATTCCTTCAAGTTTCCGACAGACGGTCAAGAATGAGCGGCGATGTTGAGTTCAGGTAACTCTTATATGTGGCGTTCAATATGTGAGTTGTTCACTTCACGCAGGTCAGTGATCGGTGTGTGAAGGCATTGAGCGGATACTCCGGAAGTTGGGAGCACAAGGTAGAGTAATGAGGAACTTAATTTTGCTCGAGTGTTGACTGTGAAGAAGACGAGAAGGGACTACAATTGCAGGTGGAGTCACATGGAGTCTGGGAGTAGCAGCGGTGCTCATGGTGTATCTCAAGTCCAATGTACATGGAGGTTCGACGCACGGATAAATCCAAGGTGGTGGAGAATATTCGCCAAGGTGGAGTTTGTTAGAGTTGTGTCGAATATTATTGTACAAGGTAGGTTACAATTGGACTTGATTTTGGACTGTGTGTAGACATGGTAGGAGTTGTGTCCTAATAGGACACTTGTATCCTAGGCCTCTCATATATATCGGGGGTAGACACACGATGTAACCTATGCCAACATAATAGCACGGGCACGCGGGGGAGCCGGCGGCGTGTGCCGGCGTCCGGACGGCCGGGGTGCGGTATTGTGACGGTGTCACGGGGAGGAGCGTCCGTAGTCAGGCCCCGGGGATGTAGCCATGATGGTGAACCTCGTTAACAAATCTCGGTGTCGTGCTCGTGTGATTGCTTGGTCGTCGGTAGATCGACGAAGAGCCTCGGATTTATTCTAACATTTTGGAGTACCAAATCTTCGGCAAGCAACATGGCCTCTCAACAGGCAATTGCTTCCAACATGGTAGCATCAGAGATTCAACGAAGAAATAGGGCCAGACTGCCCATGAATAGACCTTCTGCATCTCGGCACACTGCTGCTGCCGAGCCACCCGAGTCAGATTGCTTTACACTAGGGTCTGCATGGATATTAGCATAACCCGGTGGTGGTGTTTTTAGTCTTGTAGCTGCGTTTCTTGGTGTAATATGAGTTGTGGTACCTCTCACCGGCACTATCTCATGATCAGATATAAATTTTATAGTCAATGGCGCCAATTAGTTGAGGCCATACTAAAGCGACGTGCAAACAGGCCGGCCCACTCTGGCTAGCTTACTTGAGCGATTTTTGTATTTTCGTCTTCAGGTTTCTAATTGTTTTAAAAATGGTTCTGGATTTATTTACAAAGCTAAATATTTGAAAACCTATTAAAAATGTTTAGTGTTGGTTTAAAATAAGTTTAGTGTGAATTTAGAAAATGTCATCGTGTCTTAAAAAATAATACTCTCTCCGGCCCATAATGCAAGACATTTTTGACACTAGTGTCAAAAAATGTCTTACATTATGGGACGAAGGGAGTATATTTTAAAAAGGTCAACGTATATTGAAAAATATTGTGTGTATTTAAAAACATTCACCATATATTAAAAAATGATTACAATACATATAACAAGTAAAGTGCAAAAAAGAGTTTAAAAACTAGGAGGGAAAGCATAAAAAAATAAATCAAAGCAAAAAAGGATCCAAAACAAAAAAATCTGAAAAAACCACACAGGAAATAAAACTGCAACAACGCAGTGAACCCCTGAACTGGGTCGCCCCAACTTGGCTCGTTTGCGGGCATGGCCTTGACGAATGACAAATAGGATTTTATCTTTTGAATGTGCAAGTGCTTCTGGCGGTTTAGCATAAAGAAATGTAACTTGAGGCAGAGACATGCGATTGCAACGCTAATTGGAAATCACAAGTCTGTCACAGGCGGGCAAATGGCATCATAGCCGGCAAGAATCGATGACTTGATCGTCGATCGTGCTCGGGCTCCAAAGGCTGGAAGTTGCCGACGAAGCCATGGGG
>LR738710.1:896041232-896059214 GCA_902687465.1 Secale cereale
GGGGGTGAGAGTCTGGTAGCGTGGCTCTCGAGGACAGCCACTTTGCCTTTTCAGTTGTGCTTGTGGTAGTGGTCGAGGACCTCGGCTCCATCAGCTTACGCAGTCGGTCTCCTCCTATTGCGCCGAGGTTACCTTACAGGTAGGCTAATTATTCTTCTCTACTACTATTAAACAAGCAAACATATTCACCGCTACGTGCACCCAGCCGAAGGTAAACATAACAATAAAAACCAATTACAGCCGCACGATCAGGATCGCTTAAATTGATCAAACCATTAAGATTACACAAACCCATCATCTCTACTACTATTAAACAAGCAAACATATTCACCGCTACGTGCACCCAGCCGAAGGTAAACATAACAACAAAGACCAATTACAGCCGCACGACCAGGATCGCTTAAATTGATCAAACCATTAAGATTACACAAACCCATCAGGCAAAAGTGCATCTAGCAAATCCCCAAGGCGGACGAAAACTCTGCCCATGCCTGTGCCCTTCGTCCACGCACATCAATCACCCGTGCATCACGGTCGATCAGGTCAACCCCTTCCCTCACCTCCCGCTCATCTCTCCCCATGGAGCGCCACCGCCACGTCCCCATCTCACCCACAGGCCTCGCTCGCCGCCCTCACCTGGTCGCTGCCACTCGCACCTCACCTCGGTCACCGACGGCCTCCCCCTCTACTACATCGGCTCACCCCCAACGCCCGCCTCCTCTTCTGCCCCAGATGAGATTCGAACAATGGGTGGGATGCACGAGTGCGGCTGCGGCTTGGCGGCCATGACGCAGCTTGCATGGTGGCGCGCGGCGCTTGTGCAGCAGCCCACGAACGTCGACGTCTCGGCACGGGCGGGGACGGGTTGCAGGGACGCGACGCTGGCGCTCGTGCGGCACATGGCGCGACTCTAACAGGCAGGGAGCAGGGCTCGACATAGCGCATAAATTCAACGCGTCGACGCGCGCATGACGGCCGGGATAGCGGGGCAACGACGTACGCGGAGGTGGAGATTCACCCGGTGTGATGCGGTGGCAACAGAGGCTCGCCACCAGGGGATAGCCGCGACGCCTCTCTGCGCCGCCGAGGAGCGACCCTCGACGCGTCCCTATCTGCTACTGCTAGCTGTGGTGCCTCTCTCCACCGCCCGGCCAGCAGCCGCCCTCCATGTGTCGTCCCCGTCTGCTAGCCCTGGTGCCTGTCTCCGTGCCCAGCCACCCTCAATCCGCCCAAAGGCAATCCTCCTTCAAACGGACATGAGGGAATCCTTTCATTGGTAATGAGGCCTCCGCGATTACTTCAATGTTTTAATAATTTTATCCGGCTTACTTAAGATTGATCTAATATGCCTTGAGGATATTCACATGATGTTTGCACGGAACTGCAGCTTCACATCTTTGTCCTAAGTCATAATGAGTATATTTTCTCGCCATTGATCTGCACGTATGGCATGTCTAGATTTACATGTTCACCTAGCTTATGGTGCATCTCAATCATGTCTTCACAAAGTTTAATGGACGACAAAATGTCAAAATCTTAGCTTATCGACACTCTACTAATGTGGATAACAATTTCAGAAGATGAAAGTTCAATAAAATGACAAGGCAAAAGTATATTGATCGCTGTTTTCTATCCTTTTTCCTGAAATCATGATGCTGATCTTTTCTTTCAATTTCTAAGCTTTTGTTTTAGTTGGGTAATGGCGAGCTATAGGTTCAACTGGTTTGTGGCTCCCAGGTCTTACTTATCATTTCCAACAACCTTTTGATTTGTATCTTGAGCCACATTCTCTACTTCTTGTCTCTTCAATGTGAGAATACCAGACACAAAATTTGGAAACTGGTAGTGAAGAACATCTAAAAGCAAAGGACCGAGGCCAACTTTATACTCGCCTGGCAACATAACAACAACAGTAATCATCTGACGTGGCCGAGCTCGATGTTGTGTCTGTGCGGCTTTACCTCGGTTCCGCTGCCGTCCATTGTATAATTTTTCGCCTTGCGCCAAGTTTTGAATTAAGTACTTAAGGTCAGTTTTCATTAATTGGATGAACTGTATTCTGTAGTTTGTGCCTTCATTGTCGATTTCGTATGAGGTAGCACTTTTTCCCCCTGCGCGAAGATGATCTGATTCTGCTATATCGAGATCGGACTGTTTACAACCTACTGTTTAAATTTGCAGATTACACCCAGGTCATTTAAGGAGACTAGGAGAGGGACGTACGGGTAGATAATGCATGCAAGAGTGTATTTCTCTTACTGTCAGAAAATGTGTATTTCTCTTAACATGATAATGAAATTGAAACTTTTTCCCTTTCTAAATGTAAACTAAGTCATTGATGCTGCATTGATCTTTGGGTCTGATTTTGTCACAAACTAATAACGTCATAGATGATTCATGTAGACAAATGAGTGAACATTATAAAGCATGTTAGCACCGATTTTGTATTTAATATGTCATTGCAAGTTGATGTTTTGCATCAATTGTTGACTCACAGCTGCCTATGACAGCCTCTCAAGTAATGGGTTTCGTACTCCATTTCAGGACCTAATGAACAACGACAATTCAGGTAAATATATCACCAATCTTGCGTACATCATGCTTCGACATACTAACGATGTCATCTGCAGCACAAGGGCGTATTCGAAAGAATTAAAGAGACAAAGGGAAAGGGAGTGGTATGCACGAAACAGAGATGAGATATAAAAAATGCGGCATAAAGTCTCAAATCATAAGTAAGTTGCAACTGCATTTCACAATTGAAAGGAAACTCCGTCTAACACACCAGTAGCCATGTCACCAGGTACGTCCATTTTTTCGGTCCCCACCAGATATGATGCACCAAAAATTATTATGATGTTGACGCCATTCACACGTCTGATGCATTCTTCAGAAGGTTTGATATTGATTTTGTGATGTTAATACATACTTACTTATTACCTCGAGCAAGGATACTACATCATTTACATCATATTTTGAGTACATGGGTTGCTCATGATTTTGAATTGATGAAGCTCTTGCTTTTTCTCTAATATGCTGATAGAAATCCAAAAGAAAGTATACTAATCTTATACTCTTCAGTTTATTTTTTTACTAACATTTTTCTTATGGTTTGCTTATGCTGATGGAGACATATGCTTTAGATATCATACAGAATCGGTGCAGTCCAACCTATGATGTAGCTACTATCGTTACATCCATCTAGGCAGAGGCGGATTTAGGCCCCAGGCACTGCCTGGGGCGTGGCGACGATTTCCTTCGTTGAATATAGCCACAGCGCAGCACTGTAGCTACAGTGCTCGAAGATGGCCTGGAGCTTGCCGTATTCCTAGGTCCGCCACCGCATCTAGGTACAAGAAGTAAGCAGCTCAAATTTTTTACACATCGATATTTTCTTGTTAGTAATTATGAGATCATATAACTTAAAATTCAAGACGTGCTTTCAAGTTTGGAGTCTCTGAACGTGTTTTAACATGGGACATATTTTGGTAGCCCTTTAGCGCATATCATTGTCAAAGTCTTGACTTAGGAAAAAATTGTTGTTTTTTTATCGATGTGACCCTGTCGTCCATTCTGCTATGTTAAATTGCAACACTATTTTCTACTTCCCGGACTAATATGTTGTAAATTAACCTCACACCTACATGTTTAAGATTTTCCTCTTATCTTATGTCCTATTTGGGGTGATATAGAGCATTTGCACAGAACTTCTTAGTACTGGAACTATTGCTTTGCACTATGTGAAGAGAGTATAAAATCAAGCTCTACATCATCCAACAATTTGTCTTCATGCTCCTCTTCTACCACGATCGATTCATCTATGCTTTTCTATTGTCTGACCCTACAATGGGTTCCATGTTTTTCATCTTTCTCGATCTCATTTCTAGCTAGGCTAGCATATTCGTTGGTGTGGATATACGTTGGGTAGCTCATGAGGTTTCATATATACATGTTGCTGACAATGTAGATGTAAGGTTTATGTGTTATGTTGCTTCTATGTATTGTACTGTTGTTATGTCAATAATGCACAAGTATCAATGTGTTATCTGTTGGAATATTACTTGTGTATTTGGAAGGGAGTGACTAATTTTCAGTCATCTGTTTATCCATTTGGTCTAGGTCGTTTTTCTTGTCCACACAGTTCTTTACACGTGTCTTTGTAGTAGTTTCAGTCCAGACTGTAGAGCCAAAAAAACGATTGTTTTCATTTCAGTTTCAGGTCGTATTCTCTCTCCCCCTCGTCGACCTTCAAACACATGTTGGCGCCTCTCCCTAACGGGTTACTTGCAAACCCGCTACTGATTCATACCTTGACATTTTGTGTGGACATGGACTAAATGTGAGTGACAGTATAGCTTAAGAAAAGTAACAAAAATAGGAGCCAAGTAAACATGATGCTAGACGCAAACCAGAGTCTCGCTTAGCTATATGTCCCTTTAGCTTTCTTTTCTAGTTCAAAACTGACTACAACAAGAATATACTGGACCAGAAAGCTGAAGATTGAATGGTCACACTGAAAATGAACAAAAAAAGATGCACAAATGGCACCCCATGTATCCGTTGGTCAACATAGTAGAGTTTCATACAGCTTTGCACACTCTCTTGCCTTCTTCTTGATGTCTTCCGTGAACACAGCAGCCTCAAGCGCCTAGATCAGCCTGGTTGGGAGGTGGCGCAACCATGCAAATCTGCAACTTTGGCACTGGTCAATCGAGTACAAAACGGAGCAAAACTCCCTCACTGAGATTGTTCAACCTGATGAGCTCCTCCCACCCAACGCCAGAGATGCAGGTCCTCCTGTGTTCTTTCCTGATCTCGGTGATGAATTTGCGCCCCTCACATTCCTCAAAAAGCATGCCGTCGCCAGTGGCGCAATTGAATTCGACCGTTGAGTGGCATGGTATAAACTGCAGAAAAAAGGGAAAAAAAAGGAAAAGGAAGAACAAAAGATAGGCTATCCTCATGCTTGTTGGGGCATGAGACGTTTGCAGATGAGACTGACAAATAGCTAAACTCTAAAATTGATAGACTAAAAAAGAAAATGAATGCAACAAAAGTAATGACCAAAACTTAGAAAAAAAGAAATCTAAGAAAAAGCTAAAGTTGCTATAATTCTATCAGCTAAAAGGACTAAGTTTATATCTGAAAAGAAAAATAATGAAATCATACACAAACTAAAGAAGAAATGAAATGTTTAACTGAACATGACAACTATCATGCTATCATAAAACATACAGGGAGGTGTGGTAATATCAACATCATAGCCTCCTATAAATGAGTGATGAATGAAAAATTGACCATACAGAGAAGTAGACTGTAGTGATAAACTAATAACTAACCATGACAGGGAACTAGACTATACTGATAAATTAAGCATATTCAAAACTAAGTTACCACCGAGCTTTCAATGTCTTCAGATAATCAAACACCAAAATTTAAACCCGATGAGCAATGGCTAGCTCAGCCGGACTTGCAGATTGGGCACACCATCCCTGTTACTGTTACACATGTGGCAGAAAAAAAACTATTTGTCAGCAAAAAGATGACTGAAAAATTAAGAATAGAGACTCGCCAGATAACTAATTTAAACTACAGGAATTATAAACACATATCAAGTCTAACCATTTCAAATGAATGCTGAAAATACAAGAACAACAAAATAAACTGAAAATAATAAGCTGAATGGAAAGTACACTAATAAATGACTGAACTTAAAACTGATAGACAAGAACAAACACTGACCAAATAACTAAAGATAACTAAAATGAGACACTTAAGATATTGAACAAACATTGGCGAAATAATAACCACTTAACATACAGCTGAAGAGAACTGAAACTGATACCAGGTATACTGACGACTAAAAACTGAAAATAATCTAACAATGAACACTTAAGAATATGAACAAAAAATGAATGTGATGTTTTCATGTTATTTGATAGAGATGCGAAGAGGGACTGATTCTAGACATCTTTGTTAGAGTCTTCGTAGCAGTAGTGAGACTGAGCATGGCATCTGTCAAAAAGAGCGGCACGTAGAGTGAGGTTTTAAAAAAATCACATCGATAGAAAAGTGATACACACTGCAGAATGAATTAAACACCTACGGGTTCGGACACTAAACTAACAGACGCATAACATTAGAAAAACTGACACTTAAGATACTGATATGGTGGGGTGCTAGGTGGTGTGCAACAGGAGAGGTCCCAAGACTGATAAACCTAACACTGAAGACTGACACTGAAGACCATGAGTACTGAATCTGAAACAGATGACTGATAGAAAGAAAAAATCACACTGAGGAACGCACACTGAATATGACTTGAAGAACTTGATTACTGAATTCGAAGCAGATAACTGATGGAAATAGAGGACTGAAAGAAAGAAGAACTCATAAAAATAACTAAGAATAATAAGACTGAGAAGAATACCAAGAAGACTAAGGAATGAAGATAACTAAGGACTGATAACTAAGAAAAGATGACATGGAGACTGAAGAGTACTGAAAATAAGCGGGACAAATGAGAGACTAATCTACTATCATAGGAACGCACATTGAATATGACTTGAAGAACTTGATTACTGAATCCGAAGCAGATAACTGATGGAAATAGAGGACTGATAGAAAGAACTCATAAAAATAACTAAGAATAATAAGACCGAGAAGAATACCAAGAAGACCAAGGAATGAAGATAACTAAGGACTGATAACTAAGAAAAGACGACATGAAGACTAAAAAAAGAGACTGAATACTGCAAAAAATGAAGAAGTAGAAATGATGAATGGTAAGGAAAATTAAGTGAAGACTTTCCATCCTGTATAAATGACAAGATGGAGAAGAACAAGGCAGATAAATGAAGAATGACAAGAAAACAGAGAAATGAAAAAAGAAGAAGGAAATAGCAAGCCTACAGAATGACAAACAAAGTACAGACTGGAAAAATAGAGGGGGCGAGACTGAAGAAGGATGAGAATGAGGATTCAGTAACAGCCATGCCTATCTGGAGCCACTTAAGTAGGACACTCCTATTTATATACAAAAAATGAAAACTAAAGAAAAAAGAGTGAATATTTACCAAAAGGATAGCCAAATTTAAGTTTTGAGCTTGAATTTTAAAAAGGTAGACACTTAAGTAGGACACTACAAACTGATTTGCAAGAAGAATAGTAAGAAGTCAGTTGTTCATCTTAGAATGAATATATAGAGAAAATGATAAATAACAACATAAGAGACCAGAACAGGAGGAGACTTAGGAAGAAATGGACAAAAGACACTGGAGTGAAGAAAATGAACAAAAACCACTAGGTCGTGACCACACACGTCTCTAGCCAGCTGGCCAACACCTTAGAATAGTGTATAATGACATCGACGATTCCGTGCTCGTGCAACACTAGCGATCTTCCTAGAAAAGATTAGCATATGAGAATGGGCCAGAGGTCAACTGATTAGGAACCCCCCAAAAAGGGAAACTTGGCCACCTCAAGCAATCTGGTTGAGACTACTCATAGAAAAAAAATCGGTGGGACTACAGCTTTTGCATAAGTATCAATACATCCGCAGACAAAATGCCCGTATGAATTGGTTGGGGGGGAATGTATATGTTTAACAAAACACTAGAGACGAAAAGAAAGATGGGGTTGCATAGACTGCAACTTAAGCTATATAAAGTTGCAATGAAACCTTCTGACTTTTGAAGAAAAATAATGGTCGAGGGAAGCAACAAAAACTGACATGCATACTCGCTGTACAAGCTTAATGACCGAGAAAAAGGGACTTACGTGACAAAAAAAGAGAGAGAAAGATATAGAGACAATAAAATAAGATGGAACACCTCAGAGTATGTGATTCAGGGTACTGCTTGTACCAAATTGCTGCAGATTTTTATATGTGCAGAATGTAACACAAGACTACAGCATTCATGGACACCATGAATCAAAACAAACACCTAGTAACTGGTATATGTAGTATACTATCTTTACAAGATAGCACAACTTTCACATTAAATAAAATTGAGCATATGGTAGCATTTTAGCTAGTTCCATCTTGACACAACAAAATCATCACAAAGTGTCGCATCACAAAAGCATTGCTGTTACCTTCTTTTTAATTGACCGCTACAGAGACTTGCAAAACTGAATTCCGATCAACCAGAAACAGCGGAAAGG
Organism: Secale cereale; assembly: GCA_902687465.1. NCBI lineage: Eukaryota > Viridiplantae > Streptophyta > Magnoliopsida > Poales > Poaceae > Secale > Secale cereale. Next base: position 896,049,399 of record LR738710.1, read on the forward strand.
AATTAGAACTTGATTGCTGCAGATTTGCAAAACTGAACCTGAATTAACCTATACAAAAACACAAAGAATTAGGATTTAAGATCTGCTTGTGTTTTAGGGTTCAAGAAGAGAGAGGACAGACTCACAGACACAAGAATAGAGAGTGATGAGGCGCCACATGAAGAAGGGAGGGGGATGGGTCCCATGGGAAGGAAGAGAGGGGCACCATGGGAGGGGAGGGAGGGATAGAGAGAAGGCGCCATGGTAGGGAAGGGCATGCCGGAGGAGAGGGGCAACAAATGGACAGAAGAAAGGGAGGAGATATGCTAGAGAAGATAATATCTGAAGGTTTACCTGCGCCGCCGTCGCCAGGACCTCGCCGCCGTCGTGTCGAGCTCGCCGTCGTCGCCATGGATATGGATGAGGAGGAGGAGAGACCAGATCCTCCACGCGACCCTGGAAAAAAGAAAGCGGGCGCGAAAATAACCCGAACCGATCCACTGAGACCCACTAAGACAAAGCGGGCCCGAAAAGGTCACCGCACCGGCGTAGATCTCAGAACTAAATCCAACGATTGAAAATTCGACCTGAAGCCAATATGAAAACAGACGACTGATTTTTAGTAAAACTGCAAAGGAAAATGATTACCTCGACCAAGAATGAGCACATGCATGTCATACAATGAGGAAATTCATTCGATTACACGTGCGTTGCACATGCACTGTTACTATCAATCTATATTGAATTTTTATCACTTCTTGCACTATGAGCAGATACTAGCTATTGCCCCTGTGTTGCAAAAGGGGCATACATATTATAATGGTTTAACAGCAATCGTGTCCGACATATACCTTACACCTGCCACATTATAGATTTTGATAAGATTTAATTTGATTTGATTTGATTATGTGAAGGGAAACGCAAGGAAAGTTTAGATTTAGAGGAGTTGTTGGAAAGATTTGATTTGATTTGATTTAGGTATGTGCAGGGGAAGGCAAGAAAAGATTTGATTTAGTTGAGATTTTGATAAGATTTGATTTAATTTCACCGAGTTAATGTAGGACATGATTTTTATAAGATTTGATCGAGTTAATGGAGGACATGGTTTTCAGTAAGACAAGGAAAGGAAAATACCGACTTGTCATGGTGAGAAGAATGTACCAACCCCCCTTTAAAAATAAAGATTACAAATTGAAAAATGAGCAATTCTTCCTCATAGGACTTTTGCAGACCATAGTGCGATATTTGTGCGATGGTGTGAAACCATCGGCCACTTGGTCATAGTGTGATGCCCCCTTTGTGGGATCCTTCTCATTTCCATCAATCCCCAATTTGGAAGGTCTAATCACATGTATGTTTCATCTCCTTTATGCAAACATAGGGGCGACTTATCTTTATGCAAATCCAGCGCTTAATTCAAGAGCAAAATACATTGAAATTTCATTTTGTTTGAGAAAGAGTAGCACACACGCACTAAGAAAATTAGATTCACATGACCAAGTGGCAGATAGTTTCACCAAGTGTCTTGTCGGTCTTTTGAAGAATTCGGTTGTAATCTCAACTTGGCTGCATTGTGATTAAGGGTGGGTTTACGATATGTTTGGATGATAAAACCAGACTACATTTCATGTTATGTCTAGTTTCCTTGCGTATCAATCTTTGTACCTATCAGATGTAATATCTAGACATACTACCTCCTTTCCGGTTTATAAGGCATGCGCGTATCTCTAGGTTGATAAATATACCAATATAACAAAATTTATATATCACAAAAAATGTATAATTAGAAACTTCAAGTCGTGTACTTTCTAATGGTATAATTTTTAGATTATACAATTTATCTTATGTTGATCAAATTATAGATCTAGGGATACGCGCAAGCCTTATAAACCGGAAAGGAGGTAGTATATAGCTAACCAGATAAGTACCCTACGGGGTGTGAGGCGCTTCCTGAATATCCTACAAATTCGTCCATACGTGAAAGAACAGAGAAAAGTTATAGAAATATGTTGGTTTACAACAAAAATATTTCGGCTGAATGTAATACGAGGGCATATCCAACACTATACATCAAACGGCCCGTAAAAGTCTAGACCGCGCGATCCGGATACTTTGTGCCCTCCATAGCCGTCCATCAAATGTCGGCGGATCGGTTCACATGTCGAAATTCCCACAAATCAAAAGCAAACCCGGGAGAGATTTGCGGACGTCAAGATAGCCGCTACGTCGGACTCTGACATACCCAGCCCACACAAAAGCTAGGTGGAGCCTGCGCATTTGGAACATTGCCCAGTGCGTGAAAACCTGCCGCCGCATCCCACTCCAATTCCCACACAATTTGCAGTCCACCCCACGATGGAGCTGGAGGAGGTGCTGGAAGGGATGTTCCTAGTCCCGCCAAACCCGGAGGCGGAGGAACCGTCAGTGTTCGGCAAACCATGCGGATCGGCGGATCGACAGGTGCCGCTGCCCTGGACGACACAGTTGCATCCGCCATACTACTCTCCCGCCCTAAAGCTCGGTCCACAGCAGCAAGCCAGGTCCAACCTCAAGTAGCTCAATGTCATTCTCAAAACCAACATGCATGGTAAAAGGAAGGAAGTGCACGTGCGCGTATAGGTCACATGAGCAGTGAGTAGTGGTTCCCATGGATCCACGATTGATGATCAGTTCTTTTCCATATTCTTTTGAGATGAGAGTGATGGATGATCAAGCTGATGGAACTACGTACGGATACATGTCGCTAGCTGCTAATTTGGCATCCTTGTGTGTGGCGGCAAGAAGGTCTGCGACCACCGAGACGATGTGACGTGACGTGCCTTAGCTACCGGGGGAGACCACCGATGTGGAGTTGACCTTGTCCGATGGAATGGAACGTCTGGCCAGCGAAGCCAGCGGCACCGGCGGCGACATGTAACCATGCAATGAAAATGGAGGCCAAGGACCACAGCGCGAGCAGAGGAAGTTCACTTGTTCTCAGCTTGCGACAGTTGATGTTGCAGTGAAGATAGATGTTTCGACCAGGACCTAAAAGGAAGCAGAGAACCCCTGCCTTTCCGCCGCGTCGATGTTGCAGTGAAGATAGATGTTTCGACCAGGACTTTGTATTTTGGGTGTGTTTAGGACTCAGTCGACTGAGATTTAACCAAGTCTAAGTCAAGTGATTTTTGTACGAATCTCAATGTAAACTCAATGGATATAACATCGACTGAGACATAACGAAGTCTAACTCGACCGAGACTTAGCAAAACTGTTGTATTTTTCGGTTTTTATAGGACCGCTAAATACCTTTCTTTTCTTTACAAATTTCAATATATTCATCACCTGTTATGACAGTATAAACCAGTGGCGATTCTATGTGTAGTCTGTGGGGTCAGTTGACCCCACAGCTTTTTGGAAAAACACACTAACCAAAATTACATACAGGTCATGGCCACGGTCATTAGATCCGTTGTACTCTTTGGAGATACACATAGAATGTCCTTTGACATTTGAGTGTTTTATTTAGCTGCCCCCACCAAAAGGAACAAGAGACTGTAAGATATGAAGGCCTGGTTTTAGTGTGTGGACCCAGTAAGGGAGGCTGCAATATTTTTGGGCGACTATTAGAACATTTTGAGTACGAAAAAGAAGTTTTTGAGTTGAGTAATTTTCTTTACAGAACTCTTTGTCACGGTGCAGGTGATGAGTTTAAAACATTGTTATGCGCTTCTTGTGTTCCAACTTGCCTCATTTGCGCGAACCAAACTGTGGAAGGATGGTTACCGAAAAAGCAGCAGAACTGGTCCACGGATCAGGACGACGGTGACATCTTGAGCCATGGCCCTGCCCCTATGTCTCGCCGGCGTCTAAACGTCTGTGTAAACCCTGGCCCATCGGTTTGGATCGTATGGCAATGTATATCTCGATTTCCTGGCTGGTTGTAATGGAGAGTATCATATACTAGTATCATGCACATGATACTAGTGTATGATACTACATCAGTAGTGCATAATATCATATATTAGTATCATAGGATAGTCATTTATTGACATGCATGACACATACTAGCACATCATTTAATATGATACGGTATCATAATATGATACACAACCCCTCTCTCTTCATTTAATTCTATGCCACATCATCAAAATTGCCTAGTTGACATGCATGATACTACCTATGATACTATTATAGATGGCTCCGGAGACCGTGAAGCGCATTCAATACCACTAGTAGAAAACAGGGCATTGGTCCAGCCCATTAGCCCCGGTTCAATCTAGAACCGGGTCCAATGGGGGTACTGGACCCGGTTCGTGAGCCCAGGGGGCCGGCCGGGCCACGTGGGCCATTGGTTCCGGTTCGTCTGGACCTATTGGTCCCGGTTGGAGCTAAAAACCGGGACCAATGGCTCTTGCTCCTGGCCCACCACTATTGGTCCCGGTTGGTGTTATGAACCGGGACCAAAGGCACCCCTTTAGTCACGGTTTGTAGCACCAACCGGGACCAGTGAGTTGCCTATATATACCCCCTCACTCAAGAGCAGAGCTCACTGCTCTGTTTTTTTTCTGGCCGAGGGGGAGAGGGGTTAGTGGTGCTCTAGCTCACCTCCTATGCACACAACGTGTTCGGTGGAATGCCCGAGCCACACTAGTTAAGCTTTTCTCCTCTCGAAGCTCTATTTTCTCCGAGATTTGTCTAGGTTTAGCGGTCCGTCACGTCCCGTCCCCGTCTTCGCCGCCGTCGATCGCCCCCACCGATCTCGTCACCGGCACCACCGTGGTGAGCCTCTTGTTATGTCCATGCTTTTCTTACTTTTATTATTGCTTTAGATAGATATTTGTCTAATTTTCTTACGTTTATTATTGCTTGTTATTATATAGTACGATGGTTTTGATATCCGCCCACGTGGGCCCTCGTCCGGTCTACGATTCGGATGTGGTATATTATCTTTAATTTATAACTATTTGTTTTAGTGTTTATGATAGTTATGCCGACCAACTGACATGCATAGATGTTTTATTATGTCTAGGAGGTAGTTGAACCGGAAATTCCAACCGACCCTCTTGTGGAGAGGTTAAATTTAGTTGAAGAGGAAAACATTTCGTTAAAGAAAAAATTGGAAAAAATGGAGGAGGAGAAGATGGAATTGGAGTTGCATGTTGCGGAAGTTATCGATGATCACAAGATCAAGATGGACCCCATTGTCGAGAGGTTAAATTTAGTTGAAGAAGAAAACAAATTCTTGAAGGAAAAAATAAAAAGAATTGTGGACGAGAAGATGATATTGGAGTTGCATGTTGCGGATGTCGTCGATGATCACAAGATCAAGATGGATGCAATGCGGTTGAAGATTAAAAAGATTAGAAAATATGCCATTCATACCGAGGCTTGGTATCATTATGCCGTTGGATCAATTGTTACCTTGGTTGCGATTATGATAGCATTTGTTTTCGCGTTGAAATGTTTTACATAGTTTCGATGTGTATGGAGAGCTATATGTTGTTAGATGAGAACTATATATGTATGTACTTTGGTTTTAATGTGATGATGAACTTTTATCCATTTGGTCACTTAATTATCTATTTATGATGTTCTGTAATGGTTTTTGACACACTTAATTATATATAAATGCACGCAGATGAATCGGCAATGGATGTACGGTGACAGACACACCTCCGAGTACATTAAGGGCGTGCGTGAGTTTCTAAATGCGGCTGAGGCAAACAAGCAGAATGGTTTTATGTATTGTCCATGCACTAAATGTGTGAATACGATGTCTTACTCTAACCGGAAAATCCTTCACTCCCACCTGCTTTACAAGGGTTTCATGCCACACTATAATGTTTGGACGAGGCACGGAGAAATAGGGGTTATGATGGAAGACGGCGAAGAAGAAGAGTACGATGACAACTATGTGCCCCCTGAATACGGTGATGCTGCAATGGGGGGAGCTGGTAAAGATCAAGAGGAACCAGACGATGTGCCCAATGATGCTGCAACGGGTGAAGCTGCTGAAGATTAAGAGGAACCAAATGATGATCTTCGCCGGGTCATTGTCGATGCAAGGACACAATGCGAAAGTCAAAAGGAGAAGTTGAAGTTTGATCGCATGTTAGAGGATCACAAAAAAGGGTTGTACCCCAATTGCGAAGATGGCAACACAAAGCTCGGTACCGTACTGGAATTGCTGCAGTGGAAGGCAGAGAATGCTGTGGCTGACAAAGGATTTGAGAAGCTACAGAAAATATTGAAGAAGAAGCTTCCGAAGGATAACGAATTGCCCGACAGTACATACGCAGGAAAGAAGGTCGTATGCCCTCTAGGATTGGAGGTGCAGAAGATACATGCATGCCCTAATGACTGCATCCTCTACCGCGGTGCATACAAGGATCTGAACGCATGCCCGGTATGCGGTGCATTGCGGTATAAGATCAGACGAGATGACCCTGGTGATGTTGATGGCGAGCCCGCCAGGAAGAGGGTTCCTGCGAAGGTGATGTGGTATGCTCCTATAATACCACGGTTGAAACGTTTATTTAGAAACAGAGAGCATGCCAAGTTGATGCGATGGCACAGTGAGGACCGTAAGAAAGACGGGAAGTTGAGAGCACCCGCTGACGGGTCGCAGTGGAGAAAAATCGAGAGAAAGTACTGGGAGGAGTTTGCAAAGGACCCAAGGAACGTATGGTTTGCTTTAAGCGCGGATGGCATTAATCCTTTCGGGGAGCAGAGCAGCAATTACAGCACCTGGCCCGTGACTCTATGTATGTATAACCTTCCTCCTTGGATGTGCATGAAGCGGAAGTTCATTATGATGCCAGTTCTCATCCAAGGCCCTAAGCAACCCGGCAACGACATTGATGTGTACCTAAGGCCATTAGTTGAAGAACTTTTACAGCTGTGGAATGGAAACGGTGTACGTGCGTGGGATGAGCACAAACAGGAGGAATTTGACCTAAAGGCGTTGCTGTTCGTGACCATCAACGATTGGCCCGCTCTCAGTAACCTTTCAGGACAGACAAACAAAGGATACCACGCATGCACGCACTGTTTAGATGACACTGAAAGTATATACCTGGACAAGTGCAGGAAGAATGTGTACCTGGGCCATCGTCGATTTCTTCCGACCAACCATCAATGTCGAAAGAAAGGCAAGCATTTCAAAGGCGAGGCAGATCACCGGAAGAAGCCCGCCATGCGTACCGGTGATCACGTACTTGCTATGGTCAATGATTTACACGTAATCTTTGGAAAGGGCCCCGGCGCACTAGTTGTTCCGAATGACGCTGAGGGACACGCACCCATGTGGAAGAAGAAATCTATATTTTGGGACCTACCCTACTGGAAAGACCTAGAGGTCCGCTCTTCAATCGACGTGATGCACGTGACGAAGAACCTTTGCGTGAACCTGCTAGGCTTCTTGGGCGTGTATGGAAAGACAAAAGATACAACTGAGGCACGAGAGGACCTGCAACGTTTGCACGAAAAAGACGGCATCCCTCCGAAGCAGTATGAAGGTCCTGCCAGCTATGCTCTTACGAAAGAAGAGAAAGAAATCTTCTTTGAATGCCTGCTCAGTATGAAGGTCCCGACTGGCTTCTCGTCGAATATAAAGGGAATAATAAATATGGCAGAGAAAAAGTTCCAGAACCTAAAGTCTCATGACTGCCATGTGATTATGACGCAACTGCTTCCGGTTGCATTGAGGGGGCTTCTACCGGAAAACGTCCGATTAGCCATTGTGAAGCTATGTGCATTCCTCAATGCAATCTCTCAGAAGGTGATCGATCCAGAAATCGTACCAAGGCTAAGGAGTGATGTGGCGCAATGTCTTGTCAGTTTCGAGCTTATGTTCCCACCATCCTTCTTCAATATCATGACACACTTCCTAGTTCATCTAGTCGACGAGATTGTCATTCTGGGCCCGTATTTCTACACAATATGTTCCCCTTTGAGAGGTTTATGGGAGTCCTAAAGAAATATGTTCGTAACCGCGCCAGGCCAGAAGGAAGCATCTCCATGGGCCATCAAACAGAGGATGTCATCAGGTTTTGTGTTGACTTCATTCCTGGCCTTAATAAGATAGGTCTCCCTAAATCGCGGTACGAGGGGAGACTGACTGGAAAAGGCACGCTTGGAAGGGACTCAATAATATGCAGGGACGGATATTCTTGGTCTCAAGCACACTACACAGTTCTACAGAACTCTACATTGGTGACCCCGTATGTCGATGAACACAAGAACAGTCTGCGCTCCAAACACCCGGAGCAGTGCGACGACTGTATTACACGTGAACACATCAGGACTTTCAGCAGTTGGTTGGAAACACGTCTCAGAGGTGACAACACTGTTTGTGATGAGTTGTACTTGTTGTCCAGGGGACCATCTTCGACTGTATTGATTTACAAAGGATACAAGATAAATGGGAATACATTTTACACGATTGTCCAAGATCAAAAGAGCACCAACCAAAACAGCGGTGTCCGCTTTGATGCAACAACCAAGAGGGGAAAGGACACATATTATGGTTACATAGTGGACATATGGGAACTTGACTACGGACATGATTTTAAGGTCCCTTTGTTTAAGTGCAAATGGGTCAATTTGTCAGGAGGCGGGGTACAGGTAGACCCATAGTACGGAATGACAACAGTGGATCTGAAAAATCTTGGATACACTGACGAACCGTTCGTCCTAGCCAATGATGTGGCACAGGTTATCTATGTGAAGGACATGTCTACCAGACCGAGAAAAAGAAAAGATAAGGAAGCGAATACATCATACGATGAGCCAAAGCGCCACATAGTTTTTTCAGGAAAAAGGGACATCCTGGGAGTGGAGGGCAAGACAGACATGTCTGAAGATTATGAAAAGTTTCATGAAATTCCTCCCTTCAAAGTCAAGGCTGACCCAAACATCCTGATAAACGATGAAGATTATCCATGGTTACGGCGCAATAAGCAAATGACACAAGCGAAGAAAAAGTGAAGACTTTTTTCCGCAACTATTATGATGATACCATGCCAACTTTGTAACAAACGAGTATGATACCATTGTCCGTTTGTATTATTCAAATTTCAATACTACTTGCACTAACAGAGAAAGTTTGTAATTGGTTTTACCAGAAAGAATTAAAAAAATAAAGCAAATAACAAAAGAAAATAAATAATGCAGAAAACAAAACAAAAAAACTTGAAAAATAAATAGCAACAATAAGTATGTTGTTGTAAGTAGAAACAAAATAAAATAAATAAAGCAACAAAGAAAATAAATAATTTCAAATTTAAACTATTCAAATTTGAATACTACTTGCACTAACAGAAAGTTTGTAATTGGTTTTACCTAAAGCAATAATATTCACAAAGAAACTCTAAATACAGCAAAAAACAACTTAGAAATAAATAAAGCAAAAAAGGAAAAAAAATATTGGGCGCTGCCCAGTGAGCCTGCAAGGCCTATAGCACAAGATCCACCTGTACTATAAGGCCCAGCAAGCTCACAGGGCAGAGCGCAGAGTTAGGCCCAGAAGCCTGCATTTGAGAGGAGCTCGAGAGGGTGGGAGCAGCAGCCCTTATAAACCACTCTCGAGCTCCCTCAGCTAGCGAGGTGGGACTAAACATCCCACCGCACCCGCGCCAGCACAGGGCCTTTGGTCCCGGTTGGTGGCTGAAACCGGGACCAAAGGGTGTATTAGTCCCGGTTGGTGGCTGAAACCGGGACTAATACCCCCCTTTAGTCCCGGTTGCTGCCACCAACCGGGACTAAAGGCCCCTCCTTCCCGCCCTTTGGGCTGCTGAAAAGGGACCTTTAGTCCCGGTTGGTAGCAGCAACCGGGACTAAAGGGGTGTATTAGTC
>LR738710.1:896066214-896080260 GCA_902687465.1 Secale cereale
CCTTTAAAAAAAAACAAAAACCACAACCACAGAAATGCTGACGCGTGGATGCCTTTTGGTCCCGGTTGGTACCATCAACCGGGACTAAAGCCCCTCCTGCCTGGGCTCGGCGCACAGGCCACGTGGACACCCTTCTGCCCCGGTTCTGGATTGAACCGGGACTAAAGGGTCAGAGTATCAGTACCGACCCTCTTGTCCCGGTTCAGGAACCGGGGCTAAAGGCCAAAATAAACCGGGTCTGATGACCCTTTATCTACTGGTGTACTATGAATAGCAAAGCTATGCCCGACGGTACAAATAACATGCTCATGTGTGCTCGCGCTCTCATATGCCGCGTCTCCATTTAGATAACTTTATAAGTTCACACGCAAAAAAAAAAACTTCAAATTAACTGTTCATATCAATTTGGACCATATCTTAAAAAAAATACGTAGTATATCACGTTCAACCGTGGATTAATGCACGCATGGTATAAACCATTCTCCTAGTCATCTGGATTATGAATTTTGAGTTGCGCGTTTGATCCTCACCGGGAGGCCGCCGCTGATGGACGCCGTGAGCCCCGGCACAAACGTCGGCGCCCATCCACTACGGCCATTCTCTCCAACCACCTCCACGTCGAACGCCTTCACCACGGCCACGCCGACGGCCTTCATCTCAGTTATGGCGAGCTCCTTGCCAAGGCACACGCGGAGGCCGGCCTGGAACACCGGGTACTTGTATAGGTTCGCCGGCGCGAACGAACCGCCGGGTCCGGTGAGCCACCGATCGGGGCGGAACGCCTCGTAGTCGGCGCCCCAGATGCTGGGCATGCGTCCCATGGCGTACGGGTGGTACATCACGCGTGATTGGCCCTCGACGTAGGTGCCGTCCGGGAGCACGTCCGCGGCGGCGCAGAACTTGGAGTCGAACTGCACAGGCGGGAACAGCCGCATGTTCTCGAATAGCACCGCGTGGGTATACTGCAGGCTCATCAGGTGCTCGTAGCTGGACGGCTTGTCGCCGCCGGCCTCGGCGCGAATGGCTGCCGTGACTTGAGGGTTCTTGTGCAGGTGGATGAAGAGCGTGGTAAGCGCGGAGGCGACCGTATCCCGCCCGGCGAGGAGGAAGCTGACGACGATGTCGCGGAGATACTTGTCGTCCATGGCGACGTCCGAGGCCATGAAGCGGGATAGAAGGTCGTGGGTGTTGTCGAACCCCAGAGTCCGGCGCTGCAGAATCATGGCTGACGCGAGGTCGTCGACGAGCTTGATGGCCTTCTTAAGCTCCCTCTCGGACCCAACGTTGAGCATCCGCTTCATCTTCCACACCAACGGCGAGGCCGCGGCGCCACGCATGGCGCAGAGCCGCGAGGCGGTGTCGAACGCGTTGGCTAGGTCGGACATGGGCATGTCGAGGTCGAGGCAGCCCGGGTCGAGCCCGAAGGAGATCTTGCAGACGGTGTCGAAGGCGAACCGCCGTGTGACGACCCAAGAGGGGATCGGCCTCACGGACAGAGGTAGGGGACGAGGAGAGGAGCAGGGTAGGTGAGAAAGAGAGAAAGGGGATGAGGGCAACTAGACTTTTCTCATTTCCTGAGTCCCATGGAGTACAGGGTAGTTCTCTTATACTTGCACATACACACGCCTGGCCACATGTGGCCCACTGGCACACACACGCTCACCCCTTTCTATCTATTTCACCTTTCAGGTCCACCGATACTCATGTATCAGGTGTGACATTTGCCTCCCCTTGAGCGCGAGCGTCTTCATCCCAACAGCTTGCCTCCGGGTAGCGCTGACGGAGCACAGAATAATCCTCCCAGGTCGAGGATTCAGGAGCTAACGAAGACCACTGAACTTTGACCTGCACAATTGAGTTGTTGCCTTTCTTCACCATGCGACGTTCCAGAATGGCAATAGGTTGTACCGGTGCCGCTGTGAGGTTCGGTGCACGGGGTAGCTCTGAGAAAACTGGACTGTAGTCCGGAGTGAAGGGCTTGAGCTGCGAGACATGAAAGACTGGGTGTATGCGACTGTCGTCCGGCAACTGAAGCTTGTAAGCCAAAGGACCAATGCGTTCCAGAATCTGAAATGGACCAAAGAACTTGTACGCCAATTTGGGGCACGGGCGGTTAGCCACTGTCGACTGAGTATATGGCTGAAGCTTGAGCAGCACCGAATCACCCACTTCGAAGCAACGCTCTGTACGGTTGCGATCAGCCTTTTGCTTGCACCTGTTTTGAGCCCGCGCCAATTGATCACGGAGCCACCCACTGTGAGTTGCCCAGTCCAGCTCGGTGCTTGCATCTGCAGGCAACCTGGTGGCCAAAGTAGGTAGACCACCCAGGTTGGGTTCTTTGCCGTAGAGCGCCTGGAACGGTGTTGTGTTTAGCGATGTGTGATAGGTGGTATTGTACCAGAACTCAGCCGTGGGCAGCCACTTTCGCCACTGCTTGGGATTGTCATGCACCGCACATCGCAGATACATCTCGAGGCACTGATTGACGCGCTCGCTTTGCCCATCCGTCTGAGGGTGATATGCTGTCGAGTAACTAAGCTTGGTGCCGGCGGCGTCAAGGAGAGCACGCCACATTTTGCTGGTGAAGATAGGATCGCGATCCGAGACAATCGAGTGTGGCACCCCATGCAGCTTGATGATACTGTCCCAGAATGCACGCGCCACTGTTGCTGCTGTGAAGGGGTGACGCAAGGGCACAAAATGGGCGTACTTAGTGAACCGGTCGACAACAACCATGATCACCTCACAGCCCTCAGACAGTGGCAATCCTTCGATGAAGTCCATGGTGAGGTCATGCCACGGATCTGTAGGGATGGGCAGAGGTTGCAGCAGTCCGGGTGGCTTGATATGCTCGTGCTTGGCGTGTTGGCAAACGGTACACTGGTGCACGAATTCCTCCACGGCCTGCTTGAGGCCCCGCCAGGCAAATAGCTTCTTGAGGCGCTGATATGTGGCCGTGACTCCAGAGTGACCCCCAATTGCGCTGGCATGGAAAGCACTGATTAGTTTAGTCTGGAGTGCGGTGTTGGCACCAATCCAGAGCCGGTCCTGAAGGCGGATCACGCCTTGCCTGAGCTCATAGCCGTGCTCATCCGGACTGAAGACAGCCAGCCGTTGCAGCAGATCTTGGGCGTCAGCGTCCGTCTCGTATGAGTTCGCAACTTCTTGCAGCCATTGTGGTTGGCACACGGAGATGGCGTCGAGGGAAAGAAGATGCCCGACGCGAGACAATGCATCTGCGGCACCATTGTCGACACCGCGTCGGTACTTGAACGTGAATTGCAGTCCCACAAGCTTGGACATCGCCTTGCGCTGTAACTCAGTGTCCAACTGTTGCTCCCCCAAGCTGCACAAGCTCTTATGATCCGTGACGATGACGAATGGTGCCCGTTGTAGGTAGGCGCGCCACCTGTCTATCGCCATGATCACCGCAAGAAATTCTTTCTCGTAAATGGAACGGCGTTGATTGCGTGTGCCCAGAGCCTTGCTTAAGTAGGCGACAGGGTGGCCTTCTTGTACTAGGACGGCGCCCACACCTGTATCACACGCGTCCGTCTCGATGGAGAACGGGCGGTTGAAATCAGGCAGAGATAGCACTGGGGTGTTGACCATTGCTTGTTTGAGGAGGTCGAACGCCGCTTGAGCTTGATCCGTCCAACTGAATCCTTTCTTAGTGAGCAATTGAGTCAATGGCTTGGCGAGAATCCCATAGTTCTTCACAAACTTGCGGTAATAGCCTGTCAAACCCAGAAAACCCCGGAGTTCAGTGGCATTTGTCGGTGTCGGCCACGCAGACATGGCACTGGTCTTGCTCTTATCAGTCGCCACGCCCTCCCTGGAAATAACATGACCGAGGTACTCAATGCTGGGCTGTGCGAAGGAGCACTTGGATTGTTTGGCATACAGTTGATGTTGTCGCAAGATGGAGAAGACAATGCGCAGATGATCAACATGCTCCTGCAGAGAACGGCTGAAAACCAAGATGTCATCGAGAAAAGCAATGACGAACTTACGATTTGGTCCGGAGAACACTGAGTTTATGACACATTGGAATGTGGGTGGTCCGTTGGTGACCCCGAATGGCATGACACGGAACTCAAAGTGGCCGTGATGTGTTTTGAATGCAGTTTTCTCCTCGTCGCCTTTTTTCATACGGATCTGATGGTATCCAGCTCGCAGATCGATCTTGGAAAAGAAGGCGGCGCCAGCAAGTTCATCCAGCAGCTCGTCGATGACGGGAAGGGGAAATTTGTTTTTGATGGTCACCATGTTTAGGCGTCTGTAATCTACGCAGAAGCGCCAGGTCCCATCCTTCTTTTTCACCAGGAGCACAGGAGCAGCGTAGGGACTCATACTATGAGTAATGATCCCTGTCCGCAGCATTTCCGTAACCTGACGCTCTATCTCGTCTTTCTGCAATGGGGAATAACGGTACGGGCGACAGTTGATTGGTGTGGCCCCAGGTTCTAGAGTGATAGCATGGTCGTATTGACGGCGAGGAGGTAATCCTGTAGGTTCAGCAAAGACATCACTGAACTCCGTCAGAATGTGTTGGATCACGGCTGGTGGTGGTTGAGCTGTTTCTGAATCTGGTACGGGTGCCATTTGGAGTTCTATTAAAGCAGCTCCCCAAATCTCGTTTGCATCATGCATTTGCCAAAGAGAAGCGGCATCCAGAGCAGTAAGGGTTGGCGATTCATCTGATCGAACTCCCTTTAGGTGCACTGCTGTCCCATCACGCTCAAATTGCATTGTTTTTAACTGCCAATCACACTTCATGGGGCTATGTTGCGCTAGCCAGTCGACGCCGAGAACTGCATCATAGACGCCCAAGTCCAGCACACGCATGTCTGTGCTGAATGTGTGGTCCTGACTGCACCACTGGAGCTGCGGTACCATGGCTGTGCAGTTCAGTCGCTGGCCATTGGCTACCCGTACAGCAATGGAAGGAATGGGTGTTGTTGTTGCTCCAATTCTGACAGCAAATGTTGAATTGACAAAACTGTGCGTGCTCCCCGAGTCCACCAACAGCAGCATCGTCTGGTTACCCACAGTTGCTCGCAGACGAATGGTTTCCGCTGTTTCCGTGCCTTCCACCGCGTGTGCCGAAAGAAGGCAGCACGCGGGCTCTGCAGCCCCGTCTGGCTCGTCGAGTAACTGCAGCGCGTGCACAGCTTCGTCAGATAGCACTTCCCCATGATCACCCACCTCTATTGTGAGCAACTGCGCCGAGCGTTTGCACTGATGGTCCCTTGAGTATTTGTCGCCACAACGAAAGCAGAGGCCATGCTGGCGTCTGTAGTCACGCAGCTGCCGCTCGCGCCCAAAGTCGTCCGGGGCTTGCTTAGGTGCCGGAACGACGCGGGGTACTGAAGTGGCAGGTGGCACTGATGGTATTGGGGGAGGACGTCCCAACGCCGGTGGCAAGCTAGGCAGTGGCGGTGGCCGTCCTGCAGAAGCGGGTCGTAGGCGAGGGCGCTGAATGTCCAACTCCTCCTCCTGTATGCGTGCAAACACGGTGGCTCTGGTAATGCTGGTCGGTGCTTGGATGCGCACCGCGGCTCGCAATTCATCTTTGAGGCCGAGCAAAAATTGGGTGACAAAAAATTTGGAGCTCAATGTGGCGTCGAGTGCGATCAGGTTGTACATGTGCACCTCAAATTGCTGCCTGTATTCTGCGACTGTGCCTGTCTGTCGAAGCTGCAACAAATCATGCATCGCGGACTCGAACTCCTCAGGGCCAAATTCCTCTTCCACTGCCCGGCGAAACAAATCCCAAGTGATCACTGGATGTGTCTGACGGAAGGCCCGAAGCCAGAGAGCGGCATGGCCTTCGACGTAGAGTGCTGCTGTTGCCACCCAATTGTGTTGTGGCACATGGTAGAGCTCGAAGTACGCCAAGCAACGATCCAGCCAAACACGGGGGGCAGCACCATCGAAACGGGGGAAATGATGTTTGGGTGGCCTGACGGAGTACTCCTCCCGTGGCGCTGGTGCTGACTGAAACCCTCGCTCCGGCAACCCGATCTGATCATCTGGCCTGGATAGAAGTGGCGGCCCTTCATTTGTGAGCCGTGCGAGCGGCGCTGACCCTGCGATATACTGCGGTATGGGCAGGGCGCTTGGCGGGGGCACGACGCGCGGATCGGGTGGTGGAGGCCCCGTCCGCGCGGCAGGTGTGTGTAGCACCGCCGTCGATGGATCGTCCACCTGGGAACCCGTGGATGGGGTTGACGACGCCGATGGGGAAGCAGCCTTACGCACGTCATCGACCTCTGCTTGAGTAAGGCCGATCTGCTTCGACAAGCTCTGCAACTCGTGGGAGACCTGAGTGTTGAACGTCGTCTGCGCCTCTGCTCGCTTGTTCGCCAAGTCCCTCTCCTCATCGAACCTGGACAAGAGCTTCTCCATCAAGGCGGTGAGGTTGGCTGTCTGAGTTTCCATGGCGGCCAGCACCTGCCTTGCCTGCGCTGAGGGCTTGGAGGGCGCCGTGGCTCCCGCCCCGAGTAGATCGAACCCCGCCGAGGATTTCGAGCGACCTCACCGGAGTGAAATCGCACCTGCGGCGGTGGATGTTACCGATCTGACCAAGGAAGTAGGAAGGACCGCAGCGGGAAAAAAAAATTTAGGGAAATTTTGCTGGCTCTGAGATACCAAATGTGACGACCCAAGAGGGGATCGGCCTCACGGACAGAGGTAGGGGACGAGGAGAGGAGCAGGGTAGGTGAGAAAGAGAGAAAGGGGATGAGGGCAACTAGACTTTTCTCATTTCCTGAGTCCCATGGAGTACAGGGTAGTTCTCTTATACTTGCACATACACACGCCTGGCCACATGTGGCCCACTGGCACACACACGCTCACCCCTTTCTATCTATTTCACCTTTCAGGTCCACCGATACTCATGTATCAGGTGTGACACGCCGGAACACGTCCTGGAGGTCGACCACCTTGCCCTTGTCGGCGGCGTCGGCCAGTACCGGCAGGAGGCGCGTTTCCACCTCCTGGGCGACGATCTTGTAGGCGTAGGAGCGCACGCTGACGCTGCCGAGCTGGAGGCTGGCGATTTTGCGCTGGTGGCGCCAGGCGTCGCCGTCGACGTTGAAGATGCCGGCGCCGAGGAGGTCGCCGAGGAGTGCGGCGAAGCGCTTGCCCTTGGGGAAGTTGTCGAAGCGGGTCTTGAGCATGTACTCGACGTTGGCCGGGTTGGCGGTGACGGTGCAGCCGAGGACGTGGAATTGGACGGTGCCCGTCGGCGACTCGCGCAGCAGGTGCGCGTACCAGTCGGCGAGGTTGGTGAAGTCCTTGGCCCAGGACCCGGTGAGGTACGCCCGGCACACGTGGCAGCCACACCAGGGGTTGGGCCACCGGCGGACGAGCAGGAGCACCGCGCCGAGCGCCACCGTGAAGATGGGCAGGCTGAAGAAAGCTAGCCCCGCGCACCGCGCCCCCCATGACAGCTCCACGGCATCATCCATTGCTCTCTCTTCGATGAGTTGCTCACGAGTCACTACTCACTAGTCAAAGAGACGATGTGATCTTGGTGTGGAGAGAGTCAAGGAGGCTGCCTCTGTCTATATACTCCCATGGAATTGGGCACATGGAGCATGATGGCCGTACGGGGGAACAAGAAACACATGGAGTACGTGCGCCAATGGTCTTAATCACAGTTGGGCCCGTTCCCTTTTTTCCAATTAAGGACCTGGTCGCTCCACAGCTTTCATTTCATAATGTTGGGCCCGCCCATACGTGTGAACGTGTGTGCATGAATGCTCAACATTTTTTTTAGAGAAAACTAGTAAATTAGTTAAAAAATATTTGAGGCGCGCTACTCCGATCGACCCATACAAATAAGGGTGTGACTCGCCACATTCACGTGCATACTAATCTTAGCTAGACTAATCGTCTTTTCTTGAGCTAGAATTCATCTGATCTCATTAACCTGATATGCATACCTCGACCGACCGCCGTTGATCTCCATTTTTTGCAAGTACTTTAGACTTTGCGTTTCATTTGTCCGTGTTTGCTACCGGCAAGTTGCCTGAATTTGCAATCCGTTCCACTTGATTTTCAGAACGCAACCACAAGGATGATGCGACAAGGCACGTAGCTGCGCTCCCGACCATGTAGGTAGGCGGCCCGACCGGCGTCGAAAGGCGGCGGGAGAAAGGCGATGGCTACAGGGAGGAGAAAAAACAACAACCATTGGTTTTAAATTGGTTGGCTCAAAAATCGACTAACGCCTTCATAATTGCAAGTACGCATTTTAACATTCAAAGGCATTATATGTTGGTTTTCTTAAAAAAAACATTATATGTACGCCATAAAAAATATATCCTGGAATAAACATCTTCTCCACAGCAGCGATACAATGGAAAGGCAAGGAGCGCAGTACGTGGACATGTCGCTCGATCGGCCAGCTGAGAAGAAGTGAAGTTGCTGCGGCGTGGCCCGACATGAAACAGTTTAACATCCTTATCTCGCGCTGCGGTCATGGGCATCCATCCTGTCGTCCCATGCATGGTTACACATCGCTGCTGGCGCGGCTGGTCACACGTCAATTCCATTATTACACAAGAAAAGGTCAACTCCACATCGGTCGTCTCCCCTGATAGCTAAGGCACGTCACATCGACTCGTCGTCGTAGACCCTGTTGCCGCCACACACAACACAACTACGCTGAAATAAATAGCAGTGACATGCATCCGTACATAGTTTCATCGTGGATCCATGGCAACCGCTCACGCTCAAGTTCTCTGCTCACCTATACCCGCACGTGCACGGAGTTCCATCGTGGAGCCGAGGATGGCGACACGCCGCTCAAGCACATGTGCGATGTGTTCGGAAAAAAGAAGCGATATGCACGTGCACGGAGTTCCAGTCAGCACCCGTTCTAAGACGATGCCCCCAAGATGATGTTTACCGTACACAAAGCATTTTTTTTGTTAACTATATCATGTAAAAAAGGGTGAAATGCGTAGAAGCATTTTTCTGTAAAATTCAAGAGACAATAACAACGTACATAGAATAATAGGATATGTCATTATAGGCGTTGTTTCCTGGATAAGTTTGTTATTTTAAATTGAATCTCTTTATCGCTCGGTCCATTGAAATTGGTTAAGTCTTAGTAGGCTGAGTGTATCATTATGATGATGAAACATCTCCTACATCAATTCATTCATCAGACATCAAATTCAAATACAAAAATTTGCAAGATCAAGAAATGCTTATTATGGAATGGCTCATAGGAAAGCACAAGATGGTTTGAATAAAAATATGTACTCGCAAAACCAGTACTCAGAGCATCTCCAACAGCCGCGCTACGCGCCGCGCCCAAAAAAAGCGTTTGCCGCGCGCGCTTCGGCAGGTATAGCGCGGGGATAGGCGCTGGCTCCAACAGCCGCGCTATAATGCAGCGCGCGCGCCGCTCCAGCAGTGCCCAAAAATGCAGCGCGCGCACAATATTTTTTAATACATAAAATTGCATTAAAATAAAAAGGATACAAAGTTATTTTACATATTGCAACTAGATAGGTAGTTCGAAAACATAGATAGATAGTTCGGCGCTAGATAGTTCGAAAACATAAAAAAAAACTAATCCTAGTCGCTCCCGTCATCTGCACCATCATCATCGTCGTTGGTGTCATCAGAAGTTGATAGCCAGCAGTCCAACCAACGCTCATCTTCGTGACCGCGGGGAGCTAGCGCTCCGTGAAACTATGCAGCAGCGGGTGCTCTTTTTGAATTGTTTATTATAAGGGGAGGGGCGGAGGCCTCCTCGTAGGTTCCGAGAGTAAGCCGGAGATCGCCGGAGCGTATCTCGGCGTAGAACCCGCCGCCGTTCGGGCGCTCGCGGACGCCGCGGTAGCCCGACGAAGAACGGTGGCGCGGCAGCATGGTGGCGCGTCGGGGGCGGCGGCGGCGCTCTGGGGCGGCGGCGCTCTGAAGTGGTGGCGCGAGAGGCAGGGAGAGAGGGAGCAGTGGAGCTTTGGAGCTCTGGAGCGCGCGCGCTGCGTTTTATAGGCGCGCGGGAGGAGGCGCCGCAAAAATGGCGCACGAGAGGCCGCCATTTCGCGCGCGCGCGCAAGCTGTTCCCGCGCACGCGGTTTTCCCGCCGCCGCTAGAGCGCGCCATTCTGCCCCGCGCGCGCGAAAACGGAAATTTAGCGCGCGCGCGCCTTTTTACGGAAAAAAATTATATGAGACCAGGTCTCATAAAATGCACGTGAGACCCATTCTGATGGATGACACGTGGCATTCACAAATCACAAAGCATCTAATCTCTGCCCCCCTGATTTCAAGTGGGGGTGGGGTGGGTGCTTTGTGATTTGTAAATGCCACGTGTCATCCATCAGGATGGGTCTCACCTGCTAATCCGTGAGACCTGGTCTCATAGAATTTCTTTCCCCTTTTTACGCTGCTGTTGGAGATGCTCTCAATGCATTATAGTTGTTATACTATAATTTCTCAAAGGAGGGTGTTGCGCGTGATCCGGCTCATAACTGAGACTTATCTCCGGGTCCCCGACCGTCCGATCAAATATGATAAACATTTTTAAACACTGACAAGCTTTGTATCATTTTTCCATGATTTGTTTACTTCCCAGGTGTCCTTATCAACTTTCCTCTTCTTGAGAAAAATTGTTCCCGAGACAAAATAAAGATACTATTTTATAATGCAAGCTAAATGGTAGAAGTGGTCAGTTGGCGGAATTATTAGAACTCAATAAGGTAGATGTGGTTTGATTGCAGGAGACAAAAATGCTGAACTTTACAGACAAAGAGCTGGCAGATTTTGCAGTAAGAAGTTTGTTCAAATGCTTCTGTATCAGCAAATCGCGTTCTGCAGGTTGATTGTTGATAGGTGTGAGGTAGGACCGTTAGATCAACCTTTTAAAGTACGTCCCCTGTTTGTAACAATAAACATATTGCAAAAGCATCTAAACACCATCCTTGTTGCGAAAGCATTGCAACACCGCCCTTGTTGCGAAAGCATTGCAACACCACCCTTGTTGCGGAGCATTTCGGTGGTGGTCCTCCTTGTTTACAACAACACCCTTGTCACGAAACATTACAACATTACATCGAGACTGGGAGGAAGAAAATGAGTGGCCCGGCGAATAGAGATAAGACTGAGGCCGTGGTGGGGCTGAGGCATGTGATGCGTGTACTAGGTTGGGTGGAAAATATGAGTCACACGATTTCGTCTGATCAGATAATACGGCAAGCGGCCACCGCTAGCGTGTGATCCGCCGACTTATATGAATCATTCCCCTGTTTCAAAACCGTGACATGTCTCAAAAGGATGCTTAAAAATAAGACCCCGGTATGTCTGAACGTTTGGGTTTTGCTCATGGAAAATCAAATATTTTTCATGGCAACTTTAGTTAACATGAGGATGGCTAGTTTAGTTGGGAAGTATGACAATTTTGTCATCGGTGTGTTTTTTCCCATAAAATCACCATGCTTGCCAACTAAACTTGTCATACACGCATCAACTAAAGTTGCCATAAAAAACGTTTTATTTGCCATCGGCCAAATGCAAATGTTTGGGATTTGTCATTTTCGTAGAAAGTCCATTATTGTTTGACACGGTTTTGCGGAGCATCATTTTTATTGTGTGGGAAATGGTGACAATTTTTTTGTTTTTATTCTATGTACATACTCTTCCCCCTGCCTCCCTCCCTCTCTTACCCCTTTTTTGCCAAAAAGGGATGGCATTCTGAACAAGGTAACAATCTTAAAATGGCAACTTTAACTTTTCATTCTGAAATGGCTTTGGCCTTTGTTTTGTGTACTCTATGAACGAATATATGATTATGTTACTTTGAAATAGCAAAAATATATTATAGAGTACTTTTCACAACAAAAAAACCTAATGATACTGATTTTTTTCTCATTATCAACATATTATACTGCTTAGAAATAGTCTTTCATTGAATGTAATAAAGTCTTATATTATAAGACAGAGGGAGTAGATTCCAAGACACCAAGCTAAATAGTAACTCTCAATCCGACGGGACCGCTAGATCGATTGTGACTCTTGTAACTGGTGTGCCGCCTCCAACACCTGCACTTGCATCACATACATCTTCTCCTTGACTTAGCCAATGAAATCACAATTGATGGCCAACCCCAAGTCCACAACCGTAAAGTCAATGGTGTGGACAGGTTTGCAATCAACATTTATATAAGCAGTATAAAGCGGCAATTCCGTTACAGTTCACAAGAAACCGCGCATCAACCCTAGAGTGGCAAAACTGGTACTATGTATAACTGATCAGAGTCATGATAAATTGAGCCTCGCTACTGGCTTTGGCCACCCATATCACTCTGATCTAATGCACGCATGTGTCGGAGTTGGAGCCTCAGCTTCACTCTTTCACTGCGACGAAGCTCATGTGCGATGATCTTTCTAGCGCACACGTAGTGTGACACAGACTCAATGATGTTGCATGACAGGGCATCACCAACCTCGACTCGGATGCATCCATTTAGGAGGCGGCATGTCTCAATGGCACTGCCATCACCATTTTCGCCTCCGATGCCGTAGCCAGATGGGAGATGGTAGGCTTTAATGGCACTGCATAACCGGGCATCGCCGTAAAGCAGACGGTAGGCCTCGACTCTCGACGGGCCATCAACATCGCGGTTGCATGAGTAGATGATGTCAGCACGAACATGAGGGGATAGCCTGGTTGGCAACAAAAGAGCATGCCCTAGGCCCCAGGGGCCCTCGCAGGCAAACAAGGCGCGCCCACCGATTCCTTGCTGCATAGGTCGGGTGGTGATGATTCCCGCATCAAGATCCACACGGTACGCCTCATAACATTTTCGGAAAGTGTTGTAGTTGTCGCGCGGGATCCGACGCACCAGAACCAGTTCCCCGTCGTTGTCCACTAGTTTCACGGTTCGATCGAACCGCACAGTACCCATAGCGCCCAGTTCGGCCGCCAGCGCTAGCTGCGGGTCTGCGGATGCGGTGGTGTCTGCCACCATGAGGGCTGTATCGGTGAGGCAGTAGAAGCGGCCTGCGAATGGCAAGGTTGTAATGATGTGGCCGGTGTGCAACCGCATCCACTGCTTATCGCCGGGCTTGGCGGTGAATAGGCAGCATGGGTCCATGTGGAGGAATACGGTTGAGTCGTCGGCGAGGCCGGCAACCAACGCACGGTTGCCACACAGAGTGTACTTGCTAGTACGCCTTTGGCTGCTCCCGTTGTACTGCTGCGTGATCGCGGCCGGGAGGGTGGTCATCTGCCGGGTGAGCGGGTTGAGGAGGCGGACGACGTAGGTGCGCTTGTCGCACAGCACGATGAGGCCGCCATCGGAGGTGGCTCCGAACACGCACCGGTAGCGGAGCTCCGGCAGGTCCACCCGGATGCGCTCGCCGGTCGAGACGTTCAGGAAGTCGCGGCGTTTCCGGACGGCGCCAACGGTCTGTGCGAGCATGATCCACCGCCGGGGGTGGAACCGGCGGTCCAGGCTGTCGTACGTGTGCGGGGACGCGGTGCATCGCCGCCATGCGCGGCACACCACGCGGAAGCGGAGGTAGTCGGCAACATCGTCCGCGAGGACACGCTCGGCGATCAGCCCTGCCGGCCCTGCGATCAGGTCCGCCCAATCCCTCCTGCAAGCCGCGTATATAGCACGATCAAGTCCCACCGGGCGAGATGAGAGAGGACATATTATATCTGTTGCAATCGATTGGGCCGGAGGAACAAGAACATATTACCAGTTAGGGTCGACGGCGCTCCCGGCGATGCGAGCACGTTTTTCTTGCCGGTAACATGTTTCCACGGATTGGATAGGTAGCGCAGTGGTGGACGACATGATCCGGCGAGGCTTGATCTGCGCCACCGTGAGTCTCAGATCAGAGGATGGTTATGGCTTATGATACGGCCTGCACCTGCAACTAGGCGATTGGTGGTCCTTTTTATGGGCCTGGTGTGTGAACGAGGGAAAAAAATTATATGAGACCAGGTTTCATATAATGCAGACCCATTCTGATGGATGACACGTGGCATTCACAAATCACAAAGCATCTAATC
>LR738710.1:896080270-896129967 GCA_902687465.1 Secale cereale
CCCCCCCCCCCCCCCCCCCCCCCGATTTCTGTCACGAAGCCCGATTCCGGAACCAGGTATACTTTTATAGTCTAGAAAAAAAATACTACTACTTACATATACCTAATCGCTGTCCGATGCGCGCACGCGGCTGGTGGACCGACCAGGGTGGGTGGTGGTTTTTTGTCGGGTGGCTTCAAAATTTTGGGAGACGCGCTGCTTCATCTATCCTCCCGTTTCCTCATTCCCCACCTCATCCCCTCTCCCGGCGACTGAGCCAAATCCCGCACGAAATTCCTAGCTTCGTCACGAGTGCAGGCGACGAGAGAGCCAACGGCGAGTCTAATTCAACGAGCGCGCTGACGGCCCGGCGAAGGATCCCGCAGCAGTTCGACGGGGCGAGGCCGGCGCGCACGTGCCATACAAGGAGGAGAAGGCAGCGGCGACGAGGAAGGCGGGTGGAGTTGGTGGTTTAGCGCGAGGCGGCGACGACCACCCGGAGAGCGAGATCCCACTTGCTTCGACGACCTAGGTGAGTTCATCCCACGTTTCCCCCCTCGCTCACACATCTGATGGCTGCTGGGGGTTCGTCGCCGACGGCCTCGTCGTTATCAACGACCGCAAGGGCTGCTGCGGGTTCGTTACCGACGGCCTCATCGTTATCAACGACCGCAAGTGCTCCCGGGGAGGAGGGAGAGAGGGGAGTGATTTTGAGGAGGCGAGGGCCGGGGGCGAGGGGGTCCTGCTGGAGGTGGGAGCAGCGAGGGCTCGCCGGAGTGCGTGCGAGGACCGGGCGACGAGGCACAAGTGAGGAGAGGTAAGGGGGACGGCGCTGGCGAGATGAGGAAGGAGAGGCGCCCAACGTTCAATTTCAGTAGGCAAATTTTGGCAGCGCGTGTGTGGTTCAGTAGACAATACATCTGTGTTTTCAGTAGGCAAGTTTGAGCGTGTGGTTCAGTAGGCAATACATCTGTGTTTTCAGTAGGCAATACATCTGTACTATTGCTTTTTGTCGCCCGGTAATCAAGTTCTATATGTATACATTAGTCCTAGGTACAAGCAGTAGGCAATATAAGATTTTAGTAGGCAAGTTTGCCTACACATACAGAGAGGGCACTTTTAGCATTTTGTTTCCTCCAGAATTAGGCTAGTTTTGACAATATTTGGGTTTCACGACGCCGCCTGCCCACTCGAGCGAGGTGGAGAATCAGGCGACGAAAGGCTCAGATGCGCCCAGGATTTTTGTGTTTTTCAACATTGTTTTGAACAGCTAGCCTGTCACGCCGGGCTCGCTGTAGCTCTCGTTTGATTGCCCGAAACATAATTTCAGAAACATGAAAGGGAATTAATGTGGTTGTTTTCGTCAGTGATGTCCATCTCCGTTGCAGCCAGCAAATGTTCACGGTTTTTTTTTGATTTTCTTATCGCCTTGCATGATTTTCATCGGCAACTGCATTTATGTTTTTGAAACTGAAGAAACTTTCTACATATGAGGGTTTTGGTAGGGATGTTCTCAGTGCACTATGAATGACATTTTGGTCTGTTATCTGGTTATCTTTTTGTACTGATGCTGATTACTGCAATTAGCAAGAACAAATGAACTGTTAGGCTTACCAGATAGCTGCAACACACCTTATATTTTTTCTGTAAGGCAAAATGATGCCTACTTTTTTTCTCAAGCAAGCACTTCGCCGTTCATACTGAAAATGAAATCATGGAAGTATATCAGTATTTTGATTGCACACATCAGTGTGACTGTACATCCGAAAGCAACAATGTGATTGATTATATACAGTGAACTTTCTCCAAAGAAAACTAATAAGTTGTACTTCTAGAGGAAAACATGAACTAATGAAGCTGCAGGTAGCCCTTCTTTAATATTTTTATAAATCTCAGGTATTTTTTTGGTAGTAACCAATCACTACTTGTTGCACAAAAACTCTGTGCAGTCGTAGGGAGCGATCCCAAAACTGAAGCAGATCCCATATACATCCCAAATATTCTTTTTAGTGTTTTTTGTGCAGGCAAGGTTTTGCCTCCAGTGGTCGGCAATGAATTTTCAACAACAGATTCTTCTAACCCACTTCTTTTATTTTTTTCAAATGCAGGCAAGGCAAGGGCACCTCTTTTTTTTTTCTTTTTCACCAACAATCGTGCGGCAGTTTTCTAAAAAATATGGAGGACTCCACAGATGAACACTGTGGCACTACTAGGAAAAGGCACTAGTGGCGCACCCCTTTTGCCTACTAATGGCGCACTAGCGATGCGCCACTAGCACCACACTATTAGATTTTTTACTAATGGCGCATCCCTGGTGCGCCATTAGTATCTGGTGCACTAACGGCGCACTAGGTAGTACGTCATTAGTATGTCCATCTGTGCGCCATTAGTATGCCTCCCAGGGGGCCATATGTACCCATGTGCTTTGGCATACTAATGGCGCACCGATGGGTGATGCGCCATTAGTATCATCTGGACAGTGCGCCATTAGTATCTTGAGTGGTGCGCCACTAGTATGAATATTATGAATTATTATTTTCCTGATATTTTCGCAGGATACAAAATATATTATTGGACAGAATTTAGACAACACCAGATTCATCGAATACAATAGAAGGTTTGTCTCCGAATACAATTCATCATATTAGTCTCCGAATACAATTCATCATATTAGTCTCCGAATACAATTCATCATATTAGCGAGTTTGTCTTCACATTACAAGTCGATATCGATCATCTAAACTACCATCACACAGAAGAGAGCTGCGGTCATCACGATGAGCATCATCGCGATGAAACTCGTCTTCATCCGATTCCTCCAATGCTCCCTCCCCTCTCCCGCTTGATAGCGCGCGTATCTAGATTCCGCCTCCGCCCTAGTGGTGTACCCTTTGTAACTGTTACCGCTGAAACGGTGAACCTGTCTCCGACACTCCTCCCAGTCGTCGTAGACTCCGGGAACCTTACTCTTGTACACGACATACGACGGCATCGCTATGCACTAGCCAAATGAAACGTTAGTACCAATTCACAGACAATACATAAGCAATATATAAGTATGCAACAAAAGGATCGGAAGAGAAAAGCAAGACATTAATAGCATCGATTACATCTAAGTTGAACGACTGTCGAAACCAAAGAGACATACAAGTTCATTAAAGTTTAATTACAACATGAGCCAATCGATGTTTCAGAACTAGACATAGCATCACTACTTTCGACTCGACTCAAGGGACCGGAGCGTGGATGAAGTCGTCGTCTATCGTGGGAGTGATGAAATCGTGGGCGTTGTCAGCCTGCATTTGTAGCATTGTGTCTATGCCACTGTTGGACGGTTGATTTCTGACGTAGAACTGCCTCGAGGTACGAAGGACTCTTGATGGATGATTTCCGCAAACTCCGACTGGATGCGGAAGAATTCTTGTCTGATGTCCGCGTCCTGGATTGCCGACAAGCTTGCGGCCCAATCTTTGAGTTTATTTGGTAGCAGAAGGTGATGATGGTCCCGTACGATCACCAACATGTGATGGATGGCGTAGTAGGCACCCTTCTGACCGCGAGGCGGCTGCTTGACGCAGCAGAACGTCGTATTGTGGGCGAACACATGCTTGCCGTACTTACGAACTGTCCTGGTGAAGGTGCCTCCAGATTTGGCGTAGCTGGGGAGAACATCATCAAGACCTTTCTTGACATTTGTGTAGTCTACCTTCGACTGATGGTCCGAGTCGAAATACGTGGCCATGGAATATTTCGGGCTTAGGAGGATGAGTGTGCAATGTGTGTCACTGCACAAAACACGGAATGTTAAAAGAAAAACGAACAAAATCTAAGAAATCTTATGTTACGGGGCGGTTGAGGGGACGACTTACTCGGGAAAGTAAGGCACGAGGAAGTTATCCTTATCTCGGTTTGCCAGAATGACGCCTTCGAGGAAAGAACTCGCGACTTGTCGGTCCCCAGCGCTGCCCAAGATCTTGGTACGCATGTAGAAGGGGTCGACTATCACGATGTCGGGGGTCTTGTCTCTAATGATCCGCATCTCCATACTCAGCGAAAATAGCTGAACGAAGGTGTAGTGCAGCGGATGAAGGTTAAACATAGCGAAGATGTCATCAAACCGCAGGACGATCGTACCCCCGATGGAGTTATCCACAAAGCCCTTGCCCTCTGGCACCTTGGCCACGAAAACCGGTATGCCACATCCTTCTCTCTGAGACGCCGCTTCTCCAAAGAAAGAACACTGTCATGCAGACTCCGCATAGCACCGGTTGCAACATTGAGCATATTAGTCGGTAGCATCGGCCTACCCGCCACATGCACCCTCCTCATTATATCCTTAGGTGAAGGTGGCCCGTCCTGAGCACGGATCGTACTCGGTGTCGGCTGGCTCGCACCCTTGTTACTCTTTCTTTTCCGTACCTTCTTCTTCTCCTGTAATGGGACCGAGTTCTGCTCACAGACCGCCTTCTTGAGTGTGTTGGGGCTGATAATATTTTGCACATCCGCTATCTGAGGCTCGGTGAAGTTGGTAGCTGGAGGCGTCTCCTGAGAACTGAACGTCAGACGACACCTGTTGCAACTTGGTTTCTCCGCGGTACCAGCTAGATCGCGCACGTCTTTTGTAGGGTTGGGTTCTTGAGAAGGAGGACCCATGAATTCACCATCGTACCCATGATCGGCAAAGTACTTATCGATGTTGGCAAATGTATCGTCGTCGTTGTCGTCGTCGTCGTCCGAATCCTGTGCCATATGCATGTTCGGATCCTGTGCCATAGGGATGTCCGGACGCGTTGTGGCAGTCTTGCCATGGCTTGGCGCCGGCAAGACTGGCAGTGTTGTCTTTGGGGTGGTGTCCCCCACCCCCAAACGAATCTGGCTCTTCGGCCAAAGCAGGGGCCAGCTTAGGCAGGCGCTGAGGGTCATCACCTCATCTTCGTCGGCCCCGGCGGGTCGAATCGGAGGTAACAACTCGTCGTAGCCTGGCAGCACCCGAACTAGTTGAACCCTATACACGGTGGGTTGCATCGGATTACCGTGGAACATGGGGTTGCCCGGTTGAACGATTCTGCCCTTGGTGACATCGACCAACTCGTCGTTCACAAAGTGCAGGAGAGTGCACGGAACGTCGACGGCGCCCTGCGAAAACATGTAGGGCGTCAGGGATGCCCAGTCAAAGGCAAGGAGATGATGTCCTCGGCCGAGAGGCTTAATTAGTTACCGTGATGATGGCGTCGAGATCGGCTAGTGTCGAGGCACCGCCAACGGAGGGCGTGCAATTGACGGAGGGGCCGCTTGCTGCAGAGGTGCCGACCGGCGTACACCCGGGTGCATTAAGGTCCAATGCCCGTGCCGGCGTCGGAGACATTAATGCCGCCTCCGCCGGAGACACCAATGGCCCCGCCTGGACGTCCTGCGAGTTGCTGGACGTGAAGCTGGGAATCGGGGGCGGCCCCTGTTGGCCGCCCGCAATCCATGTCGTCAGCCCCTGAATCAAGGTAGGCATAATGCCGGTGAGCGTCAATCCCAGTTGTTGTTGCACTTGCTCTTGGACAATCTCCGGAATCCGCGCCACTTGTGCCTTGAGTTCTTGAACCTCGCGCACCTGGCTATCCGAGCTGGTCTTTTTCTCCTTTCTCCCACCACCGTTATAGTATGACGACCATTTTGTGGACAAGCCTTTGCCGGCCACACGACCAGCTGACGACGGCTTACTGAGCTTATCCTTTTGTCATTACATTCAACGCCCTATTTAGAGTGGTGTCCCAAGGGGTGCTCTGAGTTGACCCCGCGCTACTGCTTTCAGTCTCCTGCGGAAGGAATATGAACCATTTAGAAATTTGGCTTCATTAATTAGAATGCAACCATATGGAGCTAATTACGCGGGGGTGTATTCCTTACCAGAACAAGCTCAAGGGCCCTTGTCTTCGGATCCGTGGTGAGCTCCTTTGTTACGGGATCCTCCTTGTACCGGGCCCTAACAAAGTTCCTGGTCTGCTTGTCACCGTATTTATCGAAGAGAGGCGGTAGGCCTTGCTCGGCACGCTCCGCGTCCTCCTTGTCCCATATAGGCTCCGCCACTCTGTAACCGCTGGGACCGAGTGTGTGTTCCTCTAAGTTCAACTGCCGCATTTCTTTCCCCCATTGACTTGATTCGAAGGTTGCGGTGCTCTCGCACTTGATCTTGAACTCCTTGTAGTCATCTTCGGTGATCGAAGGATTTTTCTCCTTGATCTTCTCATAACTAAAACCTTTGTCAATCATTATCTTCACCGTGCTTTTCCAAGTAGACAGGGCCATGCTCATCCTCGTGAGGGCGGCATTGTTCACTTTATTCCCTTTGAGGCTTGTGTTTTAAAATTCAGCGGGAACTTGTATCGTTCGTGCAGCTTCGTGAAGAGGAGGCTGCACAAATTCCCTCAGCCAGGATGCCTCAGGTTCTTGGTGTTGATCGAGATGGTGCTCCAGAGAATGCACCCGAGCTGAACCGAGTACCCCTTGACTATTTGTTTGGGCGCTGTTGGATTCCCGTCGGAGTCCACTTCAGTAAATTCCTCCTTGACGGTGCGGAGCACGGTCGGGCGCCGGTCCTTCCGTTGCCTCTTCGGTTGGCTGCCATCTGTGTGTGCACCGCCATCATCAGTGGTGGCATCCTCAGCGGCACCATCAGTGGTGTCATCCCCGACGACACCATCAGTGGGGTCATCCTCGGCGGCACCATTAGTGGTGTCAGGATCGGTGTCTTTCGCGGCGTCCTCATAGAAGTGAGGTTGTTCCTCCATCTCCTGGGACAGCTCCCAGAATGCCTTGCCGCCCGAACCACCGGCCTCATCGTTGTGGCCCATGTTTCTCTCTAAATAGGAAAAAAGTTTGGTCAAATAGTTGGTTATTGTCAAGGAACAAGATCATGGTCTCATCATTTAGGGTTTGTCGACACCGAGGCATCCTAAAAGCTAAGCTTTTATCATTTAGGGTTTTTCGACGCCGAGGCACCCTAAAAGCCTAAGCTTTCATCATTTCGGTTTTTATCGACACCGAGGCACCCTAAAAGCCAAGGTTTTATAATTTATGGTTTGTCGACACCGAGGCATCCTGAAAGCTAAGCGGGGAAGGAGAATTCTAAGTTGGGCCTAATCACTTGGCTCTATTGCCGCCTATGGTTTAATGCAGCAAGAATAAAGGGGCAGTTGATCCTACTTAATTAAGTACTAAGATACCCCGGCCCATGTATTAGTCACAAGTACCCCATATGTCCTATTTTTAGCAAAGTCATGCTAAATTTCACGGAAAATTTCAGCATGCCCTTTGCTGAAAATAGGACATATGGAGTACCCGAATTTGCCGGAACGGAAGTTAATCGACATTCCAGCAAACTCAAGGGCCTCTCGGGGTACCTGCAAAATCATCACGACACGATGGTCGGAGACAAAACCCAGCAAAATGCTGCTCTAGGGTCAATCTAGAACATGCATACGAACGACTGTCCACCCTTGCATGCATAGAAGGAATTCAGTCACCTCTACAGCAATACAGAAATAGAATCACTGCTTGCCAATACCAGTAAGGGACATGCTTTCTCTTAGGATTTTGTTGACTACTATCAGGAAGTACTAGCTGCAAATAAGTAATGAAATGCTGAAGTTGATAGTATCAACCATTGGTGATATCAAATCCACAAACTTCTTATTTCGAGAATGAAAGAATCAACTCTTCAAGAACATCTTGCAAAATGCAGAATTTAACAGATCACTATGATATGCAAAATGCAGCACACGTCAATCATTTGAACTACTGCCACAAACATTAGACATGCCATCATCTCATCTCTGCTCTTGTCTTCTCTTCTCTTCTCTAAGTAGAGTAGAGTAGGGACAGCCGTCAAGGCCAAATATGCTAAGCAGTGTCAAGCAGACCCAAATATGCTAAGCAGTGTCAAGCAGTCAGCAAAATTCAGTCTATACTTACTGTACTCTAAACTGGATCTTTATGTACTCTACAAAATAGAAGAAGAGTTGTATCTATCTATACGTACTCTAGACATGAAGAAATCAACATCAATATTGATCTCACTAGTGCTAAGCATATCAGTAGAAGTATACTAGTTGTAGTATCTAACAAGCAGGGGAGGGAATTGTTGCTGGACCATCCTGCCATTTTAGAAAGAAAAAAAGAAGATTTGTATGCATCTAGCCTATAAGTACTCTACACAGGAACAAACCAACATCGCATGATTGAGAAGCAGAGCAGATCTGTCGGAGAGTCAGCCACTGTTGCTATTGATTTTCTCCTCGTTGGGTTCGACACTCTTTTGATAGATCCACAAGTGTAGGGGATCTATCGAAGTCCTTTCGATAAGTAAGAGTGTCGAACCCAACGAGGAGCAGAAGGAAATGATAGGCAGTTTTCAGTAAGTTATTTTCTGCAAGCACTGAAATTATAGGTAACATATAGTTTTGTGATAAGATAATTGGTAGAAAGTGACAAAAGGTAAAGTAAATAAGGTGCAGCAATGTGGCCCAATCCTTTTTGTAGCAAAGGACAAGCCTAGACAAACTCTTATATAAAGGAAAGCGCTCCCGAGGACACATGGGAATTATCGTCAAGCTAGTTTTCATCACGATCGTCTGATTCACGTTCGGTACTTTGATAATTTGGTATGTGGGTGGACCGGTGCTTGGGTGCTGTACTTACTTGGACAAGCCACCCACTTATGATTAACCTCCAATGCAAGCATCCGTAGCTACAAAAGATGTATTAAGGTAAACCTAACCATAGCATGAAACATATGGATCCAAATCAGCCCCTTACGAAGCAACGCATAAACTAGGGTTTAAGCTTCTGTCACTCTAGCAAACCATCATCTACTTATTACTTCCCAATGCCTTCCTCTAGGCCCAAATAATGGTGAAGTGTCATGTAGTCGATGTTCACATGACACCACTAGAGGAGAGACAACATACATCTCATCAAAATATCGAACGAAGACCAAATTCACATGACTAATAATAGCAAGACTTCTCCCATGTCCTAAGGAACAAAAGTAACTACTCACAAGACATAATATTTTTCATGATCAGAGGGGTATTAATATGCATAATGGATCTGAACATATGATCTTCCACCAAATAAAACAACTAGCATCAACTACAAGGAGTAATCAACACTACTAGCAACCCATAGGTACCAATCTGAGGTTTGGGTACAAAGATTGGATACAGGAGATGAACTAGGGTTTGAGAAGAGATGGTGCTGGTGAATATGTTGATGAAGATAGCCCTCCCCAAGATGGGAGAGTTCTTGGTGATGATGGCGGTGACGATTTCCCCCTCCCGGAGGGAAGTATCCCTGGCAGAACAGCTCTGCCGGAGCCCTAGATTGGTTTTCGCCTCGGTTCTGTCTCGAGATGGCGGCGTCTGGTCCCGAAAGCCTAATTCTGATTTTTTTTTCTAGGTCAAAACACCTCATATAGGAGAAGATGGGCATCGGGGGACCGTCGGTGGGCCCACGAGACAAGGGGCGCGCCCTGGGAAGGGGGGCGTGCCCCCCACCATCGTGGACAGCCGGTGGCCCCCCTCGTGAACTTCTTTCGCCAGATATTTTTTATATTTTCTGAAACGGAGTTCTGTGGAGTTTCGGGGCTTTTGGAGTTGTGCAGAATAGGTTTCCAGAGTTTGCTCCTTTTCCAGCCCAGAATTCCAACTGCCGGCACTCTCCCTCTTCATGTGAACCTTGTAAAATAAGAGAGAAAAGGCATAAGTATTGTGACAAAACATATAATAATAGCCCATCATGCAATAAATATCAACATATAAGCATGATGCAAAATGGACGTATCAACTCCCCCAAGCTTAGACCTCGCTTGTCCTCAAGCGAAAGCCGATATTGCAAAATACGCCCACATGTTTAGAGATAGAGGTGTCAATAAAAACAACATACAGACATGAGGGCATCATGATCATTCTCATAATAGCAACTTATATAAATATAGTCATATGATTCTTATGATAAAGTAACAATTCATCCAAAATATCAAGTATGAATTATAAACTTCATTGGAAACTAACAAACTTTGATCTTGGTCATTGAAGCAATTGCAATTTATCGTAATATCGGAAAGAGTCAATATAAGAGCTTTTCAGCAAGCCTACATACTCAACTATCATATAGTCTTTCACAATTGCTCACACTCACGCAATACTTATGTTTATGGAGTGTTAATCAGACACAGGGAAAGATAGGGGCTTATGGTGTTGCCTCCCAACCTTTTACCTCAAGGGTAATGTCAACAGTAATAGATCATGAAAACTTACATCCAAGTGGGTATATATGTCAGGATCTTTCCAACACAATGTGCTTGCCAAAGGATAAAATGTAAAAAGGAAAGGTGGATTTCACCTTGACAGTTATAAGACAAGAATAAAAGATAGGCCCTTCACAGAGGGAAGCAGAGGTTGTCATGTGTTTTTATGGTTGGATGCACAAAGTCTTAGCATAGAAGAACTTCACTTTATATTGCCACTTGTGATAAGGACCTTTATTATGTAGTCCATCGCTTTTATTACTTCCATATCACAAGATCGTATAAAGCTAATTTATCCCACACTAATAAATCATACATATTTTAGCGAGTTTGCAGCATGACAACTTACTTGGAAGGATCTTTCTCAATCCATAGGTAGGTATGGTGGACTCTCATGGCAAAACTGGGTTTAAGGATATATGGAAGCACAAGTAATTTATCTACTTAATGCGAGGAGTTTTGGCTAGCATGAGGGGGAAAGGCAAGCTCAACATGTTGGATGATCCATGGCAATATACTTTATTTCAGATAGAAGAAGACATAACCCATTATGTTGTCTTCCTTGTCCAACATCAACTCTTTAGCATGTCATACTTTAATGAGTGCTCACAATCATAAAAGATGTCCAAGATAGTATATTTGTATGTGAAGCCTCTCTTCTTTTATTACTTCCTATTAATTGCAACGATGACCAAAACTATGTTTGTCAACTCCCAACAACTTTTATTTGTCATACTCTTATATGTGAAGTCATTACTTCCCATAAGATCGATATGATCGCTTTGATACTCTTTATGTTTTCTTTCTTTTATCATGACCCAAGTGAGGAAATCAAGCCCTTGACTCAACGCTAATCTTTATTATATAGCTCACGGACTCGATTACAAAGGGTAAACACTACAGGAAATAGCTAATTTGCCGTCAGGGGGCGCCTTTGCCGTCAGCTTTTCGTCGGGCAGACGGCAAAGAAAGGGTTTGCCGTCGTCAATAGACAGCGAAGAAACACAGACGGTAAAATAGACTTTGCCGTCTGCAAATCAAAATATAGACGGCAAAATACTTTGCTGTCTTCATTTTTTTCTACAGACGGCGAATTGAGCACTTTGCCGTCTATAGAAAAAAAAGAAGATGGCAAAGTACTTTGCCGTCTGTAAAAAATCCTAGACGACGAAGAGAAAGCACAACACGCGAATCAACTACCCGGATTGATGACATGGTGATGGATTCTCGCCCCTCGTTGGTTACCCCAAGTGGAAGGTTTGAGATGCAGTGTAGCGGAAGTTTTCCCTTGGCAAAGATACCAAGGATCGATTTCCCTGAGACTCCCAGTTTCAACAAGAAGGTGTCAACTGCTAACGGCGCCAGATATTAGCAATCAACGTGGACCTGCACACAGATACAAATAACTTTTCTCCTAACGAGTACAGAGAGGTTGTCAATCCCTCCGGCCTTGTCGTTTACAAAGGATCAAACGCAAGTGATAATAGTGATAGGTTTTGCTGCAATATTAAGTAAAAAGCGGAAAGTAAATAGCGGATGTGATCAATGATGGTAATATGGACCGGGGTCCCATGATGTTCACTAGTGATGTCTCTCTCCCAAAAGACGATAAAACAGCTATGTGAGGTAAACGAATTACAGCTGGGCAATTGACAGAATTATGTGCGCAAACCAATGCTAACTATATTACGAGAAAGGTAGAGGTTCAAAGCATGGGCGGTACACCAAGGCAAGTAGACCGAAATCCATCTGCATCTACTACTAATCATCCACCTTGAGATATCTATCCAGAACATCTCGCTGGTATTAAGTTGCGAGTCCCACCCACAGTGTAAACTCAAAGCAACAGACAACTGCATTAAAAGAACTTTGCATAAAGTAAACAATCCTTGCACCCGTGGGCACAAGCACCATTGTTTTCCCCCTTGTGGCAACAGCACACCCCCCTAGACTCATGTTTCTGTCACTCAAGCTAGTCATCGAGGGGCATGAACCCACAATCAAGCATAACGTTCCCTCTTGGAGTCACTACCTACTACTTGGCCAAAGCAATAAATAACAACGGAGAACATGCAAGAATTACTTACGAACATAAAT
Organism: Secale cereale; assembly: GCA_902687465.1. Lineage (NCBI taxonomy): Eukaryota > Viridiplantae > Streptophyta > Magnoliopsida > Poales > Poaceae > Secale > Secale cereale. The sequence goes on from LR738710.1 coordinate 896,092,644, forward strand.
ATAAAAGAGGTAGATCAAATATATTACTCAAACACAATCTGAACATAATCTCACAATCCATCGGATCCCAGCAAACTCAACATAGCAACATCATAAGGATTACATATGTGCCTCGATCATGTAGGGCAGCTCACGAGGACTAATTAGTGAAGCACAAGAACGGGAGGAGAACATCACATAGCTACTGGTCATGGACCCATGGTCCAAGGGAGACTACTCACAACTCATCCGGGAGGCGTCCATGGTGGTGGAGAGGCTCCCGGTGGTGATCCTCCCCTCCGGCAGGGTGCCAGGAAGAGTTCTCCTGGCGCCCCCGATCTTGGAAGCGCGGCGGCGGCGGAACAACGATGAGATCGCGAAAAAGGGTTCCCGTCTCGAGGGTTTCGGGACACGATATAAATATATGCCAAAGGAGGGCATCAGCGGAGGCCCGGGGGGCCCAGGCGCCCCCCCCGGCGCGGCCAGGGGGGCCGCGCCACCAGGGCGCCTATAGCCCTGGTGGCCCCCCTCCGGCTGTACTTTGGCTGCTGGGAAGCTTCTGGAACGCTGATTTTTTATATAATTTTTCCGAGATTTTTCTCGCAGTTCTCGTAATGGGAAAACCTGAAATACAAAAACAGCAGAAAACAGAAACTGGCACTGGGGTGCACTGAGTTAATAGGTTAGTCCAAATATGATCAAAAGTGTATGGAAGTGTATAAATATCATAGCAATATCACCCAAAAGAGGCATGGAGCAAGCAGAAATTATAGATACATTTTGGACGTATCACATGGCAGCGATCCAACATCGTCCGCTCCTCATGTGCACGATCCACACCACCCATTACCCACCTGCCTGCACAACCACCCACCACACCACCTGCCACGCACGGACGAAGTCCACACCCACCCACGTGCCGTATCCCTTATCCTCTCACACACGCACCAGCCACCAACCACCCACGCACACACATGCCACCAGCCACCAACCACCCACGCACACACATGCCACTAGCTACCAAACCACCCATGCCCACGGCGAGTGGAGCGGACGGCGACTGGCGCCTGGATGGACGGCGAGCGGAGCGGACGGCGACTAGCGCCAGGGAGCACGGCGGCCGGCGCGCGGGAGCATGCCTTGGTGGCGGCACATGCTAGGGCAGCAGCGGCCGCGTCGCAGCGTGGCTAGGATGCGGGGGCCGTGGCGGAGCACGGCGGGGCCGCAACGCGGGCGAACGTGGCCGGGCGCCAGCACGGTGAGCAGGGCCTGGCGGCCGCGAGATCCTCTTCCCCCATTCTGCCGCAGACCTCCCCTCCTCTGCGCTCATGCTCGACGGCCTCGTCTACCGACGGGCTATGGCCATGGTAGGGGAACAGAGCCATCCACCTCCCTGGCCCCTTGTGCGATGGCGGCGCGGACCTCGACCTCCCCGGCGGCGCGGAGTCAACCACCTCCCAGCGCGCGTGCGCTGCAAGGGCCAGTTGCCCAGTTCGTCAAATAGAGTAGTTTTTTTAGAAGTTGAAATAGAGTTTGCTTGTTCTATACTGTAATGGGCTAATTCTATCATGTAAAATCTATTCGTTCGTCATTGATTCTTATACTGGTTGTTGCGAAATTGCTATGAAAGATTTTGCGTATGCCTTCGACCATGTACGGCCTCTGCACCTGCACTGTTGATTCATATATTTTTAAAAGAAAAAAAATTCTTTGCCGTCTGGGATATATGAGGCTGATGGCAAAGATGTAGTCTAGCTGACGGCAAAGATGGTTTTCTTTGCTGTCTGCGGTTACTGGGCTTGACGGCAAAGACAGAGTTGGCTGACGGCAAAGTCTTTGCCGTCTTCCCGATGAAAAGCTGACGGCAAAGTATTCTTTGCCGACTTATCTTTGCCGTCTGAGTTTGCTGTCTGCTTCCTGACGGCAAAATCTTTGCCATCTGGATTTGGGTCTTTGCCGTCTGGGATTCACAGACGGCAAATTACCCATTTCTTGTAGTGAAAGCTCACAAAGCAAAAGCTCACAACTAGATTCATGCTAATTTTATTATACTAGATCAAGATACTACCAAAAGGATCGAACTAAGTAAAACGGTAAACATAGGAGTGATGGTGATACGATACCGAGGTCACTGCCCCAAGCTTGGCAATTGCCTACCCATACCCATATGATTATGTCTCCTCCTTCGGGGGTGGTGATGATGGAGTTGCAAGAAGTGACGGAGGATCCTCATATATCGAGCATAGGAGATCTTCCAGCTTGCGGATAATACCTTTGAGAGCAGCAATGTAATCCATCAACAAAATATTTTCACTTGTGAGATGCTTGTTACGAATCTGAGCTAACTCAATTATCCTGAAAGCTTCTAGCTCAGTTGAGGTAAAGAGGTTAGGAAGGTTTTTGAGGTGTCTTCTTCTCCCGCTGCCGGAGCCGGATCTTCCACCTCCATCTTGATTTTCTTCTCCTTGTGGATCTCCTTGGGTCCTTCCCTTTTCAGATCTATCTTCATTAGCCAAGCATCGTTGCCTTCGTTGTTGGAGGAGGGAGATGACATGATGCCTGGCTTCGCAAACCCTAGCAGAAAACATCTAGAAACAATAACAGAGGATTTTTGCGTGATACAAAGGTCAAAACCTTCGGGAGTATATATAATGAATTTTTCCCGACCAAAAGAGTAACCCACAAGAAAACGAAGTCCAGGGGACACACGGGGTGCCCACGAGGTAGGGGGCGCGCCCTAGGAAGGGGGGGGGGGCGCCCTCCACCCTCGTGGAGGCCTCGTGTCTCTTCCGGACTGCGGTTTATTTTTCTATTTTTCTAAATATTCCAAAACGGAGAAATTTTGCCTTTAGAACTGTTTTGGAGTCGGTTTACTTACCGTATCACATACCTCTTCCTTTTCGGAGGCTAAATCGTTCTGGAAAGTGTCCCATATGTATTCCTCCGGGGTTACGGTTTCAATAATATTGGTTTCAACATTTATAGGATTATCTGAGATATAATGTTGAATTCTTTGACCATTTACCACCTTCGGATTTGTGCCTGAAGTTGTTAATTTTTATGGCACCAGAGCGATAGACCTCCTCGATAACGTAAGGTCCTTCACACTTGGAGAGAAGTTTTCCTGCAAAAAATCTTAAACAAGAGTTGTATAGCAAGACATAATCACCTACGTTAAACTCACGCTTTTGTATCCTTTTGTCATGCCATCTTTTAACTTTTTCTTTAAACAGTTTGGCATTCTCATAGGCCTGGGTTCTCCACTCATCAAGGCAGCTAATTTCAAATAACCTCTTTTCACCAGCAAGTTTGAAATCGTAATTGAGCTCTTTAATAGCCCAATATGCCTTATGTTCTAGCTCAAGAGGTAAGTGACAAGCTTTTCCATATACCATTTTATATGGAGACATACCCATGGGATTTTTGTATGCAGTTCTATAGGCCCATAATGCATCATCAAGTTTCTTGTACCAATTCTTCCTAGACCTATTAACTGTCTTTTGCAAGATTAGTTTCAACTCCCCATTACTTTCTACTTGACCACTAGTCTGTGGGTGATAGGGGGATGCAATTCTATGGTTGACATAATATTTAGCAAGCATCTTACAGAAGGCACCATGAATAAAGTGTGAACCACCATCAGTCATTAGATATCTAGGGACTCCAAACCTCGGAAAAATAACTTCTTTAAGCATCTTAATAGAAGTGTTGTGATCAGCACTATGATACATCTCCAACGTATCTATAATTTTTGATTGTTCCATGCTATTATTTATGAAGTCTTGGATGTTTAATTGGCTTTATCATTCACTTTTATATCATTTTAGGGACTAACCTACTAACCCAAAGGCCTAGTCCAGATTGCTGTTTTTTTGCCTATTTCAGGGTTTTGCAGAAAAAGAATATTAAACGGAGTCCAAACGGAATGAAACCTTCGCGAGAGATATTTTTGGAGAAAATCACGCCAGAGGAACTTGAGAACCACGTTAGGGGAGCCTCGAGTGGACCTCGAGGGTGGGGGGCGCGCCCCCTTCCCAGGGCGCTCCCCCTGCCTCGAGGCCCACTCGAGCGTCCCCCGGTGCCCTCCTTCCTACTATATAAGTCCACGTACCCAGAAACTCCGAGAACAGAGAGAAAAACCCTAATTCCACCGTCGTAGCTTCTGTTCCCGTGGAGATCCCATCTTGGAGCCTGTTCCGGAGCTCCACCGAAGGGGGATCCCTCACGGAGGCCTTCATCATCATCATCATCACCCTCACCATGAGTTGTGAGTAGTTTACCACAGACCTTCGGGTCCATAGCTAGTATCTAGATGGCTTCTTCTCTCTCTCTCCGGATCTCAATACAAAGTTCTCCTCGGTCTTCGAGGAGATCTATTTGATGTAATCTCTTTTTGAGGTGTGTTTGTCGAGATCCGATGAATTGTGAGTTTATGATCAAGGTTATCTATGAAAGATATTTGGTTCTTCTCTGAACTTTTTATGTGTGCTCATAATATCCTTGCAAGTCTCTTCGAATTATTGGTTTGGTTTGGCCTGCTAGATCTATATTTCTTGCAATGGGAGAAGTGCTTGGCTTTGGGTTCAATCTTGCGGTGTCCTTTCCCAGTGACAGTAGGGGCAGCAAGGCACGTATTATATTGTTGCCATCAAGGATAAAAAGATGGGGTTTATATCATATTGCTTGAGTTTATCCCTCTACATCATGTCATCTTGCTTAAGGCGTTACTCTGTTCTTATGAACTCAATACACTAGATGCATGCTGGATAGCGGTCGATGTGTGGAGTAATAGTAGTAGATGCAGGCAGGAGTCAGTCTAATTGTTTCGGACGTGATGCCTATATATAATGATCATGCCTAGATAGTCTCATAATATTCGCTTTTCTATCAATTGCTCGACAGTAATTTGTTTACCCGCCGTAGAATATCGCTATCATGAGAGAAGCCACTAGAGAAAACTATGGACCCCGGGTCTATTCTCAACATATCAATCTACATCTACTTTACTTTTACCTCTTTTATTTTTTGTTTTATTAAACTAAATATACCAAAAATATAAACTATCATCTCTATCAGATCTCACTCTCGTAAGTGATCGTAAAGGGATTGACAACCCCTTATCGCGTTGGCTGCGAAGTTCTTATTTGTTTGTGCAGGTGTGAGGGACTCGCGCGTGGTCTCCTACTGGATTGATACCTTGGTTCTTAAAAACTGAGGGAAATACTTACGCTACTGTGCTGCATCTCCCTTTCCTCTTCGAGGGAATACAACGCATGCTCAAGAGGTAGCACACTACTAGTTGGAATAGCTTCTACCCACTTAGTAACGTAATCAACAACAACTAAAATATGTGTGTACCCATTAGAGGCAGGAAAAGGTCCCATATAATCAAAGCCCCAAACATCAAATGGTTCAATAACAAGTGAATAATTCATATGCATTTCTTGACGTCTACTAATATTACCAATTCTTTGACATTCATCAAAAGATAAGACAAACTGACGGGCATCCTTGAAGAGAGTAGGCCAATAAAAACCGGATTGCAATACCTTGTGTGCAGTTCTATCTCCCGCATGGTGTCCCCCATAAGCTTCGGAGTGGCACTTGCGTAGGATCTGTTCCTGTTCATGCTCAGGTACACAACGACTAATAATACCATCTACTCCTTTATAAAGATGTGGGTCATCCCAAAAGTAATGTCTCAAATCATAGAAGAACTTTTTCTTTTGCTGGTATGTGAAGCTAGGAGGTATAAACTTAGCAACAATTTAATTAGCATAATCAGCATACTGATACGTCTCCAACGTATCTACTTTTCCAAACCCTTTGGCCCTTGTTTTGGACTCTAACTTGCATGATTTGAATGGAACTAACCCAGACTAACACTGTTTTCAGCAGAATTGCCATGATGTTGTTTCTGTGCCGAAATAAAAAGTTCTCGGAATCGCCTGAAAATCAACGGAGGATTATTTTGGAAAATATAAAAAATACCTGCACAAAGATACACACCAGGGGCCCTTGGGACAGCCCACGAGGGTAGGGGGCGCGCCCCCCTGCCCAGGGCGTGCCCCCTGGTGCTCCATCGACGTATCCCCAGATCCTATATCTTCCGTTTCGGGGAGAAAAAATCAAGGAGAAGGAATTATTGCATTTTACAAGACGGTGCCGCCGCCAAGCCCTAATATCTCTCGGGAGGGCAGATCTGGAGTCCGTTCGGGACTCCGGAGAGGGGAGATCGTCGCCATCGTCATCATCAACCTTCCTCCATCACCAATTCCATGATGCTCACCGCCGTCTGTGAGTAATTCCATCGTAGGCTTGCTGGACGGTGATGGGTTGGATGGGATCTATCATGTAATCGAGTTAGTTTTGTTAGGGTTTGATCCCTAGTATCCACTATGTTCTGAGATTGATGTTGCTATGACTTTGCTATGCTTAATGCTTGTCACTAGGGCCCGAGTGCCATGATTTCAGATCTGAACCTATTATGTTTTCATGAATATATGTGTGTTCTTGATCCTATCTTGCAAGTCTATAGTCACCTACTATGTGTTATGATCCGGCAACCCCGAAGTGACAATAATCAGGACCACTCCCGGTGACGACCATCGTTTGAGGAGTTCATGTATTCACTATGTGTTAATGCTTTGGTCCGGTACTCTATTAAAAGGAGGCCTTAATATCCCTTAGTTTTCAATAGGACCCCGCTGCCACGGGAGGGTAGGACAAAAGATGTCATGCAAGTTCTTTTCCATAAGCACGTATGACTATATTCGGAATACATGCCTATATTGCATTGATGAACTGGAGCTAGTTCTGTGTCACCCTAGGTTATAACTTCTACATGATGAATTGCATCCAGCGTAATTTCCCATCACCGATCCAATTCCTACGAGCTTTACCTATATTGCTTGTCGCTCATCTACTTTTCTGTTGCTACTATTACAAAAACTACAAAAACACTACTTTTACTTTTATTGCTGCTACCACCACTATCATATTACTTTGCTACTAAACAATCTTGCTGCAGATACTAAGTTTCTAGGTGTGGTTGAATTGACAACTCAGCTGCTAATACTTAAGAGTATTCTTTGGCTCCCCTTGTGTCGAATCAACAAATTTGGGTTGAATACTTTACCCTCGAAAACTGTTGCGATCCCCTACACTTGTGGGTTATCAAGACTATTTTCTGGCGCCGTTGCCGGGGAGCATAGCTCTATTCTTTAAGTCACTTGGGATTTATATCTGTTTATCACTATGAAGATTCCCAACATGGGCGTGAGTTCATGTGAAAACATGTATGTCAATGTTTTTTATTCAATTGAAAGGTGGGTAAGAGAGAGTCGATGCATTGATTTGAACAGCAAACCTGATCAAATCTCACTGCCAATTAATGGAAGTGGACTAAGTGCAAGAAAAGAAAGGAGTAATCGTATTGAGGCATGCTTTGACCCAGAAGCTCCTTAATTTTTTCTTCATATTTGTAATAATTAATATATGTAACATCAATATATGAACGTATCCCCGTATCCATGTTTTTAGAAAACTGACGTATCGGGCGTATCCCCGTATCGCGTATCCGATACGTACCCAAGTATCCGTGCAACGTAGCATTCAGCAACATTTTTTGAAATCAAACAACATATTTTGAATTTGTTATATTTTTTATTCAGGAACTTGTTTTGAAACGCTAGAACATTTCTTAAATCTGTGATTTTCTTAAAAAAAAAGTGCCAGCATTTTTTGAAATCCTAGAATAATTTTTTAAGTACTGAAACAAAATAAAAAATGCTTTTGAAATTCATGGTTTCAAAATTATTCATGTTAGTTTAAAATTCACGAATATTTATAAATTTCTGAGCATTGTTTTTTACTTTTTTGAGAAACTATTTTAATAGGAAACCAATCAAACTAAAACAAACAGTTGAACATACCCAGGCAAATAAGTAGAGCATACGTAAGCGGAGGTGAAGGGCGAGGGGTGTGCCATTGCTTACCCCCAGCATGTTTGGTGCTCTATTGGACGTCTCGAGGATGGATTGGCTAGGAGGTTAGAAAATACTATCGTCTTCAAAACCTCCTCTACAGCACCTTATGCGCCGGGTTGCCCATAGCACTCGCATGAAAAAAAAACGATAAAGAAAAAGGCAAAACTAAAGAAAACCAAAGAAAACCGCTGCAAGACGGGGTAAGGGTCGGCCCAGAAAAAAATGATCAGAAAATACACGCGCCGTTGCTATAGTAAGGGCCGACCCAGTGAAGGTGTGCAGTCCAAACTCAAGGACGGTGTGCTCACATCACCATATTTTCTTGCTATACTGTAATTCACTTTGCCCTAATTTTCTTATTGTGTTTTCCTGAACTTCGATTGATTTAGACTTGATTCAGATTATGATGTAGACACTTCAAAGCCACATGTTAGATGTAGGCAAAGTGCATCTAACATGTTCCCTAAGTAGTCTCCGAAAGCCAACTATACCGATAAAAACAATTAGGATGATTTGCCTTACAATCCAGTAATCATAAGAGAATTCTAGTGTACACTCGAAAATCTTAAGTCAACATATCTAACCAGGGACCTTACAGGTCACAACAATTTTATTACCCACAAAGGCTCGTTTGAAATGACCCAGAGGATTTGACCCAAAATAAAATAGTTTAAGAAATATGGTGGTTGGCTTGAATACAGTGGCAAGGTGCATAAGACCTTTTGTTTGTAAAACTACATTTCCACATATTACAACAAGTGGGACTCGCGCAGCAGGTGTGTGTACCAGTCGGCCAGGTTGGTGAAGTCCTTGGGATAAAAGTCCAAAACAAACTTTGAATTTGTAGGCGAAACTTAAAGCAAACCCCGAACTCTCAATCCCTGGAATCAGCACACTAAATTCTCTAATCCCGGTCTATTTTAGACCAAACCTCGAGACATTTTTTACAACACGCAAACATTTTTTTACATTGTACAAAAAGTGTTCGCACTTTAAAATTTTGTTCAGGTTTCAGAAAATTGTATGTTTCAAAAAGTGTTTGCACTTTAAAATTTTGTTCAGGTTTTAAAAAATGTTTATGTTTCAAAAGGTATTCTCTTTTTGAAAGTTGTTGGTTTTTTAAAAGTATTCAAAATTTTCTAAAATGCACTTTATAAAATGTTCGAAGATCTCAGAAATGAATACATTTTCAATACTTGTTTGCCCCAAAAAATGGTTATCAAAGTTCGACGTTTTGGTTTCTGATTAAATATTTTAGGCCTCTTATTATGGAAGTCATGGTCATCTGCTGTAGTGGCTAGCGCAATCAGGTCAGCCCTGCCAGGTTCCAAGTTTGACTCCATGGCATGTTTTTCTCTTTTGGAATTATTGCATCGCGCGTTACGAAAAAGAAAGAAAGAATTTCTACAGCGCGTGATAAGAAAAAAACTACATTATTTATGTAATAATTTATGAAATTCCAAAAACATTATTCAAAAATCGTGACACAATTCTGAAAATACGAAACATTTTTCATACCATGTGAAAAACTGTTGGAATTCTGAAGAATTTTTGAAAAATGTAATTTTTTAAATCATGAACAGCTTTTTAAAATGTGAATAGAAATGTGCGGAATAATTGAATTTGTTCCAAAAATATAAAACAAGAACATTTTTTAACTTTTGAACAATTTTAGAAATGTGCGAAAAAAATTAAACTTCACGAATTATTGTTGTGTTATAGTGGGCCGGACCAAATTCTGGTTCGTGAGAGTAGCTGATTACCCCGGCCGGGATTGTAGTATTCCCGGTGTGCCAAACAGGTCTAGAGTTCAAAATAGACCAGAATTACAAGTTTAGAGCGCCAATTTTCGGAATTTAAAGTTCAGGGTTTGATTTAGCTTTCGTTTACAACTTTAAGGTTTATTTTGGACTTTTTCCAGTCCTTGGCCCACGACCCCATAAGGTACGTCAGGCATACATGGCAGCCGCACCAGCAGGAGCACCGCGCCAAGCGCCACCGAGACAGGATGGACAGGCCGAAGAATGCCAGCCCCATGGCAGATCCATGACATCCATTGCTCTTTGATTAGTTGCTCGCGAGTCAAGGAGAGGATGTAAGTTTGGTGTGGGGAGTGTCAAGAAGGCTACCTGTCTATATACTCCGAGTTGGGCACATGGAGCATGAAGGAAAGGGGAAGAACATACACGAGAGTAGATGTGCCAATGATTTGAACAACAGAGTTTTTATGACAGTTGGGCGCGTTCCTTCTTTCCAATTTAAGGAGCTTTTGGTTCCAGATTTTTCATTTCAGATACACTTAGGTGGTTGGGCTGTCTATGCATGAATGATCAGCAAAATTTCCAATCCATCGCTGTGAACCGTGACAAAGTTTGTCAATGTAAATTACTCCCTCCATCTCAAAATAAATGTCTCAACATCTTACAAAAGTTGTACTAAAATTAAAACGCTTATTTTAAGACGGAGGGAGTACTAAATATGATCAGGCCCGGGGCAAGACAATGCAATGGGGCCCTAAAGCCACCTAAACATATACATATATATTTGCAAATAAATACTTTGTACACTACTCCCTCCGTAAACAAATATAAAAGAGTGATCTAAATGCTCTTATATTTTTTTTCGGATGAAGTATAATTTAGGTTGCCTTGTCATCTTGGATATTTTGAAAACCAAATCATAAACATTCACATTGTGAGTTGGTCACCCTTGTCAACCCACACTTATATTTTTGTGACCGGAAAAAAAAAATATTTTTGACCGGAACCCACACTTATATTAACGTCCCTGCCTTCTCAAATCAACGATGCTATACACACGATGCCGTGCGGACGACTTGTGCACCACATCACATATCAAGCCGTCCATGCATACTATCCAGCACATATCAACAGCTGGACTGCCAATCGTCCTAGTGTCGTGCACACGTCCATCGTCTACATAGCAGTTTTGTTCTCAAATTTTATCATCCTATTGTTTTTCACTAGGTTTTGCTCTTCAACAGTAACTAATACTTAATTTGTCAGAAGTCCTAGCAGTAAACGTAGCATATTTTTTTGCCCGGAAGCAATCAAAGTACTTGTATGTATTCTAAAAAAAATGTCAATAGCTCCTTTCTGGAACGCAATCAACATATATGCATGTTTTTGGTCTCAATGTCAGATGGATAATTTCCAGATAAAATTTTGCTAAATAGATAGCAATCTGGTTAATTAGCCCTAGGCATTCAAGATAATTTCCAGATAAAATGCTAAAAAAGGGCATTCAACAAGGTACCTCGATCATGGCAAGAAAATTAGAAATCGAAAGCTTTTGGTGCTGCTTACGAGTCAAGAACACAAATCTGAGTTCCCCTCCGGTGATCTTTCTCGTCGCCGTTCCGCACCCTCACCACCGCAGCTCGTCGGATGCAGCTCCGCCGGGGTGGTCGAAAGAAAGCCGTCCCTAGCATCTCATGCCTTTGCCTCTCGTCGTCTCTCCCACCCCCTTGGTTGCAGCACCACCAGGGTGAGGGTTCCAGCATCGCCACCAGCTGCCGTCATAGCTCGCCGCACGCCCGTTGCAACACCGCCACGCAGCTCCATCGTCGTTCGTCGTTCGCCATTGTTATCTAGATGTTCTTTGTTTGAAGCTTTTCTAGAAGCGGTTTGTAGCTTTTCTCGATGCCGTTTGCAGCTATTTGCAGCTGCGCGGTGGCCGACCTCGAGCTACCCCGTATCCAGTTGAATCTTTTTCAAAACTGGTTGTAGCTTTCTTCGTTGTCGGTCGTAGCATTTTACAGTAGTGTTTGCAGCTCCGACGCATGTCCATTGAAGCTTTTTTGCAAAGGCCGGTTGAAGCTTTCCACATTGCGGGTTGCAGCTTTTTACTCTACGGTTGTAGCAAAACACACAGAGGGACGCCATGGCCGTCGTCGAGGAAGATTTCTCAATCTTTGGTTGAAGCTTTTTCATCTGCGGGTTGAAGCTTTTTGTCAAACGGTTGTAACTTTTCCGGTATTTTGTTGTCTGGTTGAAGCATTTTTATCTACTGGATGTAGCCTTTTGTGTCCATAGTTGTAGCACGGGAAAACGCCGTTTGCAACTCTCCCAGTACCCAGATGCAGCTCCTCATCGTGGCCATGGTTGTAGCACGGGCACCTCGGTCCTCCCGGCGTTTGGCCAGTCGCCCATTGCAACAAAAGGGGAAGAGAGGAGGAAGAAAAGGGAAGAGAGGAAGAAGGAAGAAAAAGGAGGTCGGAAGGCGAGCGAGGCTACAATGGAGGAGACGAGATGGGGTCAGACGGAGGCGAAAGGAAGAAGAAGAGAAAACGAAAGAAAAAAACAAAAAAAAAACTGTTTGGGTCAACTAAGCACGCGCATGCCCGCGTGTCCGGCACGTGAAAAAGGAAAGCAACCGGCCGAGCGCTTCGTCCGGCGCTCCGGCCCCAAACATTTACCCTACATATAGCCCTAGGCTTAGCGACAATAGCTTTTGCAATTCCTTTGATTCTTACAAAATAGACAAGACTACTAGTCCATCACTGCTTGGGTGGATGGGTGGCTTGAAGAATAGTGGAGGGCAGTGTAACAAGGGGCGCGCAGTAGCGCCACCGGTCATGGATGCCGGCGACTCAGCCAGCGTCGGAGGGCAGGGCAGCAGGAGGAAGGTAAAAGGACAATAGTCATCAAATTCAAATTGGAGGGCTTCAAAAAATCAATTGAATTTTGGGCAGCTTACATATAGCCGGTCTCTTGTTTGTTTTTTCTGGTTTCTCTCGCTATAACCAGGCCAACATAATTACAAGCCTCTGTTCCCTATTTTAACACTCAAAGGCATTTGCGAACCAACCTACGGGCAGGGGCGGACGCACGTTGATGGTCGTGGGGGCAGTTGCCCCCCACTCGATTTTTCCTAATAGGCTTCGATAGATTCAGTCGAGCTACGGTGTGCCCCCACTTGGCCCGTTACTTTGCCCCCACTCAGCCCCCATTCAGCCCGTTAATGGAGAGTAAAAAAGAACACCAAGATGCTAGAACTAGTTGATTTGAACAAGACTCCTTTGTATATCCATCTAAAACGAAGAAGAGTGCATATTCCAATCCCAATCAATATGAGGACATCAGACTAGTCCTAAAAAGTTTAAGCCAAGGACAATTTGAAAGATCAATCAACATTTTAGTGTCAATTGGTATGAACCATAGTCATATTTGCTTTGTAGAAAAAGGATTAGTAGGAAAATTTCAAATGAAGTGATGGTTAAACGTTTTCATGAGGTGAAAAATTGGCATGGGACGAAGCAAAAGGTAGTGTGCTAAAAGCTTTTTTTCGTTTGTTTAAAGGCATCCTTCAATATTTTCATTCTCCCTCCGTTTAATAATGATTGTTTTTTCTTGCATGTTGTAGGTTAGATTGTTGGACAGGTGTCAATGTTCGCTTTTGCAACTTCGGGACACGATATTGACATACTAATGTAAGTCATTTTGTTTCAAATTGATAGTTTTCTTTCACTTTGCAATGAATTTGGTTATCTCATGAAGAATGAAGTGATTGTGCCTAGGTTCTACTTTATATGGACGATTGCCTTGTTAATTCATGAATACGCCCATACATTCTTGCCCCCTCTCAATTTTTTTCCTGGGTCCGCCCCTGCCTACGGGTTGGATGGTTAGGAGGACAGTGGTATCCTTAAATAACGAGGGTTCAGGTCGTAGACCTGACATTGGTGCTCGCATCTTTATTTTAGATTTTTCGACAATATTCGTTGAGTGGGAGGTGATGTTTCCGTTGACTACGAGACACCTATGTTGACTGTCAATCTCAATATGCCTTGTCGGTTCAGTTTTTCGGAGGTGCTCGTAAGGATAGGATGTGTGTGCATGCATGCGTCCATAGGTAGTAACTGTATGCTTGTGTATTAACGAGACTCCCGATTACACTGGGTTAAAAACCCGCATAATTCAAAGTATGCATGGAAGAAACATCTTCTCCACAGCACCGGTACATGGGGAAAGGCAGGAGGTCTCTGTTGCTGTTGTTTTTTTCCCTGAGGGTCACTGTTGTCTTTTTGGTTACATGGACTTGCTGGTCGATCGGCTAGCTGAAGTTGCCGCGCCGTGGCCCGACAGGAAACAATTTTAACATCCTTTTCTCGCGCTGTAGTCATGGTTACATATCGCTGCCCGTGCGGCTGGCCACACGTTAATTCCATGAGCAAAGCAAAATGGTCAACTCCTCTACATCGGTCGTCTGCTCCGACAGATGCGGAAGGCGAGAATGCACGTCACGTCGTCTCGTCGTAGACCCTCTTGCCACCACACACACAACACAACGACGCTGAGTTAAGTAGCAGCTGCACTCCCTCAGTTCCTAAATATTTGTCTTTCTAGACATTTCAAATGGACTACAACATACGGATGTATGAAGACATATTTTAGAGTATAGATTCACTTTTTTTGCTCCGTATGTAGTCACTCGTTGAAATCTCTAGAAAGACAAATATTTGGGAACAGAGGAAGTACCAAGTTCCATCGTGGATCCATGGAAGCCACTCACGCTCAACTTCTAACCTATACACGCACGTGCACTTCTTTTGTAGCATGCATTTTTTGGTTTTAAGAATCCATCGATATTTTGGAAGGAATGGAGAGGGAGATTTGTGAAATTGTTGTTTATTGCTTGAGCCTTATGAACATATATACAGTAGTACATGATCATCTTAGAGTACAATATAAATTAGAAAAATATTGATCCTAGTGTGTCCTATGTTTTCTAAATAATCACGATACTCAACTTTCCCCCGCAGTGACAATGATTGCGACGTAGACAGTGAGAATGCATAATAATTCGAAGGTAAGCCAACACATATCTTCCCCACAATCGTAACAGTCAATGCAACACGAAAGTTGCGGCTGGAGAAAAAACCGACGAGGTTGCTCAAGCAAGACGGTAGCCCTTTTGTGCCGTTGTCGAGGTAGCTGAGAGCGTATGATGGTGTAGCTATCGTCGAGGTAGCTGAGAGCGTATGATGGTGTAGCTGTCGTCAAGGTAGTCGTGCGACTGACGTCGTGGTCGATGTCCAGCCGGTGTTGAGGTCGTCGTTGTGGAGCTGCGTGCGCAAGGAGGCTCCGAGTTAGTCATGGCCACTCGAAAGTGGTGCGCCAAGAAGAAGAAGGTGTTAACGAGGTGTCACGCCGGGTTTGACAAGCCCAAGGACAGGTCGTGGATGAGGGCACACGTCGGTATTATCTGAGCCGGGCATGCATAGACGGACGATGCAGAGGTTGACGAGGCGCCGCGCCATGTTTGCCAAGTCCGGGGAAACATCTTGGAAGTGTTACCAGCATTGGACATGCATAGACCGAAACCAACATGAACTCTAGGGCAGATCGAGGGAGCAACAGTTAGCTCTATGGTTCTTACAGTTCTTCCCTGCGAAAGTCCAAAATGAAATACATATGAAATTCTGAATGGACAGACATCGTAGGGATGCAAAATTGGTTGTGAACAATAATTTGCACCAATGCGGCAACCTCGTATTCATGGGAGGCCAACTGAAAAAACTTTGGTTGTGGAGAAAATACAACTCTTGTACTAGTGTGATATGAAAACCCCGAGACTGCCACTGTAAAGGCCATTGTTCATCCTGCATAGTTCACTACTACTACTTCATCGGTGTATTTAAAGCCTAATCCTATTTTTCGTACTCCCTCCATTCCAGTGAACAAGTCATGCTCGCATTCTAAATCCAAGTTTAACCATACATTATTCTATGACTTAAAAATTATATATATCACTAAAAGCTTCTTTCAAATATAAATTCATCACTACTGGAAAATGGGCTTCGCCGAGAGCCAAATCACGTGAGCATGGCAAAAATCACGTAAACCAAGTCAACTCTTTGCTGAGATGATGTAGGGTGGAACCCTAATTAGCAGATTTTTCACGAATGGAGGATATCCCACGATGAACACGGAGAACACAAGGAGAAAACGGGGGGCAACACGAGGGGAAACACTCAAATCAACACAAATATGATCACACAAGTGCTAGATCCACGATACACGTCAAGATACACGATCCATAGTCAAATCACGGTGGTACAAAGGTAGTCTTCTCCCGGAGGAGGTCTTGGATATCCCTTGGGATCTTCCCCGATGTGGAGGTCTTGAATCCGAGGTGGATCTTCTACGAAGAGGCGCGCGGTCTCGTAGGAGAGAATCCACAAAGGTCTATGATGAGCTAATCAAAAGCTGACCCAAAACGATGTGGGGATAGGAGTATATATAGTGTACGGAGCGAAGGGATACACGGGCCTCGGCCCAAAGGGATGCGCGCAGGCATTCAGGGGCCGGACGTCCGGGCGACGGGCCGGATATCCGGGGCTTCACGGGGCGCCGGATGTCCGGGGCGAGGGGCCGGATGTCCGGGCTGGAGGGGTTGAGTCTCGGGTGCCCTCTGTAGAGTGGCGCCGGATTTCCGGGCCCGAGGCCGGATGTCCGGGCCTTGCTTGGCCGGATGTCCGGGGCCTGGCCGGATGTCCGGGCCCTGTAGCCTCTAGTGCTGGTGGCTTTCTGTGGATGTTCGTCCAGGGGCCGGATGTCCGGGCCAGGGGGCCGGATGTCCGGGGCCTGGAGCCTTCTTCAGCCCTTCACGATGCAAAGCCTCGTCCGTGAACTTGGGGACTTGTCCATCTTCACGCACATCTCCAACGTGGTCTTCTTCACACCTGAGCACACAAAACACATCCGTCTGAGGTAGCAACCATGTCTCGCAAGATTCGTATGGAAGTAGGTCTAGGAGTGACGTCACCTCAGTCTCGAGAGCTCTAGCACGAGCACGTGTCATTGGTCCTTGAGGCACTTGGCGAGGTGATGGAGGGTCCATGGGGATGACCTCGGGATGCTCCGCATCATCTCCCCTCCCTTGGGAAAGATCCGACCTCGGATCGAAATCTTCATCACCATGGAAAGGAGATAGATCCTTGATGTTGAAAGTGTCGCTCACGGAGTATTTGTCGCGTGGAATGTCGATCTTGTAGGCGTTGTTGTTGTAGCGTGCTAGCACCTTGAAGGGTCCGTCGGCGCGAGGTAGTAGTTTGGACTTGCGCTCGTGTGGGAAACGGTCCTTGCGAAGATGTAGCCAAACAAGATCTCCCGGTTGGAACACCATTGGTGCCTTGTGGACGTTGAGCTTGGTGGCGAGACGATGTACTTGTCGCTCGATCATTGCTCTTGTATCTTCGTGCACCTTCTTGAGATAGCTTGCTCGTGCACTTGCGTCCATGTTCGTGCGCTCTTGGAGAGGTAGAGGTAGGATGTCCAATGGGGACAACGGGTTGAAACCGTAGACGACCTCGAAAGGGGACTTGCCGGTGGTCGAATGTCTTGCGCGGTTGTAGGCGTACTCGGCGATGGGCAAGCATTGCTCCCATTCCTTGATGTTCTTCTTGATCAACACGCGAAGAAGCGTCGAAAGCGTGCGGTTCATCACCTCCGTTTGGCCGTCCGTTTGTGGATGGTACGCCGAAGAGAATAGTAGCTTGATTCCGAGCTTAGCGCATAAGGTTTTCCAAAAGTAGCTCAAGAACTTGACGTCCCGGTCCGACACGATCGTTTTGGGCACGCCATGTAGACGAATGACCTCCCTACAAAAGAGATTTGCAACATGTGAAGCATCGTCTATCTTGTTACAAGGAATGAAATGAGCCATTTTAGAGAATCTATCCATGACAACTAGAACGGATTCTTTGCCATTTTGAGTCCTAGGCAATCCAAGTACAAAATCCATGCTTATGTCTTCCCATGGATGGTATGGAATAGGAAGAGGCATGTAAAGACCATGAGATTGAGCTTTGGACTTAGCTTTGCGGCATGTAGAACATCGGTTGGTGAGGCGTGAGACGTCACGGAGCATCTTGGGCCAAAAATAGTTCTTAGAGAGGGTAGCAAACGTCTTGTCGCGTCCAAAGTGTCCCATGAGTCCTCCTCCATGAGATTCCTGCAAAAGGAGCAAACGAAGCGAAGACTCGGGAATGCAAAGTTTGTTAGCTCTCATAAGATATCCATCCTTGAGGTAGTAACATTCCCAAGAGGTGTGAGTCAAGCACTTAGCATAAGGATTTGCAAAGAAAGGATCATGCTCATATAAATCTTTTATGTGCTCAAAGCCAATCACATTCAACTCAAGTTGTGTTACAAGCATGTGTTGGGGAACGTTGCATGGAAAACAAAATTTTTTCTCTACGTTCACCAAGATCAATCTAGTAGATGCAACTACGAGGGGAGAGTAGGATCCACATACCCTTGTAGATCGCTAAGCGGAAGCGTTATGAATGCGGATGATGGAGTCGTACTCGCCGCGATTCAGATCGCCGAAGATCCTAGCACCGAAGCAACGGTGCCTCCGCGTTCTTCACACGTACGGCTCGGGGACGTCTCCTCCTTCTTGATCCAGCAAGGGGTGGAGGAGAGGTTGATGGAGAACCGGCAGCACGACGGCGTGGTGGTGATGGTGGAGAAGAACTCCGGCAGGGCTTCGCCTAAGCACCGCGGGAGAAGAAGATGTTATGGGAGAGGGAGGGCAGCACCGAGGCACGAACTTGTGTTGGCTGCCCTCCCTCTACCTCTCTATATATAGGGGGAAGGAGGAGAGGGGGGCGCCCTAGGGTTTCCCCTAGGGGGCCGGCGGCCAGGGCAAGGGGAGGGGCGGCGGCCAGGGCAGGCCCTAGGGTTTCCCCCCCTAGGTGCCTTGCCCCCCAAGGCTAAGGGGGTGCGGCCACCCTAGAGGGGTCCACCTCCCTTGGCGCACAAGGAGAGGGCCCAGGGGGGGGGGCGCACAGCCCCCTGAGGGCTGTGGTGTTCCCCCTTGTGGCCCATTAGGCCCAGAACTACTTCCGGACCCCCCGAAACCCTTTCCGGTACTCCGCCGATTTCCCGATGCTCCCCGGAACACTTCCGGACTCCGAAACCTTCCATCCTATATATCAATCTTCGTCTCCGGACCATTCCGGAGACCCTCGTCATGTCCGGGATCTCATCCGGGACTCCGAACAACCTTCGGTAACCATGCACTATTCTCACTAACAACCCTAGCGTCACCGAACCTTAAGTGTGTAGACCCTGCGGGTTCGGAAACCATGTAGACATGACCGAGACACTCCCAGGTCAATAACCAATAGCGGGATCTGGATACCCATATTGGTTCCCACATGTTTCTCGATGATCTCATCGGATGAACCACGATGTCAAGGATTCAGGCAATCCCGTATACAGTTCCCTTTGTCTCGTCGGTATGTTACTTGCCCGAGATTCGATCGTCGGTATCTCTATACCTAGTTCAATCTCGTTACCGGCAAGTCTCTTTACTCGTTACCGTAATACATAATCCCGTGACCAACTACTTAGTCACTTTGAGCTCATTGAGATGACGTATTACCGAGTGGGCCCGGAGATACCTCTCCGTCACACGGAGTGACAAATCCCAGTCTCGATCCATGTCAACTCAACAGACACCTTCGGAGATACCTGTAGAGTACCTTTATAGTCACCCAGTTATGTTGTGACGTTTGGCACACACAAAGCACTCCTACGGTGTCAGTGAGTTACATGATCTCATGGTCATAGGAACTTATACTTGACATGCAGAAAACTATAGCGATAACTGATACGATCAAAAGCTATGTTTAACGTTTGGGTCTCGTCCATCACATCATTCTCCTAATGATGTGATCCCGTTATCAAATGACAACTCATGTCTATGACCTGGAAACCGCGGTCATCTTTGATCAACGAGCTAGTCCTGTAGAGGCTCACTAGGGACACAAAGTCTGTCTATTCATCCACACATGTATTTGAGTTTCCAATCAATACAGTTATAGCATGGATAATAAACGATTATCATGAACAAGGAAATATAATAATAACTCTTTTATTATTGCCTCTAGGGCATATTTCCAACAGTACCGTGAGCTCACCCACGGACAGATACTGCGACAATGACGTGCAGAACAATGTTACATGACTCTATTTCTGCACCAGCAAGCCCTACATGCTAGTCTGGATGGAAGGAGAAGCCTCTTCGGTGCACCGAACACCCAAAAACTTGCCGTTTTGCATGGTTTATCACCCATACCGCTACCACCCACAATTTTGTCCATGCACATGTGTTGTTCTTGGACAAAATTGTGCATACCAGCTCTTCTACATTACATTCATACTGTTCGAAAATAATAGGCCATTTCGAGTGGCGCAAAATGGCTCGTGGGCGCGAGCAAGTTACCCTGGAAGCCGGATTCACGATATCCCTCGTTGCTGAAATCCATTTGAGGTGTATCCGTAGAACGACCGTACCCTGGCCATACGAACTCCGTTTGGGCTCCATGACCTGCCAAAACGACCGCAGCGAAAATTCGTATCCTTCTGTCACAAACTTCGTCTGTTTCGGAATAATTTTGGAGGCCGAAAACGGCTTGCAGAATTGAGTTTTGGATGATTTAGTGGTTGGCGTGCACTCTTCTAGCGTCTACCACCCTACCGTGAGCTCACCCACGGACAGATACTGCGACAATGACGTGCAGAACAATGTTACATGACTCTATTTCTGCACCAGCAAGCCCTACATGCTAGTCTGGATGGAAGGAGAAGCCTCTTCGGTGCACCGAACACCCAAAAACTTGCCGTTTTGCATGGTTTACCACCCATACCGCTACCACCCACATTTTTGTCCATGCACATGTGTTGTTCTTGGACAAAACTGTGCATACCAGCTCTTCTACATTACATTCGTACTGTTCGAAAATAATAGGCCATTTCGAGTGGCGCAAAATGGCTCGTGGGCGAGAGCAAGTTACCCTGGAAGCCGGATTCACGATATCCCTCGTTGCTGAAATCCATTTGAGGTGTATTCGTAGAACGACCGTACCCTGGCCATACAAACTCCGTTTGGGCTCCATGACCTGCCAAAACGACCGCAGCGAAAATTCGTATCCTTCTGTCACAAACTTCGTCTGTTTTGGAATAATTTCGGAGGCCGAAAACGGCTTGCAGAATTGAGTTTCGGATGATTTAGTGGCTGGCGTGCACTCTTCTAGCGTCTACCACCCTGTTGGGGAACGTTGCATGGGAAACAAAAAAATTTCCTACGTTCACCAAGATCAATCTAGGAGATGCATCTACGAGAGGAGAGTTGGATCCACGTACCCTTGTAGATCGCTAAGCGGAAGCGTTAAGAACGCGGTTGATGGAGTCGTACTCGCCGCGATTCAGATCGCTGAAGATCCAAGCACCGAAGCAACGGTGCCTCCGCGTTCTTCACACGTACGGCTCGGGGACGTCTCCTCCTTCTTGATCCAGCAAGGGGTGGAGGAGAGGTTGATGGAGAACCGGCAGCACGACGGCGTGGTGGTGATGGTGGAGAAGAATTCCAGCAGGGCTTCGCCTAAGCACCGCGGGAGAAGAAGATGTTATGGGAGAGGGAGGGCAGCACCGAGGCACGAACTTGTGTTGGCTGCCCTCCCTCTACCTCTCTATATATAGGGGGAAGGAGGAGAGGGGGGCGCCCCTAGGGTTTCCCCTAGGGGGGCCGGCGGCCAGGGCATGGGGGGGGGGGGCGGCGGCCAAGGGCCAGGCCCTAGGGTTTCCCCCCCTAGGTGCCTTGCCCCCCACTCCAAAGGGGTGCGGCTGCCCTAGGGGGTCCCACCCCCTTAGCCGCATGAGGAGAGGGCCCAGGGGGGGCGCACAGCCCCTTGAGGGCTGTGGTGTTCCCCCTTGTGGCCCAATAGGCCCAGAACTACTTCCGGAACCCCCGAAACCCCTTTCGGTCGTCCGCCGATTTCCCGATGCTCCCCGGAACACTTCCGGACTCCGAAACCTTTCATCCTATATATCAATCTTCGTCTCCGGACCATTCCGGAGACCCTCGTCACGTCCGGGATCTCATCCGGGACTCCGAACAACCTTCGGTAACTATGCACTCTTCTCACTAACAACCCTAGCGTCACCGAACGTTAAGTGTGTAGACCCTGCGGGTTCGGAAACCATGTAGACATGACCGAGACACTCCCAGGTCAATAACCAATAGCGGGATCTGGATACCCATATTGGTTCCCACATGTTTCTCGATGATCTCATCGGATGAACCACGATGTCAAGGATTCAGGCAATCCCGTATACAGTTCCCTTTGTCTCGTCGGTATGTTACTTGCCCGAGATTCGATCGTCGGTATCTCTATACCTAGTTCAATCTCGTTACCGGCAAGTCTCTTTACTCGTTACCGTAATACATAATCCCGTGACAAACTACTTAGTCACTTTGAGCTCATTGAGATGACGTATTACCGAGTGGGCCCGGAGATACCTCTCCGTCACACGGAGTGACAAATCCCAGTCTCGATCCATGTCAACTCAACGGATACCCTCGGAGATACCTGTAGAGTACCTTTATAGTCACCCAGTTACGTTGCGACGTTTGGCACACACAAAGCACTCCTACGGTGTCAGTGAGTTACATGATCTCATGGTCATAGGAACTTATACTTGACATGCAGAAAACTATAGCGATAACTGACACGATCAAAATCTATGTTTAACGTTTGGGTCTCGTCCATCACATCATTCTCCTAATGATGTGATCCCGTTATCAAATGACAACTCATGTCTATGACCTGGAAACCGCGGTCATCTTTGATCAACGAGCTAGTCCTGTAGAGGCTCACTAGGGACACAAAGTCTGTCTATTTATCCACACATGTATTTGAGTTTCCAATCAATACAATTATAGCATGGATAATAAACGATTATCATGAACAAGGAAATATAATAATAACTCTTTTATTATTGCCTCTAGGGCATATTTCCAACAGTCTCCCACTTGCACTAGAGTCAATAATCTAGCATTACAAGGTAATGAATCTAACACCCATAGAGTCTTGGTGTTGATCGTGCTTAGCCCGTGGAAGAGGCTTAGTCAACGGATCTGCAACATTCAAATCCGTGTGTACTTTGCAAATGTTTATGTCCTCCTCCTTGACCGAATCGCGGATGGAATTGAAGCATCGCTTTATGTGTCTGGTCCTCTTGTGAAACCTTGGTTCCTTGGCTAGAGCAATGGCACCAGTGTTGTCACAGAACAGAGTCATTGGGTTCAGTGCACTAGGCACAACTCCAAGATCTGTCATGAACTCCTTCATCCAGACACCTTCCTTTGCCGCCTCCGAGGCAGCTATATACTCCGCTTCACATGTAGAATCAGCTACCACGCTTTGCTTGGAACTGCACCAGCTTACCGCTCCCCCGTTGAGAATATATACGTATCCGGTTTGAGACTTAGAGTCATCCGGATCAGTGTCAAAGCTTGCATCGACGTAACCCTTTACGACGAGCTCTTGATCACCTCCATAAACGAGAAACATATCCTTAGTCCTTTTCAGGTACTTCAGGATATTCTTGACCGCTGTCCAGTGATCCATACCAGGATTACTTTGAAACCTTCCAGCCATACTTATGGCAAGGCTGACATCTGGTCTCGTGCACAGCATTGCATACATGATAGAGCCTATGGCTGAAGCATAGGGGACGACACTCATCTTTTCTCTATCTTCCGCAGTCACTGGGCATTGAGTCTTACTCAACTTTGTACCTTGCAATACCGGCAAGAACCCCTTCTTGGATTGATCCATTTTGAACTTCTTCAAAACTTTATCAAGGTATGTGCTTTGTGAAAGTCCTATCAAGCGTCTTGATCTATCTCTATAGATCTTGATGCCCAATATGAAAGCAGCTTCACCGAGATCCTTCATCGAAAAACTCTTGTTCAAATACCCCTTCACGCTATCCAAAAATTCTATATTGTTTCCAATCAGCAATATGTCATCCACATATAATATTAGAAACGCTATAGAGCTCCCACTCACTTTCTTGTAAATACAAGCTTCATTGTAAACTTGTATAAACCCAAAAGCTTTGATCACCTCATCAAAGCGAAGATTCCAACTCCGAGATGCTTGCACCAGCCCATAAATGGAACGCTGGAGCCTGCATACTTTGTCAGCATTCTCTGGATCGACAAAACCTTCTGGTTGCATCATATACAACTCTTCCTTAAGAAAACCGTTAAGGAACGCTGTTTTGACATCCATCTGCCAAATTTCATAATCGAAATATGCAGCTATTGCTAACATGATTCGGACGGATTTAAGCATCGCTACGGGTGAGAAAGTCTCATCGTAGTCAATCCCTTGAACTTGTGAAAAACCCTTTGCCACAAGTCGAGCTTTATACACGGTGACATTACCGTCAGCGTCCGTCTTCCTCTTAAAAATCCATTTATTCTGAATGGCCTTCCGCCCTTCAGGTAATACTTCCAAAGTCCATACTTTGTTTTCATACATGGATCCCATCTCGGATTTCATGGCCTCTAACCATTTGTCGGAATCCGGGCCCACCATCGCTTCTCCATAGCTCGTAGGTTCACCGTTGTCTAACAACATAACCTCCAAGACAGGGTTACCATACCACTCAGGTGCAGTGCGTACCCTTGTCGACCTACGAGGTTCGGTAGTAACTTGATCAGAAGCTTCTTGATCATCATCATTGGTTTCCTCTTCAACCTCTGCAGGCTCCACAAAAACATCTTTCTGTGCTGCGCTACTTTCTGGTTGAAGCAGAGGTTCAATAACCTCATCAAGTTCTACCTTCCTCCCACTCAATTCTTTCGAGAGAAACTCTTTCTCGAGAAAGGACCCGTTCTTAGCGACAAACACTTTGCTCTCGGATCTGAGATAGAAGGTGTACCCAACTGTTTCTTTTGGGTATCCTATGAAGACACATTTGTCCGCTTTGGGTTCGAGCTTTTCTGGCTGAAGCCTTTTGACATAAGCATCGCAACCCCAAACCTTGAGAAAAGACAACTTCGGTTTCTTACCAAACCATAGTTCATACGGTGTTGTCTCAACAGACTTAGATGGAGCCCTATTTAAAGTGAATGCAGCTGTCTCTAACGCATATCCCCAAAACGATAGTGGCAAATCGGCAAGAGACATCATAGAACGCACCATATCTAATAGGGTTCGATTACGACGTTCGGACACACCATTACGCTGTGGTGTTCCAGGTGGCGTCAACTGTGAAACAATTCCACATTTTCTTAAGTGATCACCAAACTCATAACTCAGATATTCTCCCCCTCGATCAGATCGTAGGAACTTGATCTTCTTGTTACGATGATTTTCAACTTCACTCTGAAATTGCTTGAACTTTTCAAAAGTTTCAGACTTATGCTTCATCAAGTAAATATACCCATATCTACTTAAGTCGTCAGTGAAGGTGAGAAAATAACGATATCCACCGCGCGCCGTTACACTCATCGGACCGCACACATCAGTATGTATGATTTCCAATAAGTCACTTGCCCGTTCCATTGTCCCTGAAAACGGGGTCCTTGTCATCTTGCACATGAGGCACGGCTCGCACGTGTCAAGTGATTCAAAATCAAGAGACTCCAAAAGTCCATCAGCATGGAGCTTCCTCATGCGTTTCACGCCGATATGACCGAGACGGCAGTGCCACAAGAAAGTGGTATTATCATTATCTACTCTACATCTTTTGGCATCAATGTTATGAACATGTGTATCATCACTATCGAGATTCAATAAGAATAAACCCCTAACTTCGGGTGCATGACCATAAAAGATATTACTCATATAAATAGAACAACCATTATTCTCTGACTTAAATGAGTAACCGTCTCGCAATAAACAAGATCCAGATATAATGTTCATGCTTAACGCAGCCACTAAATAACAATTATTCAGGTTCATAACTAATCCCGATGGTAATCGAAGAGCGAGCGTGCCGACGGCGATCACATCAACCTTGGAACCATTTCCCACGCGCATCGTCACTTCGTCCTTCGCCAGCCTCCGTTTATTCCGCAGTTCCTGTTTAGAGTTGCAAATGTGAGCAACCGAACCGGTATCAAATACCCAGGCACTACAACGAGAGTTGGTAAGGTACACATCAATAACATGTATATCACATATACCTTTGTTGTTGTTGGCCCCCTTCTTGTCCGCCAGATACTTGGGGCAGTTCCGCTTCCAGTGGCCGTTCCCCTTGCAATAGAAACACTCAGTCTCTGGCTTGGGCCCAGCCTTGGGTTTCTTCACTGGATTAGCAACTGCTTTGCCACCCTTCTTAGAGTTACCCTTCTTGCCCTTACTGCTGCACGAAGCTCTTGTAGCTTGGAGGGAGTGACTGGAGAATTCTGTCAATGATAGCCTCATCCGGGAACACAAGTCCCAGATCAGCTATGCGGGTATAGTACCCAGACATCTTCAGTAAGTGCTCACTGACAGACGAATTCTCCTCCATCTTGCAAGCGAAGAATTTATCGGTGGTCTCATACCTCTCGATCTTAGCATTCTTCTCAAAGATGAACTTCAACTCCTGGTACATCTCATATGCACCATGACGTTCAAAACGCCTTTGAAGTCCTCCTTCCAAGCCGTACAACATGGCACACTGCACTATCGAATAGTCATCCGAACGTGTCTGCCAGACGTTCAAAACGTCTGCAGGCGCTGTAGGAGCGGGGGGTCACCTAGCGGTGCATTTAGGACATAAACCTTTTGGGCAGCTGTGAGGATGATCCTCAGATTGCGGAGCCAGTCCACAAAGTTGCTCCCGTCATCTTTCAGTTTAGCTTTCTCTAGGAACGCATTAAAATTCAGGGGAGCTACTGCGCGAGCCATCTACAACCAAAAATTTGCAAAGACATTTTAGACTATTGTTCATGATAAGTGAGTTATTACCTAATCAAATTATTTATAACTCCCACTCAAATTGACATCCCTCCGGTCATTCGAGCGTGACATGATCCAAATTCACCAACCCAAGTCCGATCATCACGTGAGATGAGGTGGTGTCAATGGTGAACATCAACATGTTGATCATATCTACTATATGACTCATGCTCGACCTTTCGGTCCTCCGTGTTCCGAGGCCATGTCTGTACATGCTAGGCTCGTCAAGTCTAACCCGAGTGTTCTGCATGTGCAAAACTGGCTTGCACCCGTTGTATGCGAACGTAGAGTCTATCACACCCGATCATCACGTGGTGCTTCGAAACGACGAACCTTCGCAACGGCGCACACTCGGGGGGAACACAATTTTATCTTGAAATTTTAGTGAAGGATCACCTTATAATGCTACCGTCGTCCTAAGCAAAATAAGATGCATAAAAGGATTAACATCACATGCAAATCATAAGTGACATGATATGGCCATCAACTCGTTCTTTTGATCTCCATCTCCAAAGCACCGGCTTGATCTCCATCGTCACCGGCGCCACACCATGATCTCCATCATCATGATCTCCATCATCGTGTCGCCATCGGGGTTGTCGGCGCCCACCATGCTCTTACTACTATTGCTACCGTTTAGCGATAAAGTAAAGCATTACAAAGCGCTTAATGATTGACACGCAGGTCATACAAAAATAAAGACAACCCTATGGCTCCTGCCGGTTGCCGTATGCATCGACATGCAAGTCGATATTAACTATTACAACATGATCATCTCATACATCAAATATATCTCATCATGTCATTGGCCATATCATATCACATGCATACCCTGCAAAAACAAGTTAGACGTCCTCTAATTTGTTGTTGCATGTTTTACGTGGCTGCTATGGGTATCTAGCAAGAACGCTTCTTACCTACGCAAAACCACAACGGTGATATTCAAGTTGCTATTTAACCTTCTAGAAGGACCGCCTTGTTCTATTCCGATTCAACTAAGATAGGAGAGACAGACACCCGCCAGCCATCTTATGCAACAAAAGTCACATGTCTGTCGATGGAACCGGTCTCATGTACGTGGACATGTAAAGTTGGTCCGGGCCGCTTCATCCCATAATACCGCTGAATCAAGAAAGACTAAGGAGGGCAGCAATTTAAACATCAACGCCACAAACCCTTTTGTGTTCTACTCGAGAAAGCATCTACGCAAGATCCTAGCTCATGATGCCACTGTTGGGGAACGTTGCATGGAAAACAAAATTTTTTCTCTACGTTCACCAAGATCAATCTAGTAGATGCAACTACGAGGGGAGAGTAGGATCCACATACCCTTGTAGATCGCTAAGCGGAAGCGTTATGAACGCGGATGATGGAGTCGTACTCGCCGCGATTCAGATCGCCGAAGATCCTAGCACCGAAGCAACGGTGCCTCCGCGTTCTTCACACGTACGGCTCGGGGACGTCTCCTCCTTCTTGATCCAGCAAGGGGTGGAGGAGAGGTTGATGGAGAACCGGCAGCACGACGGCGTGGTGGTGATGGTGGAGGAGAATTCCAGCAGGGCTTCGCCTAAGCACCGCGGGAGAAGAAGATGTTACGGGAGAGGGAGGGCAGCACCGAGGCACGAACTTGTGTTGGCTGCCCTCCCTCTACCTCTCTATATATAGGGGGAAGGAGGAGAGGGGGGCGCCCCTAGGGTTTCCCCTAGGGGGGCCGGCGGCCAGGGCATGGGGGGGGCGGCGGCCAAGGGCCAGGCCCTAGGGTTTCCCCCCCTAGGTGCCTTGCCCCCCACTCCAAAGGGGTGCGGCTGCCCTAGGGGGTCCCACCCCCTTAGCCGCATGAGGAGAGGGCCCAGGGGGGGCGCACAGCCCCTTGAGGGCTGTGGTGTTCCCCCTTGTGGCCCAATAGGCCCAGAACTACTTCCGGAACCCCCGAAACCCCTTTCGGTCGTCCGCCGATTTCCCGATGCTCCCCGGAACACTTCCGGACTCCGAAACCTTTCATCCTATATATCAATCTTCGTCTCCGGACCATTCCGGAGACCCTCGTCACGTCCGGGATCTCATCCGGGACTCCGGACAACCTTCGGTAACCATGCACTCTTCTCACTAACAACCCTAGCGTCACCGAACGTTAAGTGTGTAGACCCTGCGGGTTCGGAAACCATGTAGACATGACCGAGACACTCCCAGGTCAATAACCAATAGCGGGATCTGGATACCCATATTGGTTCCCACATGTTTCTCGATGATCTCATCGGATGAACCACGATGTCAAGGATTCAGGCAATCCCGTATACAGTTCCCTTTGTCTCGTCGGTATGTTACTTGCCCGAGATTCGATCGTCGGTATCTCTATACCTAGTTCAATCTCGTTACCGGCAAGTCTCTTTACTCGTTACCGTAATACATAATCCCGTGACCAACTACTTAGTCACTTTGAGCTCATTGAGATGACGTATTACCGAGTGGGCCCAGAGATACCTCTCCGTCACACGGAGTGACAAATCCCAGTCTCGATCCATGTCAACTCAACGGATACCCTCGGAGATACCTGTAGAGTACCTTTATAGTCACCCAGTTACGTTGCGACGTTTGGCACACACAAAGCACTCCTACGGTGTCAGTGAGTTACATGATCTCATGGTCATAGGAACTTATACTTGACATGCAGAAAACTATAGCGATAACTGACACGATCAAAAGCTATGTTTAACGTTTGGGTCTCGTCCATCACATCATTCTCCTAATGATGTGATCCCGTTATCAAATGACAACTCATGTCTATGACCTGGAAACCGCGGTCATCTTTGATCAACGAGCTAGTCCTGTAGAGGCTCACTAGGGACACAAAGTCTGTCTATTTATCCACACATGTATTTGAGTTTCCAATCAATACAATTATAGCATGGATAATAAACGATTATCATGAACAAGGAAATATAATAATAACTCTTTTATTATTGCCTCTAGGGCATATTTCCAACAGCATGCATTTGCGGGAAAGCGCGTCCGCCACAACATTTTCTTTGCCTTTGATGTACTTGATGACATAGGGAAAAGACTCAATGAACTCACTCCATTTAGCATGACGCTTGTTCAACTTAGTTTGACCCTTGAGATACTTGAGAGTCTCATGGTCCGTGTGAAGAATGAATTCATGAGGTCTAAGATAA
Source organism: Secale cereale (assembly GCA_902687465.1). Classification (NCBI taxonomy): domain Eukaryota; kingdom Viridiplantae; phylum Streptophyta; class Magnoliopsida; order Poales; family Poaceae; genus Secale; species Secale cereale. The sequence goes on from LR738710.1 coordinate 896,122,562, forward strand.
TGTTCCCAAACACGTAAAACTCTCACCAAGGCATAAAGCTCTTTATCATAGATGGGATAGTTAAGTTGCGCTCCGGATAGCTTCTCGCTAAAGTACGCAATTGGGCGCTTTTCTTGCATTAGCACGCCACCTATGCCGGTACCACTAGCGTCACAATGAATCTCAAAAGGTTTATCAAAGTTTGGTAGGGCTAGAAGTGGTGCGTGTGTAAGCAAGCTTTTTAGCTCATTGAACGCGGTGTCCTGCGAAGGACCCCAAATGAAGGGTGTGTTCTTCTTGCTCAAGGCGTGTAGAGGCATAGCAATGGTGCTAAAGTCCTTCACAAAACGTCGGTAGCAACCGGCTAGACCAAGGAAACTACGCACTTGCATGAGATTCGTTGGTTGAGGCCAAGTTTTAATTGCTTCAATTTGAGTTTCATCAACGTGAACACCTTGTGAAGAAACGACAAATCCTAGGAAGACAACCTTGTCAATGCCAAAAGTGCATTTCTCCATATTAGCATATAAGCGCTCTTTCCGAAGGGTTTGTAAAACCAAACGGGTGTGTGTCATATGGTCCTCTAGCGTCTTGCTAAAAACGAGGATATCATCAAAGTAAACCACTACAAAGACACCGATGTATGGTCTTAGACAAAAATGCATAAGACGCATAAATGAACCGGGTGCATCCGATAAGCCCATTGGCATAACAAGCCACTCATATAACCCAAACTTGGTTTTGAAAGCCGTTTTCCACTCATCACCCTCTTGAATGCGAATTTGGTAGTAACCACTTTTAAGATCAATTTTTGAAAAGATGGTGGCACCACATAATTCATCAAGCATGTCATCTAAGCGTGGAATAGGGTAACGGTATCTAACGGTGATAGCATTAATAGGACGGCAATCGGAGCACATGCGAAAACTTCCATCTTTCTTAGGCACGAGAATAACCGGAACGGCACAAGGGCTTAAGCTTTCACGTACATGACCTTTGTCGATGAGTTTTTGCACTTGCCGTTGTATCTCCTTTGTTTCCTCGGGGTTGACGCGGTAGGGGGCCTTGTTTGGAAGTGGTGCGCCGGGTATGAGGTCGATGCGGTGTTCGATTCCGCGAAGTGGAGGTAGACCCGGAGGTAGTTCATCGGGAAAGACGTCCGAGAATTCCTGCAACAAATTAGACAACACTAAAGGTAGAGGTGGTGAAGTGTTAGTAGGTTTGGCTTCCCCTTTGCATAAAAGCACAAGGTGAATGACACTCGATGGGTTCTCACACACTTCTCTCATCTCACTTTTGGTGGCAAATAGCACTAGTTGCTTCTTGTCGCTCATCGTAGAGTCGCTCATATTTGGCTTGTGGCTCTCACTCTCCTTTTGGTGGCTCACTCTCTCACCATTCTCTCCACGATGGTTGATAGGTAAGTGTTTGTCGGCAGCTACTTGACTTGGAGACATTGGTCGAAGCACAAATTCCTTGCCCTTCATCTTGAAGCTATAGTGATTGGTCCGTCCATTGTGTGTGACTCCACGATCATATTGCCATGGACGTCCAAGAATAAGGTGGCACACGGACATGGGAATCACATCGCATTCAAGAGTGTCCTCGTAGGCGCCTATCTTGAAAGAGACTTGCACGGTGTGCTCGACTCGAAGAATTCCGACGTCGTTGAGCCACTGGACCTTGTATGGGTGAGGATGCTTCGTCTTGATCAATTGAAGCTTGTCGCATAGCTCTTCGCTTGCCAAATTGTGACAACTTCCTCCATCGAGTTGACGGAGCGTCCGTTGATGCCGGCCTTGGTATGGAAGATGGGACATCGTTGGTCGTCATCTTGTTGGTGTTGGAGTGTCAAGACTTTGGAAACAACAAGATTGGGGCTTGAGGCATTGTCGCAAAACACTTGACGGTCTTCTTCTTCATTAACTTGGCGATGCATAGCGACATGCTCAAGTGCTTCCATCTCATCATCACTCATGGAGTCATAAGATCCGTCATCATTGATGATCATGGTGCGAACGGTCTTGCACTCAAATGACTAGTGGCCTCGTCCTTGGCACTTGAAACATTTGATGGAGCTCGTCTTGGTGTTGTCTTCGGTTGGAGTTGTAGTTGAGGAAGCTCTTGGCTTGAAGTTGTTGGTAGAAGGTGGACGACTCGATGTCGTCGCATTCTTGTAGCTTGACTTGTCACCGAAGTTTGTAGATGGCTTGGTAGAGGTAGGCGGAGTAGCCGAAGTCGTTGAAGCGTGATTGTAGGAGCCGAAGTTCTTGGAGTTTAACTTGGAGTACTTGTAGTCCTCTTGAACTTGTCGCTCCGCTTTGGTTGCTTGATGTACTAGCTCGAGGAGATTGTTGTATGGTTGGAAGTCCGCAATCTTCTTGATAGGATAGTTGAGTCCATTCAAGAATCTCGCCATTGTTTGCTCTTCATCTTCCGTGATGTTTGCTCGTATCATGTCAATCTCCATCTCCTTGTAGTACTCTTCAACGGACTTGGTACCTTGCTTGAGGAGTTGTAACTTCTTGAACAAGTCACGGTTGTAGTGGGTAGGCACAAAGCGTGCTCTCATGACTTCCTTCATTTGAGCCCAAGTGGTGATGGGAGGTTCGCCTTTTGCTTCTCTTCTCTCTATGATTTGCTCCCACCAAATGAGAACATAGTCTTGGAACTCAAGGGATGCCATGGCGATCTTCTTCTCTTCATCGAAGTTGTGAAGGCGAAAGATCTTGTCAACCTTCAATGCCCATGAGAGATAGTCTTCGGGATCAATGCTTCCGAAAAACTTTGGCATGGTGAATTTGAGCTTTCCATAGCGATGCTCGTCATTGTTTCCTTGCCTATTGGGAGGGCGGTCTTGATTTTGGCGGTTTGCAATATCATGTTGCTCTTGTCGAAGTAGATGTCTATTATCATGGTGTGCTTGTCGAGCTTGTTGTTCTTGTTGAGGAGGAGCTTCTCGTTGCATTCTTTCTTGGTGGCGTCTCTCTTGCACCTCATCATGAAGGAAATCCTCTTCTTGACGAGTGTGTCGAGTGCGGGCTGCCACATTGCGATGTGCATCTTGTAACGCTCGTTGCGCCTCCATAGCTTGAGCTTCTCGACGTTGTTGTACATGGTGGTTAGCCTCGACATCTAGTTCTTCTTGGTGTTGACGTGCTCGCTCTTGTTGTTGTTGGCGTAGTCGTTGCGGTTCTCGTGCTTGCTCAAGTGTAACTTGGTTTTGACGACGTCGGCTTTCTTGCTCGTCGAATAGCTCTTGTGAACTCTTGTCATGAAGAGGCTGCCGGTTGTCATGTTGAACTTGACGTGCGGCTTGACGAAGAGTGTTGGACGTAGGTGTACTTGAGTCTTGCGTGGAGTCGGAATGTCGGCTTGAGCGGCTTCGTCTTTGAGAGGATGTTGAAGAAGAACGTCGGTTGACTATCAATGTCTGGAGCTCGTTGAATTGGGTAGACATGTTGGTGTTGATGATGTCAAATTGCTCTTTCGTTCTTGCTTCAAATTGGCGCGCGTCCTCGGCGACTTGACCAATGTACTCGCGCATAGCTTCACTCTCTTGATGTAGAGCTCGTTGGACACCGAAGAGATGTAGTTTGGTGACGTAGTTGTTCGCTTCTTGAGGATCGTCGAAAGGCGGGTTCGTAGATGTACTTGGCCTATCCATCATCACAAGCAAGTATGTGAGTGGGAGAAAGGAGAAGACAATACCAAAAGTACCTTAACCGAAGTTGAAACTGGATCAATGATCACTCAATAATGTAACCCGGAAATAGCACTATTGGTACCACTTCGTGTTGATTCTCACACCTACACAAGTAAAGCTTTGAGAGGAGCTTGGTTAGGATGGTGGCACAAATTCAATGCAATTGTCAAGGTGACTCAAAGATGTTGAAAATGGTTCACAATTTGCTCATGCAACAAGTAGATCACTAGCAAAGTAGCACACGAAACACACGCATGGATAGAATAATGTGGTTGTGCAACCAAAGTTGAGCGAAAATGTGGAATCCACGGAAAATGCTCGTGTTGCACAACACTAGAGAGACGCTAACCGATTGCTTAATATGCGGATACGCACTTGTGCACGACCTATAAGAGGCAAAACGTAACGACTATCTATCACAAGTATGCTATTAGTGTATGATGTGCCGATGCTTGAGCACAAGATGATGTATTGCTATCTCATATGATCTCTTTTGATGGAAGGCGTATGATGCTATTGATCTTTTGCTTTGGTTGGCTCTTTTGCTTAAAAGCTTGTGAGCTCTTTCTTTGGGCACTTATGCATGCTTCTCGGATCAAGGTAGCTATTGTGTATGCAGGACACTCTTGTGTCACACAGAGATATGATGATATGGTATGAAGTATCTATGACTATCACTAATGTGCACAAGTGTCGTGCCCCGGCAATACTCAAATGGCTAGTCTCAATGGGAAAGCTACGCAAAGATGGTTCATAGGGTGACAATGCAATTGCAAGGTAGAATGAACAAAGTGTCGTCGATGTTACCGTCCTTGCCACAGTTGAACGATGGTGTTGTCGAAGTCTTGCTGTTCCAAGGTAGCCTAAACATCCAAGGAAACGGTGAAACCACAACTCAAGTATCCAAGGCAAAGGGAGACAAACTCTTCAAACTCGGAGCGGTTAAGCGAATGGTGGTTGCGGAAATGGTGGTGGTATGCGGAAGGTTTGGTGGATACCGAACGAAAAATGGCGATGGAGAGTGCAAGGTGGGGTGGAGTGGGGGGATTTTGTCTACGGGGGGCCGGATGTCCGGGGCACGGGCCGGATGTCCGGGGTGCCTGAGGCCGCGAAGAACTCCTTGCAAACGGTGACTTTGGGGCCAAAATTCGTTGGATTTTGTGGAGAAAAATTGGGAGGAAGTGGAGGAAAAGCTAGATCCACTCGTGGCACAGCAAATCCATGGAACAAATTCAACAAAATCTTGCCAAATCAACAGATCACAAAAAAGTTTTGGGGCTCTTTTTGTGGGGAATTTTCAAAATTGGGAAGAATTCAACAAAATCAAGCTAGAAAACAGGGTATGGGCTCCAAATTCGTGATCAACCTATGCTCATGATACCATAATATGATGTAGGGTGGAACCCTAATCAGCAGATCTTTCACGAATGGAGGATATCCCACGATGAACACGGAGAACACAAGGACAAAACGGGGGGAAACATGAGGGGAAACACTCAAATCAACACAAAATATGATCACACAAGTGCTAGATCTACGATACACGTCAAGATACACGATCCATAGTCAAATCACGGTGGTACAAAGGTAGTCTTCTCCCGGAGGAGGTCTTGGATATCCCTTGGGATCTTCCCCGATGTGGAGGTCTTGAATCCGAGGTGGATGTTCTCCGAAGAGGCGCGCGGTCTCGTAGGAGAGAATCCACAAAGGTCTATGATGAGCTATCCAAAAGCTGACCCTAAACGATGTGGGGAAAGGAGTATATATAGTGTACGGAGCGAAGGGATACACGGGCCTCGGCCCAAAGGGATGCGCGCAGGCATTCAGGGGCCGGACGTCCGGGTGACGGGCCGGATGTCCGGGGCTTCACGGGGCGCCGGATGTCCGGGGCGAGGGGCCGGATGTCCGGGCTGGAGGGGTTGAGTCTCGGGTGCCCTCTGTAGAGTGGCGCCGGATTTCCGGGCCCGAGGCCGGATGTCCGGGGCCTGGCCGGATGTCCGGGCCCTGTAGCCTCTCGTGCTGGTGGCTTTCTGTGGATGTTCGTCCAAGGTCCGGATGTCCGGGCCAGGGGGCCGGATGTCCGGGGCCTTGAGCCTTCTTCAGCCCTTCACTATGCAAAGCCTCGTCCGTGAACTTGGGGACTTGTCCATCTTCACGCACATCTCCAATGTGGTCTTCTTCACACCTGAGCACACAAAACACAACCGTCTGAGGTAGCAACCATGTCTCGCAAGATTCGTATGGAAGTAGGGCTAGGAGTGACGTCACCTCGGTCTCGAGAGCTCTAGCACGAGCACGTGTCATTGGTCCTTGAGGCACTTGGCGAGGTGATGGAGGGTCCATGGGGATGACCTCGGGATGCTCCGCATCATGAGAGACATATAAAGAGAACTCGACAGACAAAACAAAATCGGATTATATGATCTATGCCAAGTTTTAGACCAAACAAACCCTGCAATGTTCTTGTCACATGGCGGTAGCGGCAGTTGTTGTCTACCCTATCACGGCAGGGCGCTTTTGCTGAGTTCCTGCGTTATGGACTTCAACATAGTTTTTCTCGGCCGTTTATTTTTTCTTTTTACCACGTGGACAACTTTGTCAAGTTCTCTCAGGAAGGCACTTGGAAAAAGTTCATATATATAGGTACAAACTGCTACCCAAAGCCATCGCACCACCCACACCTTCCTGTTGTGTATGCGCGTCCTACGACCGTCTCCTCTAGCCGCCCCACTCCTCCCCCGACGGTGCACTCCCGCTAAATCCCCGTGCCCGGTCCAGATGACCTCCGCCACACTGGTATTACAATCTTGATTGTGTTATAAAACATATGGGTGATAGAAAACGTTACATCCTATGACAATGCATATCGTCATAAATATGTCTTTATTTTCTAGGGTTCTTTCATGGGCTACATGGGCTGCTTCTGATTAATGTTCTTAATCTTGTCTAAATGTCAAGTGCTAACATCCTTCAGGATTTCTGCCAATTTTTTTATAGAAGCAATCCACTTTTCAACAACGAAAACCGATTTTCAACCATGACAAATCGAAGGCCTATGATGGCCAATTATATATATTGTCGCGAGGACTAAAAATTTCTTTAGCAAGCATGACAAATCCTACCAAAAAACTGAGCATGACAGTCATCATCGTGAAAATATAATTTGCCATCCTGGGAATTCAACGCCGTTGTAAGAAAATATTATGTTCAACTCATATTGGGGTCCTTTCTTATAAATGACTTTCTACTATGCATGCCAGACGGCCTGTATGTTTTGCTGTGTGTCATTACTTGGAGATTCATTCCACATTTTCTACTTTTGGCAAAGATTGTCTTGTTCTAAAGGATTAATCGGGCTTTCTCTTGTTGCAAATTGTATCTTAATGTTTCATCATGTACCATAAAAATAAGAGTGCACTCCTTCGATTTTACTCTAGTTTCATCAGTTTAGCTATTTATCGGGTATCTGGAAAAAAAAATCTCGTGTCAGTCACCTCCTACCTTCCTACATGCCGGACCTTGCCGACATGATAGCCCCATTATCTATCTCAGGGAGAAGCCATGGCCCCACTATCTATCTTAGGGAGTGGGGGTGCAGGAGATCGTCGAAATTCTCTTCCGGTGTGACAGGGCTTAGAAAGATGGTCGGGGTGGCGACTAGCACGACAGTTGGGGAGAGGTTGAGGGGAGGGCGGGGAGACGAGGCAGCGATAGCTGTCGG
>LR738710.1:896140875-896208632 GCA_902687465.1 Secale cereale
AGGTAGTACGTCATTAGTATGTCCATCTGTGCGCCATTAGTATGCCTCCCAGGGGGCCATATGTACCCATGTGCTTTGGCATACTAATGGCGCACCGATGGGTGATGCGCCATTAGTATCATCTGGACAGTGCGCCATTAGTATCTTGAGTGGTGCGCCACTAGTATGAATATTATGAATTATTATTTTCCTGATATTTTCGCAGGATACAAAATATATTATTGGACAGAATTTAGACAACACCAGATTCATCGAATACAATAGAAGGTTTGTCTCCGAATACAATTCATCATATTAGTCTCCGAATACAATTCATCATATTAGTCTCCGAATACAATTCATCATATTAGCGAGTTTGTCTTCACATTACAAGTCGATATCGATCATCTAAACTACCATCACACAGAAGAGAGCTGCGGTCATCACGATGAGCATCATCGCGATGAAACTCGTCTTCATCCGATTCCTCCAATGCTCCCTCCCCTCTCCCGCTTGATAGCGCGCGTATCTAGATTCCGTCTCCGCCCTAGTGGTGTACCCTTTGTAACTGTTACCGCTGAAACGGTGAACCTGTCTCCGACACTCCTCCCAGTCGTCGTAGACTCCGGGAACCTTACTCTTGTACACGACATACGACGGCATCGCTATGCACTAGCCAAATGAAACGTTAGTACCAATTCACAGACAATACATAAGCAATATATAAGTATGCAACAAAAGGATCGGAAGAGAAAAGCAAGACATTAATAGCATCGATTACATCTAAGTTGAACGACTGTCGAAACCAAAGAGACATACAAGTTCATTAAAGTTTAATTACAACATGAGCCAATCGATGTTTCAGAACTAGACATAGCATCACTACTTTCGACTCGACTCGAGGGACCGGAGCGTGGATGAAGTCGTCGTCTATCGTGGGAGTGATGAAATCGTGGGCGTTGTCAGCCTGCATTTGTAGCATTGTGTCTATGCCACTGTTGGACGGTTGATTTCTGACGTAGAACTGCCTCGAGGTACGAAGGACTCTTGATGGATGATTTCCGCAAACTCCGACTGGATGCGAAAGAATTCTTGTCTGATATCCGCGTCCTGGATTGCCGACAAGCTTGCGGCCCAATCGTTGAGTTTATTTGGTAGCAGAAGGTGATGATGGTCCCGTACGATCACCAACATGTGATGGATGGCGTAGTAGGCACCCTTCTGACCGCGAGGCGGCTGCTTGACACAGCAGAACGTCGTATTGTGGGCGAACACATGCTTGCCGTACTTACGAACTGTCCTGGTGAAGGTGCCTCCAGATTTGGCGTAGCTGGGGAGAACATCATCAAGACCTTTCTTGACATTTGTGTAGTCTACCTTCGACTGATGGTCCGAGTCGAAATACGTGGCCATGGAATATTTCGGGCTTAGGAGGATGAGTGTGCAATGTGTGTCACTGCACAAAACACGGAATGTTAAAAGAAAAACGAACAAAATCTAAGAAATCTTATGTTACGGGGCGGTTGAGGGGACGACTTACTCGGGAAAGTAAGGCACGAGGAAGTTATCCTTATCTCGGTTTGCCAGAATGACGCCTTCGAGGAAAGAACTCGTGACTTGTCGGTCCCCAGCGCTGCCCAAGATCTTGGTACGCATGTAGAAGGGGTCGACTATCACGATGTCGGGGGTCTTGTCTCTAATGATCCGCATCTCCATACTCAGCGAAAATAGCCGAACGAAGGTGTAGTGCAGCGGATGAAGGTTAAACATAGCGAAGATGTCATCAAACCGCAGGACGATCGTACCCCCGATGGAGTTATCCACAAAGCCCTTGCCCTCTGGCACCTTGGCCGCGAAAACCGGTATGCCACATCCTTCTCTCTGAGACGCCGCTTCTCCAAAGAAAGAACACTGTCATGCAGACTCCGCATAGCACCGGTTGCAACATTGAGCATATTAGTCGGTAGCATCGGCCTACCCGCCACATGCACCCTCCTCATTATATCCTTAGGTGAAGGTGGCCCGTCCTGAGCACGGATCGTACTCGGTGTCGGCTGGCTCGCACCCTTGTTACTCTTTCTTTTCCGTACCTTCTTCTTCTCCTGTAATGGGACCGAGTTCTGCTCACAGACCGCCTTCTTGAGTGTGTTGGGGCTGATAATATTTTGCACATCCGCTATCTGAGGCTCGGTGAAGTTGGTAGCTGGAGGCGTCTCCTGAGAACTGAACGTCAGACGACGCCTGTTGCAACTTGGTTTCTCCGCGGTACCAGCTAGATCGCGCACGTCTTTTGTAGGGTTGGGTTCTTGAGAAGGAGGACCCATGAATTCACCATCGTACCCATGATCGGCAAAGTACTTATCGATGTTGGCAAATGTATCGTCGTCGTTGTCGTCGTCGTCGTCCGGATCCTGTGCCATATGCATGTTCGGATCCTGTGCCATAGGGATGTCCGGACGCGTTGTGGCAGTCTTGCCATGGCTTGGCGCCGGCAAGACTGGCAGTGTTGTCTTTGGGGTGGTGTCCCCCACCCCCAAACGAATCTGGCTCTTCGGCCAAAGCAGGGGCCAGCTTAGGCAGGCGCTGAGGGTCATCACCTCATCTTCGTCGGCCCCGGCGGGTCGAATCGGAGGTAACAACTCGTCGTAGCCTGGCAGCACCCGAACTAGTTGAACCCTATACACGGTGGGTTGCATCGGATTACCGTGGAACATGGGGTTGCCCGGTTGAACGATTCTGCCCTTGGTGACATCGACCAACTCGTCGTTCACAAAGTGCAGGAGAGTGCACGGAACGTCGACGGCGCCCTGCGAAAACATGTAGGGCGTCAGGGATGCCCAGTCAAAGGCAAGGAGATGATGTCCTCGGCCGAGAGGCTTAATTAGTTACCGTGATGATGGTGTCGAGATCGGCTAGTGTCGAGGCACCGCCAACGGAGGGCGTGCAATTGACGGAGGGGCCGCTTGCTGCAGAGGTGCCGACCGGCGTACACCCGGGTGCATTAAGGTCCAATGCCCGTGCCGGCGTCGGAGACATTAATGCCGCCTCCGCCGGAGACACCAATGGCCCCGCCTGCACGTCCTGCGAGTTGCTGGACGTGAAGCTGGGAATCGGGGGCGGCCCCTGTTGGCCGCCCGCAATCCATGTCGTCAGCCCCTGAATCAAGGTAGGCATAATGCCGGTGAGCGTCGATCCCAGTTGTTGTTGCACTTGCTCTTGGACAATCTCCGGAATCCGCGCCACTTGTGCCTTGAGTTCTTGAACCTCGCGCACCTGGCTATCCGAGCTGGTCTTTTTCTCCTTTCTCCCACCACCGTTATAGTATGACGACCATTTTGTGGACAAGCCTTTGCCGGCCACACGACCAGCTGACGACGGCTTACTGAGCTTATCCTTTTGTCATTACATTCAACGCCCTATTTAGAGTGGTGTCCCAAGGGGTGCTCTGAGTTGACCCCGCGCTACTGCTTTCAGTCTCCTGCGGAAGGAATATGAACCATTTAGAAATTTGGCTTCATTAATTAGAATGCAACCATATGGAGCTAATTACGCGGGGGTGTATTCCTTACCAGAACAAGCTCAAGGGCCCTTGTCTTCGGATCCGTGGTGAGCTCCTTTGTTACGGGATCCTCCTTGTACCGGGCCCTAACAAAGTTCCTAGTCTGTTTGTCACCGTATTTATCGAAGAGAGGCGGTAGGCCTTGCTCGGCACGCTCCGCGTCCTCCTTGTCCCATATAGGCTCCGCCACTCTGTAACCGCTGGGACCGAGTGTGTGTTCCTCTAAGTTCAACTGCCGCATTTCTTTCCCCCACTGACTTGATTCGAAGGTTGCGGTGCTCTCGCACTTGATCTTGACCTCCTTGTAGTCATCTTCGGTGATCGAAGGATTTTTCTCCTTGATCTTCTCATAACTAAAACCTTTGTCAATCATTATCTTCACCGTGCTTTTCCAAGTAGACAGGGCCATGCTCATCCTCGTGAGGGCAGCATTGTTCACTTTATTCCCTTTGAGGCTTGTGTTTTAAAATTCAGCGGGAACTTGTATCGTTCGTGCAGCTTCGTGAAGAGGAGGCTGCACAAATTCCCTCAGCCAGGATGCCTCAGGTTCTCGGTGTTGATCGAGACGGTGCTCCAGAGAATGCACCCGAGCTGAACCGAGTACCCCTTGACTATTTGTTTGGGCGCTGTTGGATTCCCGTCGGAGTCCACTTCAGTAAATTCCTCCTTGACGGTGCGGAGCACGGTCGGGCGCCGGTCCTTCCGTTGCCTCTTCGGTTGGCTGCCATCTGTGCGTGCACCGCCATCATCAGTGGTGGCATCCTCAGCGGCACCATCAGTGGTGTCATCCCCGACGACACCATCAGTGGGGTCATCCTCGGCGGCACCATCAGTGGTGTCAGGATCGGTGTCTTTCGCGGCGTCCTCATAGAAGTGAGGTTGTTCCTCCATCTCCTTGGACAGCTCCCAGAATGCCTTGCCGCCCGAACCGCCGGCCTCATCGTTGTGGCCCATGTTTCTCTCTAAATAGGAAAAAAGTTTGGTCAAATAGTTGGTTATTGTCAAGGAACAAGATCATGGTCTCATCATTTAGGGTTTGTCGACACCGAGGCATCCTAAAAGCTAAGCTTTTATCATTTAGGGTTTTTCGACGCCGACGCACCCTAAAAGCCTAAGCTTTCATCATTTCGGTTTTTATCGACACCGAGGCACCCTAAAAGCGAAGGTTTTATAATTTATGGTTTGTCGACACCGAGGCATCCTGAAAGCTAAGCGGGGAAGGAGAATTCTAAGTTGGGCCTAATCACTTGGCTCTATTGCCGCCGATGGTTTAATGCAGCAAGAATAAAGGGGCAGTTGATCCTACTTAATTAAGTACTAAGATACCCCGGCCCATGTATTAGTCACAAGTACCCCATATGTCCTATTTTTAGCAAAGTCATGCTAAATTTCACGGAAAATTTCAGCATGCCCTTTGCTGAAAATAGGACATATGGAGTACCCGAATTTGCCGGAACGGAAGTTAATCGACATTCCAGCAAACTCAAGGGCCTCTCGGGGTACCTGCAAAATCATCACGACACGATGGTCGGAGACAAAACCCAGCAAAATGCTGCTCTAGGGTCAATCTAGAACATGCATACGAACGACTGTCCACCCTTGCATGCATAGAAGGAATTCAGTCACCTCTACAGCAATACAGAAATAGAATCACTGCTTGCCAATACCAGTAAGGGACATGCTTTCTCTTAGGATTTTGTTGACTACTATCAGGAAGTACTAGCTGCAAATAAGTAATGAAATGCTGAAGTTGATAGTATCAACCATTGGTGATATCAAATCCACAAACTTCTTATTTCGAGAATGAAAGAATCAACTCTTCAAGAACATCTTGCAAAATGCAGAATTTAACAGATCACTATGATATGCAAAATGCAGCACACGTCAATCATTTGAACTACTGCCACAAACATTAGACATGCCATCATCTCATCTCTGCTCTTCTCTTCTCTTCTCTTCTCTAAGTAGAGTAGAGTAGGGACAGCCGTCAAGGCCAAATATGCTAAGCAGTGTCAAGCAGACCCAAATATGCTAAGCAGTGTCAAGCAGTCAGCAAAATTCAGTCTATACTTACTGTACTCTAAACTGGATCTTTATGTACTCTACAAAATAGAAGAAGAGTTGTATCTATCTATACGTACACTAGACATGAAGAAATCAACATCAATATTGATCTCACTAGTGCTAAGCATATCAGTAGAAGTATACTAGTTGTAGTATCTAACAAGCAGGGGAGGGAATTGTTGCTGGACCATCCTGCCATTTTAGAAAGAAAAAAAGAAGATTTGTATGCATCTAGCCTATAAGTACTCTACACAGGAACAAACCAACATCGCATGATTGAGAAGCAGAGCAGATCTGTCGGAGAGTCAGCCACTGTTGCTGTTGATTTTCTCCTCGTTGGGTTCGACACTCTTTTGATAGATCCACAAGTGTAGGGGATCTATCGAAGTCCTTTCGATAAGTAAGAGTGTCGAACCCAACGAGGAGCAGAAGGAAATGATAGGCAGTTTTCAGTAAGTTATTTTCTGCAAGCACTGAAATTATAGGTAACATATAGTTTTGTGATAAGATAATTGGTAGAAAGTGACAAAAGGTAAAGTAAATAAGGTGCAGCAATGTGGCCCAATCCTTTTTGTAGCAAAGGACAAGCCTAGACAAACTCTTATATAAAGGAAAGCGCTCCCGAGGACACATGGGAATTATCGTCAAGCTAGTTTTCATCACGATCGTCTGATTCACGTTCGGTACTTTGATAATTTGGTATGTGGGTGGACCGGTGCTTGGGTGCTGTACTTACTTGGACAAGCCACCCACTTATGATTGACCTCCAATGCAAGCATCCGTAGCTACAAAAGATGTATTAAGGTAAACCTAACCATAGCATGAAACATATGGATCCAAATCAGCCCCTTACGAAGCAACGCATAAACTAGGGTTTAAGCTTCTGTCACTCTAGCAAACCATCATCTACTTATTACTTCCCAATGCCTTCCTCTAGGCCCAAATAATGGTGAAGTGTCATGTAGTCGATGTTCACATGACACCACTAGAGGAGAGACAACATACATCTCATCAAAATATCGAACGAAGACCAAATTCACATGATTAATAATAGCAAGACTTCTCCCATGTCCTAAGGAACAAAAGTAACTACTCACAAGACATAATATTTTTCATGATCAGAGGGGTATTAATATGCATAATGGATCTGAACATATGATCTTCCACCAAATAAAACAACTAGCATCAACTACAAGGAGTAATCAACACTACTAGCAACCCATAGGTACCAATCTGAGGTTTGGGTACAAAGATTGGATACAGGAGATGAACTAGGGTTTGAGAAGAGATGGTGCTGGTGAATATGTTGATGAAGATAGCCCTCCCCAAGATGGGAGAGTTCTTGGTGATGATGGCGGTGACGATTTCCCCCTCCCGGAGGGAAGTATCCCTGGCAGAACAGCTCTGCCGGAGCCCTAGATTGGTTTTCGCCTCGGTTCTGTCTCGAGATGGCGGCGTCTGGTCCCGAAAGCCTAATTCTGATTTTTTTTCTAGGTCAAAACACCTCATATAGGAGAAGATGGGCATCGGGGGACCGTCGGTGGGCCCACGAGACAAGGGGCGCGCCCTGGGAAGGGGGGCGTGCCCCCCACCATCGTGGACAGCCGGTGGCCCCCCTCGTGAACTTCTTTCGTCAAATATTTTTTATATTTTCTGAAACGGAGTTCTGTGGAGTTTCGGGGCTTTTGGAGTTGTGCAGAATAGGTTTCCAGAGTTTGCTCCTTTTCCAGCCCAGAATTCCAACTGCCGGCATTCTCCCTCTTCATGTGAACCTTGTAAAATAAGAGAGAAAAGGCATAAGTATTGTGACAAAACATATAATAATAGCCCATCATGCAATAAATATCAACATATAAGCATGATGCAAAATGGACGTATCAACTCCCCCAAGCTTAGAACTCGCTTGTCCTCAAGCGAAAGCCGATATTGCAAAATATGCCCACATGTTTAGAGATAGAGGTGTCAATAAAAACAACATACAGACATGAGGGCATCATGATCATTCTCATAATAGCAACTTATATAAATATAGTCATATGATTCTTATGATAAAGTAACAATTCATCCAAAATATCAAGTATGAATTATAAACTTCATTGGAAACTAACAAACTTTGATCTTGGTCATTGAAGCAATTGCAATTTATCGTAATATCGGAAAGAGTCAATATAAGAGCTTTTCAGCAAGCCTACATACTCAACTATCATATAGTCTTTCACAATTGCTCACACTCACGCAATACTTATGTTTATGGAGTGTTAATCGGACACAGGGAAAGATAGGGGCTTATGGTGTTGCCTCCCAACCTTTTACCTCAAGGGTAATGTCAACAGTAATAGATCATGAAAACTTACATCCAAGTGGGTATATATGTCAGGATCTTTCCAACACAATGTGCTTGCCAAAGGATAAAATGTAAAAAGGAAAGGTGGATTTCACCTTGACAGTTATAAGACAAGAATAAAAGATAGGCCCTTCACAGAGGGAAGCAGAGGTTGTCATGTGTTTTTATGGTTGGATGCACAAAGTCTTAGCATAGAAGAACTTCACTTTATATTGCCACTTGTGATAAGGACCTTTATTATGTAGTCCATCGCTTTTATTACTTCCATATCACAAGATCGTATAAAGCTAATTTATCCCACACTAATAAATCATACATATTTTAGCGAGTTTGCAGCATGACAACTTACTTGGAAGGATCTTTCTCAATCCATAGGTAGGTATGGTGGACTCTCATGGCAAAACTGGGTTTAAGGATATATGGAAGCACAAGTAATTTATCTACTTAATGCGAGGAGTTTTGGCTAGCATGAGGGGGAAAGGCAAGCTCAACATGTTGGATGATCCATGGCAATATACTTTATTTCAGATAGAAGAAGACATAACCCATTATGTTGTCTTCCTTGTCCAACATCAACTCTTTAGCATGTCATACTTTAATGAGTGCTCACAATCATAAAAGATGTCCAAGATAGTATATTTGTATGTGAAGCCTCTCTTCTTTTATTACTTCCTATTAATTGCAACGATGACCAAAACTATGTTTGTCAACTCCCAACAACTTTTATTTGTCATACTCTTATATGTGAAGTCATTACTTCCCATAAGATCGATATGATCGCTTTGATACTCTTTATGTTTTCTTTCTTTTATCATGACCCAAGTGAGGAAATCAAGCCCTTGACTCAACGCTAATCTTTATTATATAGCTCACGGACTCGATTACAAAGGGTAAACACTACAGGAAACAGCTAATTTGCCGTCAGGGGGCGCCTTTGCCGTCAGCTTTTCATCGGGCAGACGGCAAAGAAAGGGTTTGCCGTCGTCAATAGACGGCGAAGAAACACAGACGGTAAAATAGACTTTGCCGTCTGCAAATCAAAATATAGACGGCAAAATACTTTGCTGTCTTCATTTTTTTCTACAGACGGCGAATTGAGCACTTTGCCGTCTATAGAAAAAAAAGAAGACGGCAAAGTACTTTGCCGTCTGTAAAAAATCCTAGACGACGAAGAGAAAGCACAACACGCGAATCAACTACCCGGATTGATGACATGGTGATGGATTCTCGCCCCTCGTTGGTTACCCCAAGTGGAAGGTTTGAGATGCAGTGTAGCGGAAGTTTTCCCTTGGCAAAGATACCAAGGATCGATTTCCCTGAGACTCCCAGTTTCAACAAGAAGGTGTCAACTGCTAACGGCGCCAGATATTAGCAATCAACGTGGACCTGCACACAGATACAAATAACTTTGCTCCTAACGAGTACAGAGAGGTTGTCAATCCCTCCGGCCTTGTCGTTTACAAAGGATCAAACGCAAGTGATAATAGTGATAGGTTTTGCTGCAATAGTAAGTAAAAAGCGGAAAGTAAATAGCGGATGTGATCAATGATGGTAATATGGACCGGGGTCCCATGATGTTCACTAGTGATGTCTCTCTCCCAAAAGACGATAAAACAGCTATGTGAGGTAAACGAATTACAGCTGGGCAATTGACAGAATTATGTGCGCAAACCAATGCTAACTATATTACGAGAAAGGTAGAGGTTCAAAGCATGGGCGGTACACCAAGGCAAGTAGACCGAAATCCATCTGCATCTACTACTAATCATCCACCTTGAGATATCTATCCAGAACATCTCGCTGGTATTAAGTTGCGAGTCCCACCCACAGTGTAAACTCAAAGCAACAGACAACTGCATTAAAAGAACTTTGCATAAAGTAAACAATCCTTGCACCCGCGGGCACAAGCACCGTTGTTTTCCCCCTTGTGGCAACAGCACACCCCCCTAGACTCATGTTTCTGTCACTCAAGCTAGTCATCGAGGGGCATGAACCCACAATCAAGCATAACGTTCCCTCTTGGAGTCACTACCTACTACTTGGCCAAAGCAATAAATAACAACGGAGAACATGCAAGAATTACTTACGAACATAAATATAAAAGAGGTAGATCAAATATATTACTCAAACACAATCTGAACATAATCTCACAATCCATCGGATCCCAGCAAACTCAACATAGCAACATCATAAGGATTACATATGTGCCTCGATCATGTAGGGCAGCTCACGAGGACTAATTAGTGAAGCACAAGAACGGGAGGAGAACATCACATAGCTACTGGTCATGGACCCATGGTCCAAGGGAGACTACTCACAACTCATCCGGGAGGCGTCCATGGTGGTGGAGAGGCTCCCGGTGGTGATCCTCCCCTCCGGCAGGGTGCCGGGAAGAGTTCTCCTGGCGCCCCCGATCTTGGAAGCGCGGCGGCGGCGGAACAAAGATGAGATCGCGAAAAAGGGTTCCCGTCTCGAGGGTTTCGGGACACGATATAAATATATGCCAAAAGAGGGCATCAGCGGAGGCCCGGGGGGCCCAGGCGCCCCCCCGGCGCGGCCAGGGGGGCCGCGCCACCAGGGCGCCTATAGCCCTGGTGGCCCCCCTCCGGCTGTACTTTGGCTGCTGGGAAGCTTCTGGAACGCTGATTTTTTATATAATTTTTCCGGGATGTTTCTCGCAGTTCTCGTAATGGGAAAACCTGAAATACAAAAACAGCAGAAAACAGAAACTGGCACTGGGGTGCACTGAGTTAATAGGTTAGTCCAAATATGATCAAAAGTGTATGGAAGTGTATAAATATCATAGCAATATCACCCAAAAGAGGCATGGAGCAAGCAGAAATTATAGATACATTTTGGACGTATCACATGGCAGCGATCCAACATCGTCCGCTCCTCATGTGCACGATCCACACCACCCATTACCCACCTGCCTGCACAACCACCCACCACACCACCTGCCACGCACGGACGAAGTCCACACCCACCCACGTGCCGTATCCCTTATCCTCTCACACACGCACCAGCCACCAACCACCCACGCACACACATGCCACCAGCCACCAACCACCCACGCACACACATGCCACTAGCTACCAAACCACCCATGCCCACGGCGAGTGGAGCGGACGGCGACTGGCGCCTGGCTGGACGGCGAGCGGAGCGGACGGCGACTAGCGCCAGGGAGCACGGCGGCCGGCGCGCGGGAGCATGCCTTGGTGGCGGCACATGCTAGGGCAGCAGCGGCCGCGTCGCAGCGTGGCTGGGCTGCGGGCGCCGTGGCGGAGCACGGCGCGGCCGCAACGCGGGCGAACGTGGCCGGGCGCCAGCACGGTGAGCAGGGCCTGGCGGCCGCGAGATCCTCTTCCCCCATTCTGCCGCGGACCTCCCCTCCTCTGCGCTCATGCTCGACGGCCTCGTCTACCGACGGGCTATGGCCATGGTAGGGGAACAGAGCCATCCACCTCCCTGGCCCCTTGTGCGATGGCGGCGCGGACCTCGACCTCCCCGGCGGCGCGGAGTCAACCACCTCCCAGCGCGCGTGCGCTGCAAGGGCCAGTTGCCCAGTTCGTCAAATAGAGTAGTTTTTTTAGAAGTTGAAATAGAGTTTGCTTGTTCTATACTGTAATGGGCTAATTCTATCATGTAAAATCTATTCGTTCGTCATTGATTCTTATACTGGTTGTTGCGAAATTGCTATGAAAGATTTTGCGTATGCCTTCGACCATGTACGGCCTCTGCACCTGCACTGTTGATTCATATATTTTTAAAATAAAAAAAAATTCTTTGCCGTCTGGGATATATGAGGCTGATGGCAAAGATGTAGTCTAGCTGACGGCAAAGATGGTTTTCTTTGCTGTCTGCGGTTACTGGGCTTGACGGCAAAGACAGAGTTGGCTGACGGCAAAGTCTTTGCCGTCTTCCCGATGAAAAGCTGACGGCAAAGTATTCTTTGCCGACTTATCTTTGCCGTCTGAGTTTGCTGTCTGCTTCCTGACGGCAAAATCTTTGCCATCTGGATTTGGGTCTTTGCCGTCTGGGATTCACAGACGGCAAATTACCCATTTCTTGTAGTGAAAGCTCACAAAGCAAAAGCTCACAACTAGATTCATGCTAATTTTATTATACTAGATCAAGATACTACCAAAAGGATCGAACTAAGTAAAACGGTAAACATAGGAGTGATGGTGATACGATACCGAGGTCACTGCCCCAAGCTTGGCAATTGCCTACCCATACCCATATGATTATGTCTCCTCCTTCGGGGGTGGTGATGATGGAGTTGCAAGAAGTGACGGAGGATCCTCATATATCGAGCATAGGAGATCTTCCAGCTTGCGGATAATACCTTTGAGAGCAGCAATGTAATCCATCAACAAAATATTTTCACTTGTGAGATGCTTGTTACGAATCTGAGCTAACTCAATTATCCTGAAAGCTTCTAGCTCAGTTGAGGTAAAGAGGTTAGGAAGGTTTTTGAGGTGTCTTCTTCTCCCGCTGCCGGAGCCGGATCTTCCACCTCCATCTTGATTTTCTTCTCCTTGTGGATCTCCTTGGGTCCTTCCCTTTTCAGATCTATCTTCATTAGCCAAGCATCGTTGCCTTCGTTGTTGGAGGAGGGAGATGACATGATGCCTGGCTTCGCAAACCCTAGCAGAAAACATCTAGAAACAATAACAGAGGATTTTTGCGTGATACAGAGGTCAAAACCTTCGGGAGTATATATAATGAATTTTTCCCGACCAAAAGAGTAACCCACAAGAAAACGAAGTCCAGGGGACACACGGGGTGCCCACGAGGTAGGGGGCGCGCCCTAGGAAGGGGGGGGGGGCGCCCTCCACCCTCGTGGAGGCCTCGTGTCTCTTCCGGACTGCGGTTTATTTTTCTATTTTTCTAAATATTCCAAAACGGAGAAATTTTGCCTTTAGAACTGTTTTGGAGTCGGTTTACTTACCGTATCACATACCTCTTCCTTTTCGGAGGCTAAATCGTTCTGGAAAGTGTCCCATATGTATTCCTCCGGGGTTACGGTTTCAATAATATTGGTTTCAACATTTATAGGATTATCTGAGATATAATGTTTAATTCTTTGACCATTTACCACCTTCGGATTTGTGCCTGAAGTTGTTAATTTTTATGGCACCAGAGCGATAGACCTCCTCGATAACGTAAGGTCCTTCCCACTTGGAGAGAAGTTTTCCTGCAAAAAATCTTAAACAAGAGTTGTATAGCAAGACATAATCACCTACAAACTCACGCTTTTGTATCCTTTTGTCATGCCATCTTTTAACTTTTTCTTTAAACAGTTTGGCATTCTCATAGGCCTAGGTTCTCCACTCATCAAGGCAGCTAATTTCAAATAACCTCTTTTCACCAGCAAGTTTGAAATCGTAATTGAGCTCTTTAATAGCCCAATATGCCTTATGTTCTAGCTCAAGAGGTAAGTGACAAGCTTTTCCATATACCATTTTATATGGAGACATACCCATGGGATTTTTGTATGCAGTTCTATAGGCCCATAATGCATCATCAAGTTTCTTGTACCAATTCTTCCTAGACCTATTAACTGTCTTTTGCAAGATTAGTTTCAACTCCCCATTACTTTCTACTTGACCACTAGTCTGTGGGTGATAGGGGGATGCAATTCTATGGTTGACATAATATTTAGCAAGCATCTTACAGAAGGCACCATGAATAAAGTGTGAACCACCATCAGTCATTAGATATCTAGGGACTCCAAACCTCGGAAAAATAACTTCTTTAAGCATCTTAATAGAAGTGTTGTGATCAGCACTATGATACATCTCCAACGTATCTATAATTTTTGATTGTTCCATGCTATTATTTATGAAGTCTTGGATGTTTAATTGGCTTTATCATTCACTTTTATATCATTTTAGGGACTAACCTACTAACCCAAAGGCCTAGTCCAGATTGCTGTTTTTTTTTGCCTATTTCAGGGTTTTGCAGAAAAAGAATATTAAACGGAGTCCAAACGGAATGAAACCTTCGCGAGAGATATTTTTGGAGAAAATCACGCCAGAGGAACTTGAGAACCACGTTAGGGGAGCCTCGAGTGGACCTCGAGGGTGGGGGGCGCGCCCCCCTTCCCAGGGCGCTCCCCCTGCCTCGAGGCCCACTCGAGCGTCCCCCGGTGCCCTCCTTCCTACTATATAAGTCCACGTACCCAGAAACTCCGAGAACAGAGAGAAAAACCCTAATTCCACCGCCGTAGCTTCTGTTCCCGTGGAGATCCCATCTTGGAGCCTGTTCCGGAGCTCCACCGAAGGGGGATCCATCACGGAGGCCTTCATCATCATCATCATCATCACCCTCACCATGAGTTGTGAGTAGTTTACCACAGACCTTCGGGTCCATAGCTAGTATCTAGATGGCTTCTTCTCTCTCTCTCCGGATCTCAATACAAAGTTCTCCTCGGTCTTCGAGGAGATCTATTTGATGTAATCTCTTTTTGAGGTGTGTTTGTCGAGATCCGATGAATTGTGAGTTTATGATCAAGGTTATCTATGAAAGATATTTGGTTCTTCTCTGAACTTTTTATGTGTGCTCATAATATCCTTGCAAGTCTCTTCGAATTATTGGTTTGGTTTGGCCTGCTAGATCTATATTTCTTGCAATGGGAGAAGTGCTTGGCTTTGGGTTCAATCTTGCGGTGTCCTTTCCCAGTGACAGTAGGGGCAGCAAGGCACGTATTATATTGTTGCCATCAAGGATAAAAAGATGGGGTTTATATCATATTGCTTGAGTTTATCCCTCTACATCATGTCATCTTGCTTAAGGCATTACTATGTTCTTATGACCTCAATACACTAGATGCATGCTGGATAGCGGTCGATGTGTGGAGTAATAGTAGTAGATGCAGGCAGGAGTCAGTCTAATTGTTTCGGACGTGATGCCTATATACAATGATCATGCCTAGATAGTCTCATAATATTCGCTTTTCTATCAATTGCTCGACAGTAATTTGTTTACCCGCCGTAGAATATCGCTATCATGAGAGAAGCCACTAGAGAAAACTATGGACCCCGGGTCTATTCTCAACATATCAATCTACATCTACTTTACTTTTACCGCTTTTATTTTTTGTTTTATTAAACTAAATATACCAAAAATATAAACTATCATCTCTATCAGATCTCACTCTCGTAAGTGATCGTAAAGGGATTGACAACCCCTTATCGCGTTGGCTGCGAAGTTCTTATTTGTTTGTGCAGGTGTGAGGGACTCGCGCGTGGTCTCCTACTGGATTGATACCTTGGTTCTTAAAAACTGAGGGAAATACTTACGCTACTGTGCTGCATCTCCCTTTCCTCTTCGAGGGAATACAACGCATGCTCAAGAGGTAGCACACTACTAGTTGGAATAGCTTCTACCCACTTAGTAACGTAATCAACAACAACTAAAATATGTGTGTACCCATTAGAGGCAGGAAAAGGTCCCATATAATCAAAGCCCCAAACATCAAATGGTTCAATAACAACTGAATAATTCATATGCATTTCTTGACGTCTACTAAGATTACCAATTCTTTGACATTCATCAAAAGATAAGACAAACTGACGGGCATCCTTGAAGAGAGTAGGCCAATAAAAACCGGATTGCAATACCTTGTGTGCAGTTCTATCTCCCGCATGGTGTCCCCCATAAGCTTCGGAGTGGCACTTGCGTAGGATCTGTTCCTGTTCATGCTCAGGTACACAACGACTAATAATACCATCTACTCCTTTATAAAGATGTGGGTCATCCCAAAAGTAATGTCTCAAATCATAGAAGAACTTTTTCTTTTGCTAGTATGTGAAGCTAGGAGGTATAAACTTAGCAACAATTTAATTAGCATAATCAGCATACTGATACGTCTCCAACGTATCTACTTTTCCAAACCCTTTGGCCCTTGTTTTGGACTCTAACTTGCATGATTTGAATGGAACTAACCCAGACTAACACTGTTTTCAGCAGAATTGCCATGATGTTGTTTCTGTGCCGAAATAAAAAGTTCTCGGAATCGCCTGAAAATCAACGGAGGATTATTTTGGAAAATATAAAAAATACCTGCACAAAGATACACACCAGGGGCCCTTGGGCCAGCCCACGAGGGTAGGGGGCGCGCCCCCCTGCCCAGGGCGTGCCCCCTGGTGCTCCATCGACGTATCCCCAGATCCTATATCTTCCGTTTCGGGGAGAAAAAATCAAGGAGAAGGAATTATTGCATTTTACAAGACGGTGCCGCCGCCAAGCCCTAATATCTCTCGGGAGGGCTCATCTGGAGTCCGTTCGGGACTCCGGAGAGGGGAGATCGTCGCCATCGTCATCATCAACCTTCCTCCATCACCAATTCCATGATGCTCACCGCCGTCTGTGAGTAATTCCATCGTAGGCTTGCTGGACGGTGATGGGTTGGATGTGATCTATCATGTAATCGAGTTAGTTTTGTTAGGGTTTGATCCCTAGTATCCACTATGTTCTGAGATTGATGTTGCTATGACTTTGCTATGCTTAATGCTTGTCACTAGGGCCCGAGTGCCATGATTTCAGATCTGAACCTATTATGTTTTCATGAATATATGTGTGTTCTTGATCCTATCTTGCAAGTCTATAGTCACCTACTATGTGTTATGATCCGGCAACCCCGAAGTGACAATAATCAGGACCACTCCCGGTGACGACCATCGTTTGAGGAGTTCATGTATTCACTATGTGTTAATGCTTTGGTCCGGTACTCTATTAAAAGGAGGCCTTAATATCCCTTAGTTTCCAATAGGACCCCACTGCCACGGGAGGGTAGGACAAAAGATGTCATGCAAGTTCTTTTCCATAAGCACGTATGACTATATTCGGAATACATGCCTATATTGCATTGATGAACTGGAGCTAGCTCTGTGTCACCCTAGGTTATAACTTCTACATGATGAATTGCATCCAGCGTAATTTCCCATCACCGATCCAATTCCTACGAGCTTTACCTATATTGCTTGTCGCTTATCTACTTTTCTGTTGCTACTATTACAAAAACTACAAAAACACTACTTTTACTTTTATTGCTGCTACCACCACTATCATATTACTTTGCTACTAAACAATCTTGCTGCAGATACTAAGTTTCTAGGTGTGGTTGAATTGACAACTCAGCTGCTAATACTTAAGAGTATTCTTTGGCTCCCCTTGTGTCGAATCAACAAATTTGGGTTGAATACTTTACCCTCGAAAACTGTTGCGATCCCCTACACTTGTGGGTTATCAAGACTATTTTCTGGCGCCGTTGCCGGGGAGCATAGCTCTATTCTTTAAGTCACTTGGGATTTATATCTGTTTATCACTATGAAGAATTTGAAGGACTCAAAAACCAAGATCTTACCCTCAACTACGAGGGGAGGTAAGGAACTGCCATCTAGCTCTGCACTTAATTCTCCTTCTGTTATGAGTAAACTTGCGACACCTACTCCTGCTATTGAATCTGATATGTCGTATGTGCTTGATGATGCTACTTCTGCTATGTATGATGAAACTACCTCTATTCCTGATACTGTGCCACTAGGTGAATTTCTAGATGAACAAATTGCTAAGGTTAGGGAGAGTGCAAATGTTGATGATATTTATGAAAGTGATGATGAAACTACTCCCAATAGATATGAATTGCATGTTGTTCCTGAGGGTTATGTTTTGGATGAAGAAACAGCTAGAGACTTTCTTGCTTGCAATGATAGATATGATCTTAAGAAGTTATTAGCTAAACTGAAAGAAAAGTCCTTGAATGCTAGAATGAAACATGACCCTGCTTTTGCTACTTCACCTATTTCTGTTACTGATAAGGATTATGCATTCTCTGTTGATCTTGAGTGAATTACTTTGGTTGAATCTGATCCTTTCCATGGCTATGAGTCTGAAACTATTTTGGCACATCTTACTAAGTTGAATGATATAGCCACCCTGTTTACCAATGATGAAAAGATTCGTTACTACTATATCCTTAAGCTATTTCCGTTGTCGTTAAAGGGTGATGCTAAGATTTGGTTTAATTCTCTTGATCCTGGTTGTGTGCGTAGTCCCCAGGATATGATGTACTACTTCTCTGCTAAATATTTTCCCGCTCATAAGAAACAAGCTGCCTTACGGGAAATATATAACTTTTCTCAAACTGAAGAAGAGAGTCTCCCACAAGCTTGGGGGAGGCTTCTCCAGTTACTTAATGCTTTGCCTGATGACTTGATGTCTTTTATAATGGACTAACCGATGCTTCCAGAGACCACCTGGATAGTTGTGTTGGTTGTGTTTTCAAGGAAAGAACAGTGGAACAAGCTGAATTACTATTGAATAATATGCTAGCCAATCTATACCTATACTAATTTGTGACTTCCTAGAAATTCCCACGTTAATCAGTAATTAAGAGCCGTTAATCTCATGGGATCTAATTATTATGGTCTAGATCTTCCGAAATTCTAATGGGTTCATGAGAAAAAAAAAAGAATTTTGGGCTGCTCACGAGGTTGTTGTGTGAGTCGTACCCACCTTGGACTCTCCACGTTTGCTCAAAAAGAAAAAAAGATGGAAAATCAGATCATTCTCTCCTATTACTTGGACTCTCCACGTTTCTACTTGGACTCTCCACGTTTCCTCCAAAAAAACAAGGTTGGAAAAGCTGATCGTTCTCTCCTACGTATTATTTCTAAACTCTCCCAGGTTGTTACGAGTAGATGCTAGATCCCCACGTGTTATCTCTTTCCCTGCATATGCCTTCTCCGCCGCCATCCCACAAAACCCATGATGCCACTACCGCCGCCACAGAATGCTTCCTCATGCTGTTGGTGGTTCAGTAATACTGTGATCGGCTGCAATATGCGTTCCCACCTTTACCGCAGTCTGTTGTCCGTTCGAGGCCGTGGCCAGGGCAGCTGCTCTGCTGGTGCCAGGGCAGTGGGGTTGATTCAAGTTCCATCTTTCATCTGTTGGAGCGTCTTCATAATCTCTTCCCGACAACTCTTCTTCCTCCAACGCCCGAATACCATTGTTATCAACTCCATAGGCTGTCGCCACAGCCAGTGGGGCAACTTCCTTTTCTCTTTTGCCGATCCGGCGTCCTTCCCATATTGCGGCGAAGAGTCACATGGGCAGATGACCCCCTGCGGCGGCAGTAGACGAGTCATCTTCTTTCTTTTTGTGGGGGACAAAGAAGGCAAGGGCAAGAACACCTTACTGCTGTTGAAGGAATATTTAGTCCATGGCTGCTGTAGGCACTGATGCATGCCCTCTTGCTGGGAAAACAGCAGCAGCAGTCACCTCCGGTAATTGCTCTTACTTACAGTTGTGTCTCTGAAATCTTTTTATTGGTCAAATTCAGGATCAGGCGAAGCATGCAGACCTCAGAACTATGTAATATATTCTATACCAATGGTGTGTTGAACTCTTTATTTATGAAAGAATTGAATTGCTATGCAGTACTGATAATAATACACTGAATTTATAGTGCTTGCATGTTATAATTCCCGTCTTAAGGAAATATGTTTGCATGTTATAATTTATAGTGTCAGTTTAAATGTATCTTTTCGTATCACCCAAATCCAGCAGGCTAGCACTAGGGTAGGAAAGATCAACCCTACTCAACCCCAACGTGAGACACAAAATAGAGTAACCCAACTCGACTAAATCGCAAAACATAAGGAACCTTTATCCAACCGAGCTATTAGCATTACCTGGTCGCCATGGAACGGAGGATGTTGGAGGGAATAGGATTGCCATGAAGGGTGTCACGCGCACACTGTTAAACATCCGCACGGCCTGAAAACAGTTTAGGACCCGACACTTTTGTTTTCGGACCACCTCGAATTCCTCATGGAAGGACATGCCATCATTTCCTAGAAGAAAGTGTCGGTGTACTAAGGTAGGGGTACCCTAGTACCCCAACTTGTGCACGGGCAGCGGCAGCTCCCCGCGGCAGGGTTCACCACGCGCTTGCCGGAGACCTTCCTGCCCCTTATCTAGCCATTCAAAAACAAAGTATACAAGACAGAAGACCAAGACCCCGGCAAGAGGAGCTTGTCGGGAAGGCCGTCCCAGGCTCGAGATTGCTTAACTAGCACGAGGCCCTGGCAAGAGGAGCTTGTCAGGACGAATAGAAGATTTTATCTTAGAAGACCCGGCAAGGGCTCGGGGAGCGGCAAGCTTCCGGGCCCGGCAAGGTCGAGATCCCCGGCAAGGTGCTTGCCGGGGGAGGTGCGCTGTGTGCCCGCGCTCCAGCTCATCGGCCCACGCGTCGCCCTGGGGCCACTCCAGGGACGCGTGGCGGATGGCTGTGCAGCTTGGGGGACACGGTGGCACTCCACGGCAGTGGATCCATCGCCGTGGCAGACGGAGACGCAACGGCGGGAGCTTTTGGGGTCGACGGCGACGGGCATTAAATGCCCTTGTCCCCCACTGTTAAAGTAGGTATAGACCACTGTTCTGTACTGTAGCTCCACTGTTCCCGCACTGTTACAACTACCACCTCTTTTACATTTTTACCCCTTTCTCCTACGTTGACACCTGTCGGTGACCCCTTGCACTATAAAAGGAGGCCCATGCACAACGTGGAGGGGGTTCGAAACCTAGATTACTCTCACGCACGGTGTAGCTGCTTCTTCAAGCTCCCGAGTGCTCAACTCAATACACAACCAAGCAGGAGTAGGGTTTTACGCATCCGTGCGGCCCGAACCTGGGTAAAACTGCCCGCGCGTCTGCCTCGATCTGCTCTTTGTGCTCCCTCCGCCCTCGTACCGCATAGACAAGGGGCTCCGGTCCCATAGGTGTTCGTGGCGGACAGTTTCCCCCGACATCTTTGGCGCGCCAGGTAGGGGGCGTCGAGGTTGTGTGAACCTGATCCGGCGTTCGCGCGGGCGCAATCTTCATCAACCTCTCCAGCTTCATCAACAGCTTCATCAGCGACAACTCCATGGCCCCGAAGAAGAAGCCCTCGGAGGTCGGAGGCCCGTCCGCGTCTCACCCGCCGCCACCGGAGCCAACGGTGGGCGGGGGAGACGCCGTCGGAAGGGTGGTTGCCGGCGAGGACACTCACGGTGCCACCAGATCCAAGAACAAGACGGACGACCGGACTTCGGTCTCCGTGGACGCGCCGCGTCCATCACAGCACACAACGACCCCGCAGCGCCATACCACGGGAGGTGGTATCCGCTTGCTGGGACAAGGCCATGCTGGAGGTTCGCGGGACGCCCCGGACCCCCGTCCGGGCACAAGCAAAGCGAAGGCGCCGGCGCGGGACCCCGCTCCTTCTAACGTTGTTAGAAGTCCGAGCGTATCCCGCTCCTCGCACCGCTCGCCCGCGTTCCCCACTACTCCGGCAGAAGCGCTCGCAAGGGCGCAGCTGCTCCTCGATTTTCCTCCAGCGGCCGACAAGGCCGAGGAATGGAGGGCCACTATCCGGAGCCTGATAGACTTCGCCAACAACGACTCTCCGCAACAGCCGTCGGCCTCACGGCCACGGCAGGCCGAGAAGACGAAGGCTATCGGCGACAAGACTGCCGGGGGTGCGACAAGCGTGCACTCCCCGCCGCAGAAGCAGAAGACGCCGCCCCGCCGGAACAATCCCAACGACGGCTCCACAGCCTCGTCGGACCCGCGGGCCCGTCGGGACCAGCGCCAGGTCCTCGACGACCGGCGAGATGAAGACGCTCGGACCACGATCGAGCGCCGCCGAGAAGCTCGGCGACAATCCGACAAGAGAGCTGGGAACACTGTCGACGCACCCGCGCCCGGTGAACCAGGCGACTTGCCGTACGCGGCAGGCTGCCCTGCGTTCACCCGCGAGCTGCGGCGCGTCCAGTGGCCCAGCATGAAGAACTTTAAGCCCGACGTACCGGAGAAGTACGACGGCAAGACGCACCCCTCGGAGTTTCTCAGCGTCTACACTATCGCAGTGCAAGCTGCCGGGGGGCGCGACGAGAAGATCCTAGCCAACTACTTCCCGCTTGTGCTGAAGCCGAACGTCCGTTCATGGCTCATGCACTTGCCGGAAGGCTCTATCTCTTCTTGGGCCGACCTCTGCCATCAGTTTGTTGGCGCCTTCACCGGCGGCCACAAACCCCATGGCCAGGAAAGCGATCTCCACATTTTGGCCCAGAAGGAAGGCGAACCCCTGCGCAAGTATATCCAACGTTTCAGCCGGGTACAGCACAACATCCCCGACGTTCACCCTGCTGCGGTTATCAGCGCGTTCCATCAGAACGTGCGTAACCGCCGCATGCGTGAGGAGATGGCGATGACCAAGATCAGGGACGTCAGCGAGCTCTACGCTCTTGCCGACAAGTGCGCCCGTGCAGAAGAGGGGAGGAAACTCCCCGGGGAGGATGCTGGCGCAGGGGGAAGCGACAGCGACGACGCCGCCCCGGCAAAGAAGAGCCGGCGGCGGAACAACAGGAAGAAGGGCAAGAAGGAAGTGCTTGCCGTCGAGAAGTCCGGCAAGGAGGCCCCCGCCAAACAAGCGCAGGCTGGCGGCTCCGGCAAGGAGCCTGCCCCTGCGGCGGCGGCCGACAAGCCGGGTAGCTCCGACAAGCAATACTGTAAGATTCACCGCACTAAGGGTCACGATCTCTCCAACTGCAAGCGCGTCGAGTACCTCGTCGAGCAGCAAAAAGCTGAGTACGAGAGGCGCGACAAGGAGAAGGCCCAAGGTGGCGGGGAAGAGCCCAGCAAGAAGCGGCCATTCAATGGCCGGGGAGGACGCCGCGGCAAGGCCAAGCAGCGGCAAGGAGATCGACCTCCCAGGGGCCGCGACAACGACGAAGACGACGATGAAGACATGGAGGACGACGAGAACAGCGAGCAGGAGTTCCAGAAAGCCACGGAGGTCCTGTGCATCGACGGTGGCGCCTCTCTGCACACCTCCCACCGCCAGCTGAAACAGTGGGTGCGTGAGGTGAATGCAGCGGAGCCGCCCGTAGAGTCGCGCAGGCTCCTCAAATGGTCCAGCACGCCCATCATTTTTGACCTTGAGGATCACCCTGACCGCACCACTGCGGTCGGGTGCTTGCCGATGCTGGTCTCACCCACCATCCGCAACCTCAAGGTCACCAAAATGTTGGTTGACGGCGGGGCCGGGCTGAACTTGATCTCCTCTGCTGTGATCAAGAAGCTCCAGATTCAAGACGGCGAGCTCGAAGAAACCGGTTCATTCCAAGGAATCAACCCGGGAAGGAGCAAGCCCAAGGGAAAGATTACTCTGCCGGTGACCTTTGGCGGGGAGCTCAACTTCAGGACTGAGCGCATCACTTTTGACGTTGCCGATATTCCATTAC
Source organism: Secale cereale (assembly GCA_902687465.1). NCBI lineage: Eukaryota > Viridiplantae > Streptophyta > Magnoliopsida > Poales > Poaceae > Secale > Secale cereale. The sequence goes on from LR738710.1 coordinate 896,164,121, forward strand.
CCTACAATGGAATACTCGGCCGTCCCGCCCTCGCCAAGTTCATGGCAGCTTCCCATTACGCCTATAACGTGCTGAAGATGCCGGGGCCGATAAGCGTCATCACTGTCCACAGCGACAAGAAAGATGCGCTTATTTGCGCCGACAAGATTTACCGGGATGCGGCAGCTGCGGCCGAGAAGGATACTCTTGCCGCTGAAGCTCCCGGGGGGAAGAAGACGAAGACCAAGTCCGGCAAGTGCTCTGGGACCCACTCCGGCAACCGCACCTCTTCGGAGTGCTGCGTCGCCGTCGAGGACGTTCCATCGAGCTCCACCGGCAAGAGCAAGAAAGGAATGGCTGCTCCTCCGGCAACCAAGAAAGTGTCCGCAAAGGAGGATGGCACTGGTGGTACCTTCACCATCAGTGCCACCCTTGACAGCAAATAGGAAAGCGCGCTCGTCGCCTTCTTGCGGGCGAATGTCGATGTGTTTGCTTGGCAACCGTCTGACATCCCCGGTGTTCCCAGGAAGGTGATTGAGCACAAGCTTGCTGTCTGCCCTCATGCGCGGCCCATCAAGCAAAAAGTGAGGAAGCAAGCCGTGGAGCGCCAAGAGTTCATCAACGAGGAGATCAAGAAACTAGAGGCAGCAGGCCTAGTTAGAGGTGTGATCCATCCGACGTGGTTGGCAAACCCAGTCGTCGTGCGCAAAGCCAACGGGAAGTGGAGACTGTGTATAGACTTCACTGATGTCAATAAAGCATGTCCCAAGGATCCCTTCCCTTTGCCGCGCATTGACCAGATCGTTGACTCCACTGCCGGATGTGAACTACTCTGTTTTCTTGATGCATACTCAGGCTATCACCAGATTTTCATGGCTAAGGAAGATGAAGAGAAGACTGCATTTATCACTCCATGTGGCACCTATTGCTTTATCCGCATGCCATTTGGATTGAAGAATGCAGGCTCAACTTTTGCAAGGGTAGTGTACACTGCTTTTGAGCCACAGATCCACAGGAACGTAGAAGCCTACATGGATGATATCGTGGTGAAGAGCAAGAGCAAAGAAACACTGATTCAAGACTTGGAAGAAACATTTCAGAACCTGCGCAGGATACAGCTCAAGCTGAACCCCGAGAAGTGCGTCTTTGGAGTTCCCTCCGGCAAGCTTCTCGGGTTCTTTGTATCGCAAAGGGGGATTGAAGCCAATCCCGACAAAATCAAAGCCATCGAGCAGATAGAAGCTCCAAAGCGCGTCAAGGATGTCAGAAGGCTTGCAGGTTGCGTTGCTGCCCTCAGTAGGTTCATTTCAAAATCCGCAGAACGCGCCCTACCTTTCTTCAAAATCTTGAAAAAGGCAGGTCCCATGAAGTGGACTCCGGAAGCGGAGGCGGCGTTGCAGGATTTGAAACGGTACCTGTCCTCCACTCCTATACTTGTCGCACCTAAACCACAGGAAAAGTTGTTGCTATACTTAGCGGCAACCAACCAGGTGGTTAGTGCTGCGTTAGTAGCGGAGAGGGAGTCCGACGAGGAGTCAGCATCACCGGCAAGCGAATCTAGCGACAAGCAGGGGGCTGTCCCGACAAGCTCTGGCCCCGACAAGGAAGACTCTGCGCAGGAACAAGGAGAGGTGCGGAAGAAGATGGTGCAGCGCCCAGTGTATTTTGTAAGTTCCCTTCTCCAGGGAGCTAGATCGAGGTACTCTGGTGTGCAAAAATTGCTTTTCGGCCTCCTCATGGCCTCGAGGAAGCTGCGCCACTACTTTCAAGCCCATGAGATAACAGTGGTCACTCGCTTTCCGCTGAAGAGGATATTACACAATCCAGAGGCAACAGGCAGGATCGTCGAGTGGGCACTGGAGCTGTCAAGCTTCGGACTCAAATTTGAAAGTACTTCAACCATTCAGAGCCGAGCTTTGGCATAGTTCATTGCTGAGTGGACCCCAACACCAGAAGAAGAAGTTCAAGAAACAAGCGTACCCGTGCAAGAAGCGACAAGTGAATGGGTAATGTATTTCGACGGTGCCTTCTCGCTGCAAGGCGCCGGTGCCGGCGTGGTACTCATCGCGCCCACCGGAGAGCACCTCAAATATGTTATCCAGATGCACTTTCCCAGGGAGCAAGCGACAAACAACACTGCAGAATATGAAGGCTTGCTTGCCGGCCTCAGGATTGCGGCCGAACTTGGGATCAGGAAGCTGATTGTACGGGGAGATTCTCAGTTGGTGGTCCGACAAGTTAACAAGAGCTACCAGAGCCCTTTGATGGAAGCATATGTCGATGAAGTGAGGAAGCTTGAAGAGCACTTTGAAGGTCTGCAGATGGAGCACGTCCCGAGAGCTCAAAATGAGATTGCGGACGGCCTTTCAAAGTGCGCCGCGATGAAGTTACCTGTGGAACCAGGGACCTTTTTGCTCAAGCTGACTCAGCCATCAGTTACACCATCAATTGGGCAGTCCAAGAAGAGAAAGTTGGTCTCCGGCGACTACTTGCCGGCGGATCTTCCTGAACCCGCCGCCAAGGTTCCCAGGATCAACGACAACGCTGAGGAACAGTTTGCTCCTGCAAACCCTCGGGCTTGTGCAGTTGAAGCAAGTGTTCCCGACAAGCCTCGCCCCGGCGAGCTTGCCGGGGGACCGTCAGCTCCGACAGGACCAGAGGTCTTTGCCGTAGAAGCTGGGGTTCCCGCAGCGGCCCTCGAGCCTTTAGTCCTTGCCGTCGAGCCCCGGGCTCCGGCATGGGCACAGCAGATCGTCCGTTTTCTGCAAATTGGAGAACTTCCCGACGACCCTCAAGAGATAGAGAAGATAACCAGGCAGTCAAGTATGTATCAGTTTGTGGATAACGAGCTGTACAGAAGAAGACTCAATGGTGTCAGGTTGAAGTGCATCTCCAGGGAAGATGGACAGAAGCTGTTGGCAGAAATACACGGAGGCATATGCGGCCACCACATTGGCGCAAGGGCACTTGCCGGGAAAGCTTTCCGGCAAGGGTTCTTTTGGCAAGAAGCCCTCCAAGATGCAACTGCACTAGTAACCAAGTGTGAAGCGTGCCAGTTCCATGCAAAACAAATTCATCAGCCAGCTCAAGCTCTCCAAACAATCCCTTTGTCATGGCCCTTCTCGGTCTGGGGGCTCGATATCCTCGGCCCTTTCCCTCGCGCCGTCGGGGGCTTTGAGTACTTGTACGTTGCAATCGACAAGTTCACAAAGTGGCCAGAAGTGGAGCCAGTGAGAAAGGTGACAGCACAGTCAGCGGTCAGGTTCTTCAGGTCGATTGTTTGCCGTTTCGGGATCCCTAACAGGATCATCACCGACAACGGTACGCAATTCACTAGTCGCACCTTCATGCAGTACGTCCAAGACCTTGGCGCCAAGGTCTGTTTCGCTTCTGTTGCTCACCCGAGGAGCAACGGCCAAGCGGAGAGGGCAAATGCTGAAGTGCTGCGCGGACTCAAGACAAGAACCTTTGACAGGCTGCGCAAGTGCGGAAAGAATTGGATAGAGGAGCTCCCGGCGGCTCTTTGGTCAATCAGAACGACACCCAGTCGAGCCACCGGGCAGACACCTTTTGCTCTAGTCTATGGAGCAGAGGCAGTTCTCCCCACGGAACTCGTATACGGATCTCCTCGAGTGCTCGCTTATGATGAGCTCGAGCAAGAGCAACTGCGGCAAGATGACGCATTGCTCCTTGAGGAGGGACGTCTCCAGGCTGCTGTACGAGCTGCTCGATACCAGCAAGCTTTGCGCCGCTACCATAGCCGCAAAGTCAAGGCCAGGAGTCTCGAGGAAGGCGACCTTGTTCTTCGGCGTGTTCAGTCCGCCAAGAATTCCAACAAGTTGACGCCGAAGTGGGAAGGCCCTTATCGGGTGAGACAAGTTACGAGGCCCGGCGCTGTCCGCCTCGAGACCGAAGAAGGCTTACCGGTGAGCAACTCCTGGAACATAGAGCATCTTCGCAAGTTTCACCCCTAAGGCGCGGTTGCCGTGATCCGTTCCGGCAACCAACTTTTGTACAAGCCTTGCCGCTGTTGCATGTAACCCTTTGTACAAAGCCGGGCGCAGACCCCGTGCATCAGTAAAGATTTCGTGTTTTCGCATCGATTGCCTTTCGCATGCTTCTCTTGGCTATTTGCATGTTTTATTTGGCATTTGATGCAACACTTAGATACTTGGTAAGCACTATTACGCCGAAAGGCAATATGCTTGTTTCCCTCTCCTTTTCCTTTTTCTCTTAAGCAGAAGGAACGTTCCTCGCGCACAAATTTGCCGGGGGGGAAGGAGATGGAGGAGGAACTAAGTGCCGTTCAAGAAAGAAGAGCCTTACCGGAAAGCAAACAACATGAGCAAGCAGCATATGAAAGATAAGTTGTTAGAATTTGACCAGTTCAAATTTTAAATTTTGGTTGTCTTCCTTGAACGATCACACTTTGTATGGAAAACCTGTGCGCGGAGGAACCTACCCGTGGCTTGCCGCACCCTTATCTTGTCTTCGAGTCCACTCAACGATTTAAGTGAGCTGCGACAAGTGTCGCGCCCTTGCTTCGTTTCCGAGTACACTCAGCAAGCTAAGTGCGTTGCGACTTGCTGCGGCGAGGTTGCTTGCCGGCGAGGACCTTGGCCAGCAGGCTGCTCAGGGTCCAGCGCTCAGCGCTCGCGGCAAGGGCCCCTTGCCGGCGAGCTCCCCGGGAGCGTAGGGTGACAAACATACAAAGTCAAAGATGGGAACAAGGAAGATAACATTGCACTGATTGATTGAAGTAAAGCAAATATCTTACAAGGATAACTTGTCGCAATGGACTAATGAGTTCATAACATAACATGCAGCAACAAAAAGATAAAGACAAATGGGGCCCTAGTCTACGCGGTCGCCCTCCTTCCTGCCAAGCTTTGCCACCTTGGCGATGATATGGCCGACCTGCTCCTTCAGGGCCTCCGTGTTTGCATCCGCCGGCAAGCTGCGAAGAACGTTCGTGAGGTTGATCCCCGGGTTGCGGAACACGATCTTCGTCAAGACCCGCTCCAGAGTTCCTGCGCAGAGACGGCGCGACTCCTCGGCCAGCTGCGCGGGGATGCGGTTCCGGAGACCTGCAAGGGCCGGAGCGACGCCTCTGAAGAAGAGGCTGAGCTTGGCGCTGTGCGGGAGGTCTGGATCCGGCGAGTAGATAAGATGTTCGACCTTCAAAGCAAGCAACTCCTGGTCAATGTTGGACGCAGAAGAAACCAGCTCTTCGGTCCACACCTCGATAGTCTGCCGGAAGAGCTCGGAGGCCTTGTTGACGCTCTCCATCAAGGTTCGCTCCTTGCGGAGCTCATCCTTCAGCTTTGCCTCCTGGGCCCGGGCAGCGTCAAGCGATTCCTTCAGGGTGGTGACCTTCAGCTCCAAGTCTTCAATGGAATCCTTGGCGGCCTTCAGCTCGTCACCCCTCTGGGACAAACTCACCTGGAGCTCTGAGTTGGTGTGAGCATCCTTCTCGCGCTCCAGGATGAGCGTGGCAACCTTCTCGGCGCTCACCTTCACCGCCTTCTCCAGTTGTTCAACCTTGGCGGCAAGCTCCTTCTTGGCGTCTTCCGCGGCAGCAGCAGCGGCTTTCGCCTCCTTCAGCTCCCCGCCAAGGGCAGCCTCGCGAGCGGCAAGGTCCTCCTCGTGGGAGTCGAGATCCACCTTCCGCTGCGCGAGCTCTCCTTCTCGCCGGGACATCTCCACCCCGGCGAGCCGTTGCTGTTCTTCAGCCTCGGCTTTCTCCAAAAGCCACTCTTGATATTCACCGGCGAGACGCTCGCGCTCCTCCGCCACCTCGCGGAGGCCCGCCTTGTGGGCAGCGCTGAGCTCCGCCGCACGCTTCTCCATTTCGGCGGCGGCCTGGGCAGCAAGGGCTTCCCGGGAGGCAAGCTTCGCCTGCCTGGCCCGGTAAAGGGCCAGGAGTTGGTGGAGAAGCTTTTCCTCCTCGGGCCCATCTCCTTCGCCGGGCGCCTCGACGACTGTCAGACCCGCGGAGGCGAGGACTTCTCCGTCAAACGCCTCGCCCTCCGCGGGAGCTCTTGATGAAGACCCCCAAGGCACTTGGATAAAGACGCCATTGGGGGCACGAAGATAGTACGCCTGCTTCTCGCCGGTGGAGGGGCCGGCGACCGGCGTAGCATCCGGTGCTCCCGCCACCTCCGGGTCGGCGGTGCGGTCGCCGTCCCCCTCCCCGGTCGCGGCGTCAGCGGCCGGAGTGGCCTCCTGCGCGGCCGGCTCGGTGGCCTCGGTCGCCTCCTCGGTGGCCTCGGCCATCTCCACGACGACGGGAACGTCATCGCCGCCGCCCTGCGCGCCCTCCTCATCCTCGATATTGATGACCTCGGTCTCCATCGGCGCGGGAGGAGGAGGAGGAAGATCTAGAAGAAGAAAAAGAAGTTCAAAATCAAGCAAAGATCCAAAAAGAAGCAAAGTCAAGAAAACCAAGTACAGAACGTACCTTGGCGGACGTCCTCTGCGGCGGGCTCCCTTGCCGGGGAGCTCGGCCTTGGCGGAGTGGCCGTCCTCGCCGGGCTGCTCGCCCTTGGCGGGGTACTCTGCTTTGGCGGAGTACCCGCCCTTGGCGGAGCGCTCTCCCTTGCCGGAGAGTTTTGCCTTGCCGGGGACGGCGGGGCCTGCGGCTCCTCGGTGACGGTCTCCGGGCGCTCTTCCCGCTGCGGCTCCACCTCTGCACAAGAGAAGATAGAAGCACCAAGACATTCAAAGAAAAAAAAAAGAAAGAGAGATCAAAGCCCTAAGCGCGCCCCGACGAGCTAAAACAGTAAACCTCTAACTTACGCTGGGGGCTGCGCTGGGGGCTGCTCCCCGGAGCGGCGCTCGGGTCCGGCAAGCTCGGCTCCGGTGCGATCCTTGCTTCCGCGACGGATGGGTCTTCTACGACCTCAACTGTGGGCACCCTGACCCTCTTCGCGCGCTGCTCCAAGGTCCTGCAATCACAAGCAACAAGCAAAGTCAAGCGTCAGCAACAATCGAGATATAAAAATCAAGAAGGAGTAAGGTCTCGGGTCCTTACTCTTGGTCCTCCTCGTCGTCCTCGCTCAGCGCGGAGAAGTCAAACTCCACGGTGGGCGCGTTGGCGCGAGGAGCGGAGGATGAAGATTCCCTCGCGCGTTTCGGAGCCACCGGGGCTGGGGGCTGCGTAGGCCCAGCCCCTGTGGTGGCCGGCGCCCGAGAAGTGGGCGGAGCAGCTGCTCCGCTCCGAGAAGATCCTTGCCGGCTCGGTGCCGGCCTGCGGGACGCCTCTGTCGTGGTCCGCGCGCGCGGGGCCTCTGCCGTGGCCGGCACGCCGGTCGCCCTTGGCACGGCTTGGCTCGGTCGGGGAGCTGCCCGGCGAGCTGGCTGTTGCCGGGGCGCTCGCGCCTGCTCCCCCGTCGCCGCCTTGCGGAGACGCTTCAATGGGGACTGCCTCGGGCTCGCCGGGGGCGGGGAGCTTTCCGACGAGGAGAGGTCGTCGGCGTAGAGCTCGGTGGATCCGCCGGTGTCTTCCTCCTCCCCCTCCTCTCCCTCGGCCAGTTCGCTGGCCCCAGCGCCTTGCACTGCGGGCTCCTTCCCCTTGGTGGCCCCGCTTCGTCCGGCGCCTTCGCTCCTCGCGGCACCCCTGCTTCCTCCGGCTGTGCCCTCCATTGCCGCGGCCTCCGTCGCGATCCCATTGATCCCGGAGTGCCTCAGCGAGGGGACCCCGGCGAGCGCGTCGGGAGGGAGCTCTAGCAGCTTGCGAATCTCCTCCTTATCCGCCTGGCTGGAGGCATCCGCGGCTTCCGCCTCCGCGGGTGTGTATCCAAAGTTTCCCGCCGCCGCGGCTGCGGCGACTTCTTCAGCGCGAGAAGCCATGTAAGCAATCTCTTGGTCGGTGGTGGCCCGCGTGTGCAGCTTGAGATCGTCCGTCTTCTCCAACACCTCCGCAAGGTTGTCGTAGAACTCGAGGACGTCGATAGGCTTGGGCGCGATCCACGTGCGCTCCAATCCATGAGAGTCACACGCGGGCATCATAGCGACAAGGCGATCCCGGGCGCTGCTGGCGCAGAGCGGCACCACTCCCCGGGGAGCGCGGAAGTACTCGGGGTGTGCCGGGTCGAACTTGAAAAGTTCCCTGACCATACCCCGCAGCTCGAGTGTTGTGAAGTTAAAATTGAGGCCGGGGCGCAGCCTCATGATGTCTGCCGGGCCGCCGTATTGCCACGCCGGCCTTTTCCGGTCTTGGAGGGGGGCGATCCGGCGACGAAGAAAGTCCGCGCCCACTTCAGCGACAGACAGCGGCGCCATCCGAAGACGAAGGATTCTGACGAGAGCGATATCCAGCTTGGAATCGTCGGAATCGAAATTACTCCAATCCCTGCCGCGCACGATGGGCGATGTGCGCGGCGCGGTGAAGTGTTGCGGCCGCTCCTCGACGACCCAGCACCATTCCGCGCGCCACTCTTCCCACTTGCCGCGGAGCTCCCCCGGCAAGTAGGCTGATTTCTTATTCAGCCTAAACACCCAAGAGATTCCTCCGGAGAGGGGGGCGTCGGCCTCTACTCTGGGGATGAAAAAGTGCCTAAAGAGAGCTACGTTGGGCTGGATTCCTACGAAGTTTTCGCACATGTGTGCGAAAACGGACATGGTGAGGATGGCGTTGGGAGTGAAATCGAGGAGGTGGAGGCCATAAGTATTCATGATATCGCAGAAAAAGTTTGAGAAGGGAGGGCACAGACCGCAGTGGAAAAAGGCTGCGAAAAAGTAATACCCGCCGGGGTAGTGGTCCTTGGCGACGGCCGGGTAGACGCGCGTGCGGGGGTGTGCTGGGGTCTCCTTGGCCCAGAACAAATAATATTTGTTCCAGAGCTCCCGCACGCCGAGCTTCGGCGCGAAGACAATGTGCTCCTTCCGGTACGCGGCGAGCTTCGCCGCCTGATCTGACTTCTCCCGCTTGGACTTCTCCGACTTCGCCTTGTCGGTCTTTGGGGCCATGGCGGACGCGGTGGAAGGAAGGGGACGAAGAGCTCGGTGGTGGCGGAGGAGTAGAGGCAAAGCGCAGAGGAATCTAAGGAAGAAGACGATAGCAATGAGTGCGCAGGGAGGGGAACCGCGCCGCTCTCTCTGCTTTTATGGGAGAGTGGGGGGCGTTTCGCCCTTCCCATTAAAGAAATCGTGGGCACGTCCCATCCCACGGCGCCGCAATCGACGCGTGCCGTTGCCGTGGGGTGCGGCGGATATGGAAGTGGATTCGGCGCGCCGCGGGCCGCGGGTGCCCGTGCACTGTTTTGGGCCTGGCCCAACAGCGCTCGGCACCGTGTGTGGCCCAGGCCCGGGGGCTCCTGTCGGTGTACTAAGGTAGGGGTACCCTAGTACCCCAACTTGTGCACGGGCAGCGGCAGCTCCCCGCGGCAGGGTTCACCACGCGCTTGCCGGAGACCTTCCTGACCCTTATCTAGCCATTCAAAAACAAAGTATACAAGACAGAAGACCAAGACCCCGGCAAGAGGAGCTTGCCGGGAAGGCCGTTCCAGGCTCAAGATTGCTTAACTAGCACGAAGCCCTGGCAAGAGGAGCTTGTCAGGACGAACAGAAGATTTTATCTTAGAAGACCCAGCAAGGGCTCGGGGAGCGGCAAGCTTCCGGGCCCGGCAAGGTCGAGATCCCCGGCAAGGTGCTTGCCGGGGGAGGTGCGCTGTGTGCCCGCGCTCCAGCTCATCGGCCCACGCGTCGCCCTGGGGCCACTCCAGGGACGCGTGGCGGATGGCTGTGCAGCCTGGGGGACACGGTGGCACTCCACGGCAGTGGATCCATCGCCGTGGCAGACGGAGACGCAACGGCGGGAGCTTTTGGGGTCGACGGCGACGGGCATTAAATGCCCTTGTCCCCCACTGTCAAAGTAGGTATAGACCACTGTTCTGCACTGTAGCTCCACTGTTCCCGCACTGTTCCAACTACCACATCTTTTACATTTTTACCCCTTTCTCCTACGTTGACACCTGTCGGTGACCCCTTGCACTATAAAAGGAGGCCCATGCACAACGTGGAGGGGGTTCGAAACCTAGATCATTCTCACGCTCGTGTAGCTGCTTCTTCAAGCTCCGAGCGCCCAACTCAATACACAACCAAGCAGGAGTAGGGTTTTACGCATCCGTGCGGCCCGAACCTGGGTAAAACTGCCCGTGCGTCTGCCTCGATCTGCTCTTCGTGCTCCCTCCGCCCTCGTACCGCACAGACAAGGGGCTCCGGTCCCATAGGTGCTCGTGGCGGACAGTTTCCCCCGACATCCTATCACCTCAATTCCCCAATAGCTTTCCAACGCCTATGAAAATGACGAAATCGGAGCTTGTTCTCACTTGCTTTGAGAGTCTCGATCAATTCGGACTCTAGGTTGATTTTTTTATTTTCTTTGATCACCGTTTCTTCGCTAGAGTTGGCCTAACACCCTATTGTATCCATACATGGGTGGGGCGCCCAGGACCTGAACACCAAAGTGATATGCCGGCTCATCAAAATTTGAGCTGTAATTCCGATAACCTTCATTTTTTCCAATCCTGCATTCCATTTTTGAGGGCCAAGACGACCCTTTTTGGGCTCAGAATTTTCCACGCACGTGATCCTGTGTGTGCATGTATGTAAAATCCTCCAGATCGTAAAAACTAGAAGTCCTATCACCTCAATTCCCCAATAGCTTTCCAACGCCTATGAAAACGACGAAATCGGTGCTTGTTCTCACTTGCTTTGAGAGTCTCGATCAATTCGGACTCTAGGTTGATTTTTGTATTTTCTTTGATCACCGTTTCTTCGCGAGAGTTGGCCTAACACCCTATTGTATCCATACATGGGTGGGGCGCCAAGGACCTGAACACCAAAGTGATATGCCGGCTCATCAAAATTTGAGCTGTAATTGCGATAACTTTCATTTTTTCCAATCCTGCAGGCCATTTTTGAGGACCAAGACGACCCTTTTTGGTCTCAAAATTTTCCGTGCACGTGATCCTGTGTGTGCACGTATGTAAAATCCTCCAGATCGTAAAAACTAGAAGTCCTATCACCTCAATTCCCCAATAGCTTTCCAACGCCTATGAAAATGAGGAAATCGGAGCTTGTTCTCACTTGCTTTGAGAGTCTCGATCAATTCGGACTCTAGGTTGATTTTTGTATTTTCTTTGATCACCGTTTGTCGGTGTACTAAGGTAGGGGTACCCTAGTACCCCAACTTGTGCACGGGCAGCGGCAGCTCCCCGCGGCAGGGTTCACCACGCGCTTGCCGGAGACCTTCCTGCCCCTTATCTAGCCATTCAAAAACAAAGTATACAAGACAGAAGACCAAGACCCCGGCAAGAGGAGCTTGTCGGGAAGGCCGTCCCAGGCTCGAGATTGCTTAACTAGCACGAGGCCCTGGCAAGAGGAGCTTGTCAGGACGAATAGAAGATTTTATCTTAGAAGACCCGGCAAGGGCTCGGGGAGCGGCAAGCTTCCGGGCCCGGCAAGGTCGAGATCCCCGGCAAGGTGCTTGCCGGGGGAGGTGCGCTGTGTGCCCGCGCTCCAGCTCATCGGCCCACGCGTCGCCCTGGGGCCACTCCAGGGACGCGTGGCGGATGGCTGTGCAGCTTGGGGGACACGGTGGCACTCCACGGCAGTGGATCCATCGCCGTGGCAGACGGAGACGCAACGGCGGGAGCTTTTGGGGTCGACGGCGACGGGCATTAAATGCCCTTGTCCCCCACTGTTAAAGTAGGTATAGACCACTGTTCTGTACTGTAGCTCCACTGTTCCCGCACTGTTACAACTACCACCTCTTTTACATTTTTACCCCTTTCTCCTACGTTGACACCTGTCGGTGACCCCTTGCACTATAAAAGGAGGCCCATGCACAACGTGGAGGGGGTTCGAAACCTAGATTACTCTCACGCACGGTGTAGCTGCTTCTTCAAGCTCCCGAGTGCTCAACTCAATACACAACCAAGCAGGAGTAGGGTTTTACGCATCCGTGCGGCCCGAACCTGGGTAAAACTGCCCGCGCGTCTGCCTCGATCTGCTCTTTGTGCTCCCTCCGCCCTCGTACCGCATAGACAAGGGGCTCCGGTCCCATAGGTGTTCGTGGCGGACAGTTTCCCCCGACAGAAAGTGGTGGTCGGCTAGGAAGACGAAGGAGATGCGATCATCACTGCTAATCCGACCAGTTCAGGCAACACATAAAGATGATATGAATCCTGTGAGCAATAGGATCAGCTTCGATGACGGCGAGATCGACCTGGCGCAACACAACCCTGTCCGAGTCAGCAGCAGCAAATTGTTTATACTAAGGTCTAATCCTGTTCAGTACCAGTCAGAATCCAACTTTTTATTTCTATTTCACAATGCACTCTTATGTGTTTGATTAATTGTTACCTTGCCAAGACCAGAATTCTAAAAAGGGTTAGGAATTTGTTGAAGCAAATAATGATAAAGCAGAAAAGTAAGCCCAATGAGGTTCTTTAGTGTTACATTTTATGTACTCTTTGTTCTACAGAGTCTATTTGCTAATAACGCATCTAGAACCATGTTCTCAGGTCTCAGCCTCAGCCTCTTAGTTAAGAAAATACATTCCGAGGCCATTCTCAGATCTCAGCCTCTTAGTTAAGCAAATACATTCATCTCTTCCATATTAGATCCAGAATTACTTTTTTGCTAAACATATGCAACTGCTTTGATCTAAAAAGATGGACATACTAGGAAATAGGAAGATGGCAACCACCAACAGTTAATGATGTTTAGAGTTCAACTTTATTTTTACTTGCTTTGCACACGACTCCTCACATGTTGGTCTTATCTTACCATTGGCATATAGATTACTGCAAAGGGAATTCTCTACATGTTATCCTGGTAGCTTACATGGTGGCCTCATTGAGTTAAGGTGTGTAATGCATGTGCAAATGCATGAGTTATTTGGAAGGGACATGGTTTCCTGCAAATTACTGTCAGAACATGCAACATTGGTACACGCCAATTATGTTTAACATATGTTATTCAGTATACCTGATGTAACTACAATAATCATATATATTAGCACACACCCTAAGGAGGAAATTCAGTTTGGTATGTACTAACAATTGTCAATTTGTTACGGTGCCTTCTGTATCTAAGAATGTAGATGTGTATTTTTTTTAATTTTAATGTGCAAGTATGGCATGCAAGCAGCAAGGTAAGGAGCAACGCTGTATAATCACTAATAGACTATTGCATTGTAACTTTCCAGTTCAACCTAATATTAGATTAGTCATTTTCTTCGTTTTGCCTACTAACAGGTACGAAATTGATAATTTTGGGCTCTTCTTATATGATATCAGCTGATAATGGTGACAATCCAACACATGGTGAAGTAATTTGTACGGCAACTTACATCTTTCAGTTGAGTGATTCCTTAAGGCCCAACGAGCATGGGATTATATACAGTGCATATTTTCCTCTTTCCAGGTGTGCATGATTTTCTTCGTTGCTCTTTCTAATAATGTTCCTCCTTATTTTTCCTTATCTTGGTCTTGAAATTAAACCATCGAATCGCCACCAACACAAATCAAATCCACTGGGGTCAGCAGTTGATCCCTTCCATTCTTTCAACGGAGGTGTGCCGCTCCATACATAATTTTCAGGTGCAGATAACTATTATACTGGCTGATGGTCAGCGAATTATAATTATTGCATACATCCTGTGGCAAAACTTTTTGATCATACAACTTACTTTGGGGAGCAACTATATATCATCTAAGATGGTAAATGCTTTTGTCTTGCTGAGCAAATTTGGGTATATCTCTGGCCAAACAATAATTATTGCATGGAAAAGTCGAACCTTTTTGTAAGTTGATTTGTATGCCTAATATTTCACGATACTAATATGTACGCATGTTTAGAACAATAATGAGGTTCTAAGGAGTCTTCAATTTGTTGTTTGGTAACTGTATGGTCATAAAAAAATTGTATGCTCATATGTATTTAGACTCCTTTTGTATGATTTATTTAATTTTATCCCTTCTGCTCACTTGACTTTAAGCCAGACAACACGTTTATAGTTAATTCTTTCTGTCACTAGGGGCCATGCATGTGCGGTTCTATTAAAACAAATACATGTACTCTAATTTCACCGTTGTACATATGTTTCTACTATATTCCGAAGCAAGGTGTCAGGTATTGTAAAAAGTTGTGTTTTTGAACCACCTAACTAATAACTACAATTTTGTTGCTTGCTGATTTCAATCTGTATATGAGTTATTCCATTCTATAAATTATGGTTACCATATAAACATATTTGAATTTGAGGGCTATATTGCTGGCTTGATCCACACATTTTTTTCCAGTTGTCTTTGCTTAGAACTTATTTCTGTAAATATATTCAATTGTAACTATCTCTTCCCTGTATAGTATTGTTCATGCTTGGTTGGTGCGACTGTATAGAAGGGCATCATGAATGCATTGTATAACCATGATTTATTTGCTATTGTACAACTGATTTTATCATACGTTTTTTATTTATTTAGTTCTACTGACACATTATGATTTTATCTTGGATGGTTTTATTTTATTTTGATTTCTCTGGTTGAATTAGATCGAAAATTCACATTGAATAATTGGGAAGAAAATAATAATTTTAGTAATTTTATTATTATAGTCCACATGGTTTTACACCTAAATAATACTATGACACAATCGGAGAATCATGTGTCCATACAAAAACAATTTCAAGAATCATGAGTGGAATATATTTCCTATTGCAACTATGGACATGTAAGAAACTTATTTTCTTAATTTTGGTGATAATTCAGTGAGAGGGCATACTGAAGTTCTTTCAGAAATTCTAAACTTAATTTCTTTTAGAATGAGTATTAAAAATAATAATCATGCTTCTTTGTTTATGACGCTAGCCCGTACGGTCCGCACGGGTAGACGGCTAGTGACAATAATTGGACACTTCCTGAACCGGCCCCTAAGCCAACCCCGAAGAAAAGAGGTGTTCTATTTCCCAGTCCTGAAGATATGCAAGAGGCAAAGAAATCTATGAAATAAAAAGGTATTAAAGTAGAAGATGTTAAGAATTTACCCCCTATTGAAGAAATACACGGTCTTGATAACCCGACACAGGTAGTAATGGTAAATTCTCTTTATAGATTTGATGAAGGTGATATTCCTCATTATAAGTCTGCTAGCCAATGCTTACATGAGTTTGACAGTTTTATTGTGAAACAAGAAAACTTCAATGCTTATGTTGGTAGACAATTTCAACACAATGCTTATATGATTGAACGCTTGAGTGATTATCTGTCTAGTGCTAAAGATGAACTGAAACTTATTAGTAAACATGCTTCTATGGATACCACTCAAGTAGAACAAGTACTTAAAGCTCAGAATTATTTGCTCAATGAATTAAATAGTAAGAATAATGACTATGCTATTAGAGTTGCAACTAGAGGTGGTAAAATGACTCAGGAACCTCTGTATCCTGAAGGCCACCCCAAGAGAATTGAGCATGATTCTCAGAGAGCTAATTTAGATGCACGTAGTTCTTCTAAGAATAAGAAAAAGAAAAATGATAGGACTTTGCATGCTTCAAGTGAACCTGTAGCTCACCCACCTAAGAATCCCAATGATATATCTGTTTCTGATGCTGAGACACAATCTGGTAATGAACATGAACCTAGTGATAATATTAATAATGATGTTCATGATGATGCTCAACCTAGCAATGATAATGATGTAGAGATTGAACCTGTTGTTGATCTTGATAACCCACAATCAAAGAATCAATATTATGATAAGAGAGACTTTGTTGCTAGGAAGCACGGTAGGGAAACAGAACCATGGGTTCTGAAACCCATGCCTTTTCGTCCGAAACCATCCAAGAAAAAGGATGATGAGGATTTTGAGCGCTTTGCTAAAATGATTAGACCTATCTTTTTGCGTATTCGTTTGACTGATGTGCTTAAAACAAATGCTTATGCTAAGTATATGAAAGATATTATTACCAACAAAAGAAAGATACCTGAAGTAGAAATTTCCACCATACTTGCTAATTACACTTTTGAGGGTGGAATGGCTAAGAAATTAGGAGATCCAGGAGTACCTACTATACCTTGCTCCATTAAGAGAAACTATGTTAAAACTGCTTTGTGTGATCTTGGAGCTGGGGTTAGTGTTATGCCTCTCTCTTTATATCGTAGACTTCACTTGAGTAAGTTGACACCTACTGAAATATCTTTGCGAATGGCCGATAAATCAACTGCTATACCTGTCGGTATTTGTGAGGATGTGCCTGTTGTAGTTGCAAATGTTACTATTCTAACGGACTTTGCTATACTTGATATTCCCGAGGACGATAGTATGTCTATTATTCTTGGAAGACCTTTTTTGAATACTGAAGGGGTTGTTATTGATTGCAACAAAGGCAATGTCACTTTTCATGTCAATGGTAATGAGCATACGATACACTTTCCGAGGAAACAACCTCAGGTCCATAGTATCAATTATATTGGAAAAACTTCAACTATCACTATTGGAGGTTTTGAGTTTCCTCTTCCTACCATCAAGAAGACATATGGCGTTCTTATTGTTGGGGATATACATATCCCCATTGAGGTAACATAGTGTTATACGAAAATTCTCCGGTTTCATATTACTCGGAAAGAGTTTATTAACAAGACTTGATCAACCTTGTTAATGGATTCCTTTTGATGAACATGGGATAAGTGAATCTGGATAGCACAAACCTTCTGTACCCTCCTTTTACTTTCTGTTAATTAGGTTAAATCAAACAAAAATAGCATTGTCTGTCAGTTTCCAGACTTATCCGTGCAATAAAAAATATTCCGAAAATAAAAGTTCTCCAAATGCCATGAAAATGAAATATGATTTTTTCTAGACTATTTAAGAAAATATGGCACTGAACACACATCGAGGGTAGCCAGCACGTGGCCACGAGGGCACAGGGCGCGCCCCCTGCCCAGGGCGCGCTCCCTGCCTTGTGTGCCCCACGTGGCCCCCCTCCACTTTTCCTTTTACCCATGCTCTTCTTCTTCCTCCCAAAAAAATCACCAACTAGCTCAAACCCGAGTTCTAGCTCATCTTGCTGCCATTTTCGATCTCCTTTCTCAAAGCACCATTCACCAAACTGTTTGGGGAGGTTGCTCCTTGGTATGTGACTCCTCCATTGGTCCAATTAGTTTTTGCTCTAGTGCTTTATTTGTTGCAAATTTATGCTGCTGTGGTGACCTTGTTCTTGAGCTTGCATGTCAAATTTTCTTGGTCCCAAGTAGTTCTAATGCATGTTATGGCCTCTAGGCACTTATAGGAGTTGTTGCTATCATTCTTGTTGAGTTTGGTTAACTTTTATTGTGAGTTACTAAGAATTTCAGAAAATTTCAGAAAAATGTCTAGGAGAATCTTCCAAGGTGGTCCTTCAAGGAAGCAAGAACCGAGGCTCGCGTTCCGTGAGCCGGACGATGAA
The DNA here is from genome assembly GCA_902687465.1 of Secale cereale. NCBI lineage: Eukaryota > Viridiplantae > Streptophyta > Magnoliopsida > Poales > Poaceae > Secale > Secale cereale. The sequence goes on from LR738710.1 coordinate 896,181,552, forward strand.
CCACCGACGGATGCTGAGGTGCGGCCTTGTGAATGGCCGTCAGATGAATTTATGGGTCAAGCTGGCATCAAGGATGAATTTTACGCATACGTGCGCAACGCTGACCTCGAGGGCTTCATACAAGATAAGTGCCCTCAATACCGTGGCTTAACTGATAGCTTTGTGAGAAGGTTTAAATTTTCATCTTCATGCAATTCTCACACTGTCCTGTTTGACCTTTATGATAAATCTTATACCATGGACTTAGAGGATTTTAATGTTGCCTGCAAGCTCCCACAGTGGGGCAGTATGAGTGATCCTCACAAATCTGAATTTAGGGAATTCCTAGCTAGTATTATAGTGGGGGAAACCAGGGACGTTACACAAGCTACCACGGGGAGCATACATTTTCTTGCTATTCATTACTTTGCTCTCTTTATTGGTAGATGCATAAACGGTAAAGATGAGGCTTGTCATATGTGTGTCCCTGATCTTAGTGTTCTCAAGAGTGTTGTACTAGATGATAGGCAATATAATCTGGGAGCTATTGTTGCACGTAGACTACACCATAATGGTTTGCATGGAGATTTATTTGGTGGGATCTATGCTACTCGCATAGTCCGCTATCTTGATGTGTCTGTGCACACGTATGATGAACCTTTACCTCCTGCTTATTTAGATTGTCATGCTATGGCTAGTCACCGGTTCATAGAGTGGGATAATCAAACCCTCAAATATCGACTAATCTTTAACCGGCAGCATGCCATCCCTATTGTTCTTCCTGCCCCTACTTTGTTCAACTTTCAGGAAAAGGGAAGACACACTATAACTATGGAGGAGGCAAATGCCTCTTATAACATGACGGAGGCAACCCGCCTTCGAGCTGCAGCTCAGCATGCAGCATCTGATGAGTCTCAGTACGACCCCAACTACAACTTTGGATATCCGTCAGGCCAATACTGGCCATAGACCAACTTAGGCCAAAAGCCTAAGCTTGGGGGAGTACGTGTTTCTCACCGACTTACATTCATGTTCACACACTTATTCTAGTTGTCGGTGCTCACACTCTTTCACTGTACCATCCATGCTTAGTTTCAATATCTTTTTCTTAGTCTTTTTCTCGCGTGCTAGAAAAACCCAGAAAAACAAAAAGATATTAGTTGTAGTTTCTAGCTAGTTTACTTTCCTTGCCTGTAGTAGTAACTAAAAATGAAAACCCAAAAATATTTCCGGCTCTTCTTTTGCTTGTTGGGAGCTTTCCCGTGTAAATAGTTTCTTTTCTTTTCTTTAGGGGTTAAGAGTAGAAGACCATGATTGAAAATTCTTAGTGGCTCTCATATGCTTTGTTGTTGATTTAACATTGAGCCATATTACCTTGTCTTCTCTCTTGTATTAAATGTCTACAGATTCCAGCTTAGTCCAATGCACGTGCACTATTATTATTTTACACACCGTTCGGTCGTGCGAGTGAAAGGCAATAAGGATGATATATGATGAACTAATTAAGATGAGAAAAGCTAGTACGAACTCGACCTCTTTTGTTTTTGTAAATATGATTGCTCGTCGTTCTTGATTCAGCTTGTTATGAATGAAACATGCTTGCAATGACAATTAGAGATCATAGCTGCTTATGCCATGCTTAATTAGCTGAGAGTTTATAATGGTCTATCTTGCGTGCCAACATGATATTAAAATGGTTGTGATGTGTTGTGATGGGTGGTATCCTCCTCTGAACGATTTAAGTGACTTGACTTGGCACATGTTCACACATGTAGTTGAAACAAATCAACATAGCCTTCACGATATTTATGTTCATGGTAATTTATATCCTACTCATGCTTGCATTCATTGTTGATTAATTTTAATGCATGTTCATGACCGTTGTTGCTCTCTAGCTGGTCGCTTCCCAGTCTCTTTCTAGCCTTCACCTGTACTAAGCGGGAATACTGCTTGTGCATCCCCTTCCATAAACCCCCAAAGTTATTACATATGAGTCCACCATACCTTCATATATGCGGTATTTACCTGCCGTTCCAAGTAAATTTGTATGTGCCAAACTCTAAACCTTCAAATGAAATTCTGTTTTGTATGCTCGAACAGCTCATGTATCAACTAGGGATGTCTATATCTTCCATGCTAGGTGGGTTATTCTCACGATGAGTGGACTCCGCTCATCATTCATGAGAAAATGGCTGGTAACCAGGATGCCCAGTCCCATGCTCAAAATCATAATAATAAAAAATCGAGCTCTCACACCTCTACAAATCCCTGCTTCCCTCTGCGAAGGGCCTATCTATTTACTTTTATGCAGAGTCATCACCCTCTTATCAAAGAGCACCAGTAGAAGAGCACCTCTGTCGTTGCATGTATTACTATTAATTTGCATTGAGTATGATCATGACTGGATCTCTTTTACCATGAATTACAATGTCTAATTAGTCCCTGATCTTTAAAGGTGCTCTGCATTTATGTTTTGCGGTCTCAGAAAGGGCTAGCGACATACCATCATGTTATATCATATCATGATTGTTTTGAGAAGTGTTGTCATCCGAGGTTGATTATTATTGCTCGCTAGTTGATTATGCCATTGATGTGAGTAGTCTTGAGACCTGAAAGTTATTGTGAATGTGGTTAGTTCTTGATCTTGTTGAAAACCTGAATGCTAGCTTACATATTTACAACAACAAGAGCAAACAGAGTTTGTCAAAGTTTCCCTTTATCACTTTCAGTTTATCAACAGAATTGCTTGAGGACAAGCAAAGGTTTAAGCTTGGGGGAGTTGATACGTCTCCAACATATCTACTTTTCCAAACACGTTTGCCCTTGTTTTGGACTCTAACTTGCATGATTTGAATTGAACTAACCCGGACTGATGATGTTTTCAGCAGAATTGCCATGATGTTGTTTTTGTGCAGAAATAAAAAGTTCTCGGAATCGCCTGAAAATCAATGGAGAATTACTTTGGAAAATATAAAAAATACATGCACAAAGATCCACACCAGGGGGCCTTGGGCCAGCCCACGAGGGTGCGGGGCGCGCCCCCCTGCCCAGGGCGCGCCCCCTGCCTCGTGCCCCCCTGGTGCTCCACCGACGTATCCCCAGATCCTATATCTTCCGTTTCGGAGAGAAAAAAATCAAGGAGAAGGAATTATCGCATTTTACGAGATGGGGCCGCCGCCAAGCCCTAATATCTCTCGGGAGGGCTCATCTGGAGTCCGTTCGGGGCTCTGGAGAGTGGAGATCGTCGCCATCGTCATCATCAACCTTCCTCCATCACCAATTCCACGATGCTCACCGCCGTGTGTGAGTAATTCCATCGTAGGCTTGCTGGACGGTGATGGGTTGGATGGGATTTATCATGTAATCGAGTTAGTTTTGTTAGGGTTTGATCTCTAGTATCCACTATGTTCTGAGATTGATGTTTCTATGACTTTGCTATGCTTAATGCTTGTCACTAGGGCCCGAGTGCCATGATTTCAGATCTGAACCTATTACGTTTTCATGAATATATGTGTGTTCTTGATCCTATCTTGCAAGTCTATAGTCACCTACTATGTGTTATGATCCGGCAACCCCGAAGTGACAATAATCGGGACCACTCCCGGTGATGACCATAGTTTGAGGAGTCCATGTATTCACTATGTGTTAATGCTTTGGTCCGGTACTCTATTAAAAGGAGGCCTTAATATCCCTTAGTTTCCAATAGGACACCGCTGCCACGGGAGGGTAGGACAAAAGATGCCATGCAAGTTCTTTTCCATAAGCACGTATGACTATATTCGGAATACATGCCTACATTGCATTGATGAACTGGAGCTAGTTCTGTGTCACCCTAGGTTATAACTTCTACATAATGAATTGCATCCAACGTAATTTCCCATCACCGATCCAATGCCTACGAGCTTTACCTATATTGCTTGTCGCTTATCTAATTTTCCGTTGCTACTATTACAAAAACTACAAAAATACTACCGTTACTTTTATTGCTGCTACCACCACTATCATATTACTTTGATACTAAACTATCTTGCTGCAGATACTAAGTTTCCAGGTGTGGTTGAATTGACAACTCAGCTGCTAATACTTAAGAGCATTCTTTGGCTCCCCTTGTGTCGAATCAACAAATTTGGGTTGAATACTTTACCCTCGAAAACTGTTGTGATCCCCTACACTTGTGGGTTATCACATACCATGGAGCAGTACGAGAAGTACATATGACAACTAGTTGTTCATCAAGGAAGCTATCATCAATAGATTGTGGGTCATCAAGTATATTCTCTAACCTAGACAAGTAATCTGCTACGGGGTTCTCAGCTCCCTTTCTATCGATAATATGCAAGTCAAATTCTTGCAGCAAGATAATCCATCTAATAAGCCTATGCTTAGCATCTTTCTTTTCCATAAGGTATTTGATAACAGCATGATCAGTGTGAATAGTTACTTTAGAATCAACAATACAGGGTCTAAACTTATCACAAGCAAATACAACTGCTAAAAATTCTTTCTCAGTAGTAGCATAATTTCTTTGGGCACTATCTAGAGTTTTACTAGCATACTAGATAACATTCAATTTCTTATCAACTCTTTGCCCTAGAACAGCTCCTACAGCATAATCACTAGCATCGCACATAATCTCAAAGGGTAAATTCCAGTCAGGAGGCTGGACAATAGGTGCAGAGATCAATGCTTTCTTAACTATTTCAAATGCTTCTAGACAATCATCATCAAAGACAAAAGGAATATCTTTTTGTAAGAGATTAGTCAGAGGCCTGGAGATTTTGGAGAAGTCCTTAATGAACCTCCTATAAAACCCGGCATGACCAAGGAAACTTCGTATACCTTTGATGTCCTTGGGGCATGGCATCTTTTCAATAGCATCAACTTTAGCTTTGTCAACTTCAATACCTCTTTCAGAAATTTTATGTCCCAAGACAATGCCTTCATTAACCTTAAAGTGGCACTTCTCCCAATTCAAGACATGGTTAGTGTCTTCACATCTCTGCAAAACTTGATCAAGGTTGCTTAAGCAATCATCAAAAGAAGTTCCGTAAACGGTGAAATCATCCATGAAAACCTCAGCAATCTTTTCACAAAAATCAGAGAATATAGCCATCATGCATCTTTGATAGGTAGCAGGTGCATTACATAAACCAATAGGCATACGTCTATAAGCAAAGGTACCGAAAGGACAAGTAAAAGTGGTGTTCTCTTGATCCCCTTTTGACACAGGTATTTGAGAGAAACCAGAATAACCATCTAGAAAGCAGAAATGTGTATGTTTGGATAACCTTTCTAGCATTTGATCAATAAATGGCAAGGGGTAATGATCTTTCTTAGTAGCTTTATTTAACTTATGGAAATCAATTACCATCCTATAACCTCTAACTATTCTTTGCAGGATCAATTCATCTTTATCATTAGGGACAACAAGCATACCTCCTTTCTTAGGAACACAGTGGACATGACTTACCCACTGGCTATCAGCAAGTGGATAGATAATACCTGCCTCTAGAAGCTTTAGTATTTCCTTCCTTACCACTTCTTTCATCTTAGGATTTAATCGTCGCTGATGATCAATAACTGGTTTAGCATTTTCTTCCAATTTTATCTTGTGTTGGCATATAGTGGGACTAATGCCCTTAAGATCATCCAGAGTGTATCCAATAGCAGCACGATGCTTCTTCAGAGTTTTCAATAATTTTTCTTCTTCCTGCTCTGAAAGGTTAGCACTAGTAATAACAGGATATATCTTCTTTTCATCAAGATAAACATACTTAAGATTATCAGGTAAAGGTTTAAGTTCGAACACGGGATCACCCTTGGGTGGAGGAGGATCCCCTAGGATTTCAACAGGCAAGTTGTTTTTTAGTACGGGTCCCTGTGTAAGGAATATTTGATCTATTTCCCTTCTCTCATTCATATGCATATCATTTTCGTGGTCTAGCAAGTATTGTTCTACAGGATCTTTAGGTGGCACGGCTATAGAAGCAAGATCAATATTTTCATCCTTACTGGATGTTTCCTTTTGAAGGGGTTGTCTACGGAATTTAGCAAAGTTAAAATCATGAGACATATCCCCTAACCCAACAGTAACAATATCTTTCACGCATTCTTTCTTGGCATTAACAGTATTCAAGAAGGGTCTACCAAATATAATGGGACATAATGCATCTTGTGGGGAACTCAGAACAAGAAAATCAGCAGGGTATTTAACTTTCCCACACAAGACTTCAATATCTCTAACAATCCCAACTGGTGAAATCGTATCTCTATTAGCAAGTTTAATAGTAACATCAATCCCTTCTAACTCAACGGGTGCAATATCATGCACAATTTCGTTATACAAATCAAGAGGGATGATACTCGCACTAGCACCTACGTCACATAAACCATGATAGCAATGATCTCCTATCTTGACAGAGATAACAGGCAAGCCTACAACAGGTTTATGATTATTCCTAGCATTGGGTTTGGCTATTCTAGCAGACTCTTCTTGGAGGTAAATAACATGTCCATCTAAATCTTCTACCAAGAGATCCTTAACCATAGCAACACTAGGTTCAACTTTCATTTGTTCAGAGGGTGTAGGTGTCTTAGTATTACTCTTGCGAACTATAGTTGAAGCTTGAGCATGATCCTTTATCCTAACAGGGAAAGGTGGTTTCTCAATATAAGCGGTAGGAATAACAGGATCAACATTATATGTGATAGTCTTTTCTTCAACTTTAATAGGTTCAACTACTTTTAATTCAATAGGGGGATGGTATTTAAACCACTTCTCCTTGGGGAGATCAACATGAGTAGCAAAAGATTCACAGAAAGAAGCTACTATCTCAGAGTCAAGTCCATATTTAGTGCTAAACTCACGGAAAACATCGGTATCAATAAAAGCTTTGACACAGTCAAACTTAGGGGTCATACCTGACTCCTTACCTTTGTCGAGATCCCAATCTTCAGAGTTGCGTTTAATTCTTTCCAATAGATCCCATTTGAAGTCAATAGTATTCATCATATAATAGCCAGAACAAGAAGTATCGAGTATGGAGCGATTATTATGAGAAAGCCGAGCATAGAAATTTTGAATGATCATTTCTCATGAGAGCTCATGATTGGGGCATGAATATAACATTGACTTAAGCCTCCCCCAATCTTGAGCGATGCTTTCTCCTTCGCGAGGCCAGAAATTATAAATATAATTACAATCAAGATGAACCTGGTGCATAGAGTAGAACTTCTGATGAAATTCCAACTTCAGACGATAATAGTACCATGATCCCATATCATCGCATAGCCTAAACCATGTCAATGCATCTACCTTCAAAGATAAAAGGAAGACCTTCTGCTTGATAACATCCTCGGGCATACCTGCAAGCTTAAACAATCCACAAACTTCATCCACATAGATTAGGTGTAAGTCGGACTGCAGTGTTCCGTCTCCTGTAAAGGGATTTTCAAGCAGTTTCTCTATCATACCCGAAGGAATCTCAAAGAAAACACTTTCAATAGGTGCAGTAGGTCGAGGAGCAACTCTTTGCTCTTCTGATCGGGGTGAAGATACCCCGAACAAGCCCCTCAAAGGATTTTGAGCCATAGTAACAACTGACAATAAATTTCAGCACACTATATAAATTTTTCCTTACCTAATTCCACTTACCAAAGGCGCTTCACTCCCCGGCAACGGCGCCAGAAAAGAGTCTTGATGACCCACAAGTGTAGGGGATCTATCGTAGTCCTTTCGATAGGTAAGAGTGTCGAACCCAACGAGGAGCAGAAGGAAATGATAGGCAATTTTCGGTAAGGTATTTTCTGCAAGCACTGAAATTATATGTAGCAGATAGTTTTGTGATAAGATAATTGGTAGCAAGTGACACACGGTAAAAGTAAATAAGGTGCAGCAAGGTGGCCCAATCCTTTTTGTAGCAAAGGACAAGCCTGGACAAACTCTTATATAAAGGAAAGCGCTCCCGAGGACACATGGGAATTATCGTCAAGCTAGTTTTCATCACGATCATCTGATTCGCATTCGGTACTTTGATAATTTGGTATGTGGGTGGACTGGTGCTTGGGTGCTGCTCTTACTTGGACAAACCTCCCACTTATGATTAACCTCTAATGCAAGCATCCGCAACTATAAAAGAAGTATTAAGGTAAACCTAACCATAGCCTGAAACATATGGATCCAAATCAGCCCCTTACGAAGCAACGCATAAACTAGGGTTTAAGCTTCTGTCACTCTAGCAACCCATCATCTACTTATTACTTCCTAATACCTTCCTCTAGGCCCAAATAATGGTGAAGTGTCATGTAGTCAACGTTCACATGACACCACTAGAGAAGAGTCAACATACATCTCATCAAAATATCGAACGAAGACCAAATTCACATGACTACTGATAGCAACACTTCTCCCATGTCCTCAGGAACAAAAGTAACTACTCACAAGACATAATATTGTTCATGATCAGAGGGGTATTAATATGCATAATGGATCTTAACATATGATCTTCCACCAAATAAACAAACTAGCATCAACTACAAGGAGTAATCAACACTACTAGCAACCCATAGGCACCAATATGAGGTTTGGGTACAAAGACTAGATACAAGAGATGAACTAGGGTTTGAGAGGATATGGTGCTGGTAAAGATGTTGATGAAGATAGCCCTCCCCAAGATGGGAGAGTTGTTGGTGATGATGATTTCCCCCTCCCGGAGGGAAGTATCCCCGGCAGAACAGCTCTGCCGGAGCCCTAGATTGGTTTCCGCCTCGGTTCCGCCTCGAGACGGCGGCGTCAGGTCCCGAAAGCCTCCTTATGATTTTTTCCAGGTCAAAACACACCATATAGGAGAAGATGGGCATCGGGGGCCTGCCGGCTGGCCCAAGAGGCAGGGGGCGCGCCCCCCACCCTCGTGGGTAGCCGGTGGCCCCCCTCGTGGACTTCTTTCGCTAGGTATTTTTTATATTTTTCGAAATGGTGTTCTGTTGAGTGTTAGGGCTTTTGGAGTTGTTCAGAATAGGTTTCCCGAGTTTGCTCCTTTTCCAGCCCAGAATTCCAGCTGCCGGCATTCTCCCTCTTCATGTGAACCGTGTAAAATAAGAGAGAAAAGGCATAAGTATTGTGACAAAACATATAATAACAACCCATAATGCAATAAATATCAACATATAAGCATGATGCAAAATGGACGTATCAAAGGGTAATACTAGAACACCTACACCCTCTGAGCAAATTAAAGTTGAACCTAGTTTTGCTATGGTTAAAGATCTCTTGGGAGCAGATTTAGATGGACATGTTATTTACCTCCAAGAGGAGTCAGCTAGAATAGCCAAACCCAATGCTAGGGATAAACATAGACCTAGTGTAGGGTGCCTGTTATCTCTATTAAGATAGTAGATCATTGCTATCATGGTTTATGTGACGTAGGTGCTAGTGCGAGTATTATCCCTCTTACCTTATATCGAGAAATTATGCATGATATTGCACCTGTTGAGTTAGAAGGGATTGATGTTACTATTAAGCTTGCTAATAGAGACACTATTTCACCAGTTGGGATTGTTAGAGATGTTGAAGTCTTGTGTGGAAAGGTTAAATACCCTGCTGATTTTCTTATTCTTAGTTCCACACAAGATGAATTTTGTCCCATTATATATGGTAGACCCTTCTTGAACACTGTTAATGCTAAGATAGACTGCGTAAAAGATATTGTTACTGTTGGGTTAGGGGATATGTCTCATGATTGTAACTTTGCTAAATTTCGTAGACAACCCCTTGATAAAGAACTATCTAGTAAGGATGAAATTATTGGTCTTGCTTCTATTGTTGTGCCTCCTAATGATCCTTTAGAACAATATTTGCTAGATCATGAGAACGATATGCATATGAATGAGAGAAGGGAAATAGATGAAATATTCTTTAAACAGGGACCCGTATTGAAAAACAACTTGCCTGTTGAAATCCTAGGGGATCCTCCTCCACCCATGGGTGATCCCGTGTTTGAACTTAAACCCTTACCTGGTAATCTTAAGTATGTTTATCTTGATGTACAGAAGATATATCTTGTTATTATTAGTGATAACCTTTTAGAGCAGGAAGAAGAAAAACTATTGAAAACTCTGAAGAAGCACCGTGCTGCTATTGGATATACTCTGGATGATCTTAAGGGCGTTAGTCCCACTATATGCGAACACAAGATAAAATTGGAAGAAAATGCTAAACCAGTTATTGATCATCAACGACGGTTAAACCCTAAGATGAAAGAAGTGGTAAGGAAGGAAATACTAAAGCTTGTAGAGGCAAGCATTATCTATCAAGTTGCTGATAGCCAGTGGGTAAGTCCTATCCATTGTGTTCCTAAGAACGGAGGTATGACTGTTGTTCCTAATGATAAAGATGAATTGATCCCGCAAAGAATAGTTACCGGTTATAGGATGGTAATTAATTTCCGTAAGTTAAATAAAGCTACTAAGAAAGATCATTACCCCATGCCATTTATTGATCAAATGCTAGAAAGGTTATCCAAACATACTCATTTTTTGCTTTCTAGATGGTTATTCTGGTTTCTCTCAAATACCTGTGTCAAAAGGGGATCAAGAAAAGACAACTTTTACTTTTCCTTTCGGTACCTTTGCTTATAGACGTATGTCTTTTGGTTTATGTAATGCACCTGCTACCTTTCAAAGATGCATGATGGCTATATTCTCTGATTTTTGTGAAAAGATTGTTGAGGTTTTCATGGATGATTTCTCCGTTTACGGAACTTCTTTTGATGATTCCTGAAGCAACCTTGATCGAGTTTTGCTGATATGTGAAGACACTAATCTTGTTTTGAATTGGGAGAAGTGCCACTTTGTGGTTAATGAAGGCGTTGTCTTGGGACATAAAATTTCTGAAAGAGGTATTGAAGTTGACAAAGCTATTGTTGATGTTATTGAAAAGATGACGTGCCCCAAGGACATCAAAGGTATATGAAGTTTCCTTGGTCATGCCGGGTTTTATAGGAGGTTCACTAAGGACTTCCAAAATCTCCAGGCCTCTGACTAATCTCTTACAAAAAGATATTCCTTTTGTCTTTGATGATGATTGTCTAGAAGCATTTTCAATACTTAAGAAAGCATTGATCTCTGCACCTATTGTCCAGCCTCCTGACTGGAATTTACTCTTTGAGATTATGTGCGTTGCTAGTGATTATGATGTAGTTGCTGTTCTAGGGAAAAGAGTTGATAAGAAATTGAATGTTATCTAATATGCTAGTAAAACTCTAGACAGTGCCCATAGAAATGATGCTACTACTAAGAAAGAATTTTCAGCAGTTGTATTTGCTCGTGATAAGTTTAGACCTTATATCGTTTATTCTAAAGTAACTATTCACACTGATCATGCTGCTATCAAATACCTGATGGAAAAGAAAGATGTTAAACCTAGACTTATTAGATGGGTTCTCTTGCTGCAAGAATTTGACTTACATATTATTGATAGAAAGGGAGCTGGGAACCCTGTTGCAGACAACTTGTCTAGGTTAGAGAATATACTTGATGACCCACAACCTATTGATGATAGCTTTCCTGATGAACAATTAACTGTCATAAATACTTCTCGTACTGCTCCATGGTATGCTGGCACGATATATGATGATCTTGTGGGAAGTAGTTGAAAGTAGGGACGCCGGATCATCATATATCGAGCGTAGAAGATCCTCCAGCTTGCGGATAATACCTTTGAGTGCAGCTATGTAATCCTTCAACAAAATATTTTCACTTGTGAGATGCTTGTTTCGAATTTGAGCTAACTCAGTCATCCTGAAAGCTTCAATATCAGTTGAGGTAAATAGATTGGGAAGAGATTTAGGGGTGTCTTCTTCTCCCGATGCCGGAGCCAGGTCTTCCACCTCCTTCTTGATCTTCTTCTCCTTATGGGTCTCCTTGGGTTCTTCCCTCTTCAGATCTATCTTTATTAGCCAAGAATCGTTGCCTTCATTGTTGGAGGAGGGAGACGACATGATGTCTGGCTTCGCAAACTCTAGTAGAAAACAGCTCAGAACAAGGACAGAGGATTTTTGGGTGATAGAGAGGTTAAAACCTTCGGGAGTATATATAATGAATTTTTACCGACAAAAAGGAGTAACCCACAAGAAAACGGAGTCCGGGAGGCACACGAGGTGCCCACGAGGTAGGGGGGGGGGGCGCCCTCCACCCTCGTGGACGCCTCGTGTCTCTTCCGGGCTGCTACTTATTTTTCTATTTTTCTAAATATTCCAAAACGGAGAAAAATTGCCTTTAAAACTGTTTTGGAGTCGGTTTACTTACCGTATCACATACCTCTTCCTTTTCGGAGGCTGAATCGTTCTTGAAAGTGTCCCTTATGTATTCCTCCCGAGTTACGGTTTCAATAACATTGGTTTCAACATTTATAGGATTACCTGAGATATAATGTTTGATTCTTTGACCATTCACCACCTTCGGATTTGTGCCCTCGAAGTTGTTGATTTTTATGGCACCGGAATGGTAGACCTCCTCGATAACGTAAGGTCCTTCCCACTTAGAGAGAAGTTTTCCTGCAAAAAACCTTAAACGAGAGTTGTATAGCAAGACATAATCACCTACATTAAACTCACGCTTTTGTAACCTTTTGTCATGCCATCTTTTAACTTTTTATTTAAACAGCTTGGCATTCTCATAGGCCTTGGTTCTCCATTCATCAAGGCAGCTAATGTCAAATAACCTATTCTCAGCGGCAAGTTTGAAATCATAATTGAGCTCTTTAATAGCCCAATATGCCTTATGTTATAGCTCAAGAGGTAAGTGACAAGCTTTTCTGTATACCATCTTATATGGAGACATACCCATAGGATTTTTATATGCCGTTCTATAGGCCCATAATGCATCATCAAGTTTCTTGGACCAATTCTTCCTAGACCTATTAACTGTCTTCTGCAAAATTAATTTCAACTCTCTATTACTTAGTTCTACTTGACCACTAGTTTATGGATGATAGGGGGGGGTGCAATTCTATGGTTGACATTATACTTTGCAAGCATCTTACGGAAAGCACCATGAATAAAGTGTGAACCACCATCAGTCATTAGATATCTAGGGACTCCAAACCTCGGGAAAATAACTTCTTTAAGCATATTAATAGAGGTGTTATGATCAACACTACTAGTTGGAATAGCTTCTACCCACTTAGTAACATAATCAACAGCAACTAGAATATGTGTATACCCATTAGAGGCAGGAAACGGTCCCATATAGTCAAAACCCCAAACATCAAATGGTTCAATAACTAGTGAATAATTCATGGGCACTTCTTGACGTCTACTAATATTACCAATTCTTTGACATTCATCACAAGATAAGACATACTTACGGGCATCCTTGAAGAGAGTAGGCCAATAAAAACCGGATTGCAATACCTTGTGTGCAGTTCTATCTCCTGCATGGTGTCCTCCATAAGCTTCGGAGTAGCACTTGCGTAGGATCTGTTCCTGTTCATACATAGGTACACAACGTCTAATAATACCATCTACTCCTTCTTTATAAAGATGCGGGTCATCCCAAAAGTAATGTATCAAATCATAGAAGAACTTTTTATTTTGCTGGTATATGAAGCTAGGAGGTATAAACTTAGCAACAATATAATTAGCATAATCAGCATACCATGGAGCAGTACGAGAAGTATTTATGATAGTTAATTGTTCATCAGGAAAGCTATCATCAATAGGTTGTGGGTCATTAAGTATATTCTCTAACCTAGACAAGTTGTCTGCAACAGGGTTCCCAGCTCCCTTTCTATCAATAATATGTAAGTCAAATTCTTGCAGCAAGAGAACCCATCTAATAAGTCTAGGTTTAACATCTTTCTTTTCCATCAGGTATTTGATAGCAGCATGATCAGTGTGAATAGTTACTTTAGAATAAACGATATAAGGTCTAAACTTATCACAAGCAAATACAACTACTAAAAATTCTTTCTTAGTAGTAGCATCATTTCTTTGGGCACTGTCTAGAGTTTTACTAGCATATTAGATAACATTCAATTTCTTATCAACTCTTTTCCCTAGAATAGCACCTACATCATAATCACTAGCATCACACATAATCTCAAAGGGTAAATTCCAGTCAGGAGGCTAGATAATAGGTGCAGAGATCAATGCTTTTTAAGTATTTCAAATGCTTCTAGACAATCATCATCAAAGACAAAAGGAATATCTTTTTGTAAGAGATTAGTCAGAGGCCTGGAGATTTTGGAGAAGTCCTTAGTGAACCTCCTATAAAACCCGGCATGACCAAGGAAACTTCATATACCTTTGATGTCCTTGGGGCACGTCATCTTTTCAATAACATCAACAATAGCTTTGTCAACTTCAATACCTCTTTCAGAAATTTTATGTCCCAAGACAACGCCTTCATTAACCACAAAGTGGCACTTCTCCCAATTCAAAACAAGATTAGTGTCTTCACATATCTGCAAAACTCGATCAAGGTTGCTTAAGGAATCATCAAAAGAAGTTCCGTAAACGGAGAAATCATCCATGAAAACCTCAACAATCTTTTCACAAAAATCAGAGAATATAGCCATCATGCATCTTTGAAAGGTAGCAGGTGCATTACATAAACCAAAAGACATACGTCTATAAGCAAAGGTACCGAAAGGAAAAGTAAAAGTGGTCTTTTCTTGATCCCCTTTTGACACAGGTATTTGAGAGAAACTAGAATAACCATCTAGAAAGCAAAAAATGAGTATGTTTGGATAACCTTTTTAGCATTTGATCAATAAATGGCAAGGGGTAATGATCTTTCTTAGTAGCTTTATTTAACTTACGGAAATTAATTACCATCCTATAACCGGTAACTATTCTTTGCGGGATCAATTCATCTTTATCATTAGGAACAACAGTCATACCTCCGTTCTTACGAACACAATGGATAGGACTTACCCACTGGCTATCAGCAACTTGATAGATAATACTTGCCTCTAGAAGCTTTAGTATTTCCTTCCTTACCACTTCTTTCATCTTAGGGTTTAACCGTCGTTGATGATCAATAACTGGTTTAGCATTTTCTTCCAATTTTATCTTGTGTTCGCATATAGTGGGACTAACGCCCTTAAGATCATCCAGAGTATATCCAATAGCAGCACGATGCTTCTTCAGAGTTTTCAATAGTTTTTCTTCTTCCTGCTCTGAAAGGTTAGCACTAATAATAACAAGATATATCTTCTTTTCATCAAGATACACATACTTAAGATTATCAGGTAAGGGTTTAAGTTCAAACACGGGATCACCCTTGGGTGGAGGAGGATCCCCTAGGATTTCAACAGGCAAGTTGTTTTTCAATACGGGTCCTTGTTTAAAGAATATTTCATCTATTTCCCTTCTCTCATTCATATGCATATCGTTCTCATGATCTAGCAAATATTGTTCTAAAGGATCATTAGGAGGCACAACAATAGAAGCAAGACCAATAATTTCATCCTTACTAGATAGTTCTTTATCAAGGGGTTGTCTACGAAATTTAGCAAAGTTAAAATCATGAGACATATCCCCTAACCCAACAGTAACAATATCTTTTACGCAGTCTATCTTAGCATTAGCAGTGTTCAAGAAGGGTCTACCATATATAATGGGACAAAATTCATCTTGTGTGGAACTAAGAATAAGAAAATCAGCAGGGTATTTAACCTTTCCACACAAGACTTCAACATCTCTAACAATCCCAACTGGTGAAATAGTGTCTCTATTAGCAAGCTTAATAGTAACATCAATCCCTTCTAACTCAACAGGTGCAATATCACCCAAAACTCTGAAGAAGCATCGTGCTGCTATTGGATATACTCTGGATGATCTTAAGGGCGTTAGTCCCACTATATGCCAACACAAGATAAAATTGGAAGAAAATGCTAAACCAGTTATTGATCATCAGCGACGATTAAATCCTAAGATGAAAGAAGTGGTAAGGAAGGAAATACTAAAGCTTCTAGAGGCAGGTATTATCTATCCACTTGCTGATAGCCAGTGGGTAAGTCATGTCCACTGTGTTCCTAAGAAAGGAGGTATGCTTGTTGTCCCTAATGATAAAGATGAATTGATCCTGCAAAGAATAGTTACAGGTTATAGGATGGTAATTGATTTCCATAAGTTAAATAAATCTACTAAGAAAGATCATTACCCCTTTCCATTTATTGATCAAATGCTAGAAAGGTTATCCAAACATACACATTTCTGCTTTCTAGATGGTTATTCTGGTTTCTCTCAAATACCTGTGTCAAAAGGGGATCAAGAGAACACCACTTTTACTTGTCCTTTCGGTACCTTTGCTTATAGACGTATGCCTATTGGTTTATGTAATGCACCTGCTACCTTTCAAAGATGCATGATGGCTATATTCTCTGATTTTTGTGAAAAGATTGTTGAGGTTTTCATGGATGATTTCACCGTTTACGGAACTTCTTTTGATGATTGCTTAAGCAACCTTGATCAAGTTTTGTAGAGATGTGAAGACACTAACCATGTCTTAAATTGGGAGAAGTGCCACTTTAATGTTAATGAAGGCATTGTCTTGGGACATAAAATTTTTGAAAGAGGTATTGAAGTTGACAAAGCTAAAGTTGATGCTATTGAAAAGATGCCATGCCCCAAGGACATCAAAGGTATACGAAGTTTCCTTGGTCATGCCGGGTTTTATAGGAGGTTCATTAAGGACTTCTCCAAAATCTCCAGGCCTCTGACTAATCTCTTACAAAAAGATATTCCTTTTGTCTTTGATGATGATTTTCTAGAAGCATTTGAAATACTTAAGAAAGCATTGATCTCTACACCTATTGTCCAGCCTCCTGACTGGAATTTACCCTTTGAGATTATGTGTGATGCTAGTGATTATGATGTAGGGGCTGTTCTAGGGCAAAGAGTTTATAAGAAATTGAATGTTATCCAGTATGCTAGTAAAACTCTAGATAGTGCCCAAAGAAATTATGCTACTACTGAGAAATAATTTTTAGCAGTTGTATTTGCTTGTGATAAGTTTAGACCCTGTATTGTTGATTCTAAAGTAACTATTCACACTGATCATGCTGTTATCAAATACCTTATGGAAAAGGAAGATGCTAAGCATAGGCTTATTAGATGGATTGTCTTGCTGCAAGAATTTGACTTGCATATTATCGATAGAAATGGAGCTGAGAACCCCGTAGCAAATTACTTGTCTAGGTTAGAGAATATACTTGATGACCCACAACCTATTGATGATAGCTTCCTTGATGAACAACTAGTTGTCATATGTACATCTCGTACTGCTCCATGGTATGTGATAACCCAAAAGTGTAGGGGATCACAACAGTTTTCGAGGGTAAAGTATTCAACCCAAATTTGTTGATTCGACACAAGGGGAGCCAAACATACTCATTTTTTGCTTTCTAGATGGTTATTCTGGTTTCTCTCAAATACCTGTGTCAAAAGGGGATCAAGAAAAGACCACTTTTACTTTTCCTTTCGGTACCTTTGCTTATAGACGTATGTCTTTTGGTTTATGTAATGC
Organism: Secale cereale; assembly: GCA_902687465.1. Classification (NCBI taxonomy): domain Eukaryota; kingdom Viridiplantae; phylum Streptophyta; class Magnoliopsida; order Poales; family Poaceae; genus Secale; species Secale cereale. The sequence continues at coordinate 896,199,060 of LR738710.1, forward strand.
ACCTGCTACCTTTCAAAGATGCATGATGGCTATATTCTCAGATTTTTTTGAAAAGATTGTTTAGGTTTTCATGGATGATTTCTCTGTTTACGGAACTTCTTTTGATGATTCCTTAAGCAACCTTGATCGAGTTTTGCAGATATGTGAAGACACTAATCTTGTTTTGAATTGGGAGAAGTGCCACTTTGTGGTTAATGAAGGCGTTGTCTTGGGACATAAAATTTCTGAAAGAGGTATTGAAGTTGACAAAGCTATTGTTGATGTTATTGAAAAGACGACGTGCCCCAAGGACATCAAAGGTATATAAAGTTTCCTTGGTCATGCTGGGTTTTATAGGAGGTTCACTCAGGACTTCTCCAAAATCTCCAGGCCTCTGACTAATCTCTTACAAAAAGATATTCCTTTTGTCTTTGATGATGATTGTCTAGAAGCATTTGAGATACTTAAGAAAGCATTGATCTCTGCACCTATTGTCCAGCCTCCTGACTGGAATTTACCCTTTGAGATTATGTGCGATGCTAGTGATTATGATGTAGGTGCTGTTCTAGGGAAAAGAGTTGATAAGAAATTGAATGTTATCTAATATGCTAGTAAAACTCTAGACAGTGCCCAAAGAAATGATGCTACTACTAAGAAAGAATTTTTAGCAGTTGTATTTGCTTGTGATAAGTTTAGACCTTATATCGTTTATTCTAAAGTAACTATTCACACTGATCATGCTGCTATCAAATACCTGATGGAAAAGAAAGATGTTAAACCTAGACTTATTAGATGAGTTCTCTTGCTGCAAGAATTTGACTTACATATTATTGACAGAAAGGGAGCTGGGAACCCTGTTGCAGACAACTTGTCTAGGTTAGAGAATATACTTGATGACCCACAACCTATTGATGATAGCTTTCCTGATGAACAATTAACTGTCATAAATACTTCTCGTACTGCTCCATGGTATGTTGATTATGCTAATTATATTGTTGCTAAGTTTATACCTCCTAGCTTCACATACCAGCAAAATAAAAAGTTCTTCTATGATTTGAGACATTACTTTTGGGATGACCCACATCTTCATAAAGAAGGAGTAGATGGTATTATTAGACGTTGTGTACCTGAGTATGAACAGGAACAGATCCTACGCAAGTGCTACTCCGAAGCTTATGGAGGACGCCATGCGGGAGATAGAACTGCACACAAGGTATTGCAATCCGGTTTTTATTGGCCTACTCTCTTCAAGGATGCCCGTAAGTATGTCTTATCTTGTGATGAATGTCAAATAATTGGTAATATTAGTAGACGTCAAGAAGTTCCCATGAATTATTCACTTGTTATTGAACCATTTGATGTTTGGGGCTTTGACTATATGGGACCGTTTCCTGCCTCTAATGGGTATACACATATTCTAGTTGCTGTTGATTATGTTATTAAGTGGGTAGAAGCTATTCCAACTAGTAGTGTTGCTCATAACACCTCTATTAAGATGCTTAAAGAAGTTATTTTCCTGAGGTTTGGAGTCCCCAGATATCTAATGACTGATGGTGGTTCACACTTTATTCATGGTGCTTTCCGTAAGATGCTTGCAAAGTATAATGTCAACCATAGAATTGCACCCCCCTATCATCCACAAACTAGTGGTCAAGTAGAACTAAGTAATAGAGAGTTGAAATTAATTTTGCAGATGACAGTTAATAGGTCTAGGAAGAATTGGTCCAAGAAACTTGATGATGCATTATGGGCCTATAGAACGGCATATAAAAATCCTATGGGTATGTCTCCATATAAGATGGTATACGGAAAAGCTTGTCACTTACCTCTTGAGCTAGAACATAAGGCATATTGGGCTATTAAAGAGCTCAATTATGATTTCAAACTTGCCGGTGAGAAGAGGTTATTTGACATTAGCGGCCTTGATGAATGGAGAACCCAGGCCTATGAGAATGCCAAGCTGTTTAAATAAAAAGTTAAAAGATGGCATGACAAAAGGTTACAAAAGCGTGAGTTTAACGTAGGTGATTATGTCTTGCTATACAACTCTCGTTTAAGATTTTTTGTAGGAAAACTTCTCTCTAAGTGGGAAGGACCTTACGTTATCGAGGAGGTCTACCATACCGGTGCCATAAAAATCAACAAGTTCGAGGGCACAAATCCGAAGGTGGTGAATGGTCAAAGAATCAAAATTATATCTCAGGTAATCCTATAAATGTTGAAACCAATGTTATTGAAACCGTAACCCCGGAGGAATACATAAGGGACACTTTCAAGAACGATTCAGCCTCCGAAAAGGAAGAGGTATGTGATACGGTAAGTAAACCGACTCCAAAACAGTTTTAAAGGCAATTTTTCTCCGTTTTGGAATATTTAGAAAAATAGAAAAATAAGTAGCAGTCCGGAAGAGACACGAGGCGTCCACGAGGGTGGAGGGCGCACCCCCCTACCTCGTGGGCACCTCGTGTGCCTCCCGGACTCCGTTTTCTTGTGGGTTACTCCTTTTTGTCGGTAAAAATTCATTATATATACTCCCAAAGGTTTTAACCTCTCTATCACCCAAAAATCCCCTGTCCTTGTTCCGAGCTGTTTTCTACTAGAGTTTGCGAAGCCAGGCATCATGTCATCTCCCTCCTCCAATGATGAAGGCAACGATTCTTGGCTAATAAAGATAGATCTGAAGAGGGAAGAACCCAAGGAGACCCATAAGGAGAAGAAGATCAAGAAGGAGGTGGAAGATCTGGCTCCGGCATTGGGAGAAGAAGACACCCCTAAATCTCTTCCCAATCTATTTACCTCAACTGAGATTGAAGCTTTCAGGATGACTGAGTTAGCTCAAATTCGAAACAAGCATCTCACAAGTGAAAATATTTTGTTGAAGGATTACATAGCTGCACTCAAAGGTATTATCCGCAAGATGGAGGATCTTCTACGCTCGATATATGATGATCCGACGTCCCTACTTTCAACTACATCTACTCGTACTGCTCCATGGTACTACACCATCATAGCTTTCCTGATGAACAATTATATGATGATCTTGTGGGAAGTAATGACTTCACATATAAGAGTATGATAAATAAAAGTTGTTGGGAGTTGACAAACATAGTTTTGGTCATCGTTGCAATTAATAGGAAGTAATAAAAGAAGAGAGGCTTCACATACAAATATACTATCTTGGACATCTTTTACGACTGTGAGCACTCATTAAAGTATGACATGCTAAATAGTTGATGTTGGACAAGGAAGACAACATAATGGGTTATGTTTTCTTATATCCGAAATAAAGTATATTGTCATGGATCATCCAACCTGTTGAGCTTGCCCTTCCCCCCTCATGCTAGCTAAAACTCCCCGCACTAAGTAGAGATACTACTTGTGCTTCCATACATCCTTAAACCCAGTTTTGCCATGAGAGTCCACCATACCTACCTATGGATTGAGAAGATCCTTCCAAGTAAGTTGTCATGTTGCAAACTCGCTAAAATATGTATGATTTATTAGTGTGGAGCAAATTAGCTTTATACGATCTTGTGATATGGAAGTAATAAAAGCGACGGACTGCATAATAAAGGTCCTTATCACAAGTGGCAATATAAAGTGACATTCTTCTATGCTAAGACTTTATGCATCCAACCATAAAAACACATGACAACCTCTGCTTCCCTCTGCGAAGGGCCTATCTATTATTCTTCCTCAAGAGTCAAGGTGAAATTCACCTTTCCTTTTTGCATTTTATCCTTTGGCAAGCACACTGTGTTGGAAAGATCCTGACATATATACCCACTTGGATGTAAGTTTTCATGATCTATTACTGTTGACATTACCCTTGAGGTAAAAGGTTGGGAGGCAACACCATAAGCCCCTATATTTCTCTGTGTCTGACTGAGTGTGAGCAATTGTGAAAGACTATATGATAGTTGAGTATGTAGGCTTGCTGAAAAGCTCTTATTTTGACTCTTTCCGATGTTACGATAAATTGCAATTGCTTCAATGACCAAGATCAAAGTTTGTTAGTTTCCAATGAAGTTTATGATTCATGCTTGATATTGTGGATGAATTGTTACTTTAGCATAAGAATCATATGACGTTATATATATGTTGCTATTATGAGAATGATCATGATGCTCTCATGTCCGTATTTTATTTTTATCGACGCCTCTATCTTTAAACATGTGGACATATTTTTCGATATCGGCTTCCGCTTGAGGACAAGCGAGGTCTAAGCTTGGGGGAGTTGATGCATCCATTTTGCATCATGCTTATATCTTGATATTTATTGCATTATGGGTTGTTATTACTTGTTTTGTCACAATACTTATGCCTTTTCTCTCTTATTTTAGAAGGTTTACAAGAAGAGGGAGAATGCCGGCAGCTGAAATTCTGGGTTGGAAAAGGAGCAAACTCTGGAAACCTATTCTGCTAAACTCCAAAAGCCCCGAAATTCCACAACACTCTGTTTCAGAAAATATAAAGAATATCTGGCAAAAGAAGTTCACGAGGGGGGCCACCGGCTATCCACGAGGGTGGGGGCGCGCCCCCTGTCTTGTGGGCCCACCGACGGTCCCCCGATGGCTATCTTCTCCTATATGAGGTGTTTTGACCTGGAAAAAATCATAAGGTGGCTTTCGGGACCATACACCACCGTCTCGAGGCAGAACCGAGGCGGAAACCAATCTAGGGCTCCGGCAGAGCTGTTCTGCCGGGGATACTTCCATCCGGGAGGGGGAAATCGTCACCGCCGTCATCACCAAAACCTCTCCCATCTTGGGGAGGGCTATCTTCATCAACATCTTCACCAGCACCATCTCCTCTCAAACCCTAGTTCATCTCCTGTATCCAATATTTAGTACCCAAACCTAAGATTGGTACATGTGGGTTGCTAGTAGTGTTGATTACTCCTTGTAGTTGATGCTAGTTGGTTTATTTGGTGGAAGATCATATGTTCAGATCCATTATGCATATTAATACCCTCTGATCATGAACAATATTATGTCTTGTGAGTAGTTACTTTTGTTCCTGAGGACATGGGAGAAGTCTTGCTATTATTAGTCATGTGAATTTGGTCTTCGTTCGATATTTTGATGAGATGTATGTTGTCTCTTCTCTAGTGGTGTCATGTGAACGTCGACTACATGACACTTCACCATTATTTGGGCCTAGAGGAAGGCATTGGGAAGTAATAAGTAGATGATGGTTTGCTAGAGTGACAGAAGCTTAAACCCTAGTTTATGCGTTGCTTCATAAGGGGCTGATTTGTATCCATATGTTTCACGCTATGGTTAGGTTTACCTTAATACTTCTTTTGTAGTTGCGGATGCTTGCATTAGAGGTTAATCATTAGTGAGAGGCTTGTTCAAGTAAGTACAGCACCCAAGAACCGGTCTACACACATACCAAATTATCAAAGTACCGAACACGAATCAGACGATCGTGATGAAAACTAGCTTGACGATAATTCCCATGTGTCCTCGGGAGCGCTTTCCTTTACATAAGACTTTGTCCAGGCTTGTCCTTTGCTACAAAAAGGATTGGGCCACCTTGCTGCACCTTATTTAATTTTACCTTTTGTCACTTGCTACCAATTATCTTATCACAAAACTATCTGTTACCTATAATTTCAGTGCTTGCAGAAAATACCTTACTGAAAACTGCCTATCATTTCCTTCTGCTCCTCGTTGGGTTTGACACTCTTACTTATCGAAAGGACTATGATAGATCCCCTACACTTGTGGGTCATCAGTGCGCCCCCGAGATAACAACCGTTTGCACTATTATCGAAAATATGAAGGGGAGCAGATGATGACTTTATGAGGGCCCGGCTGATTGTGGTAGTGACCACCTTTATGTGCCCTACAACAAGCTTACATGTCAGCGCTAGATGCTACCCAATAGTCGCCGATCTAGAGAAAGTAAAGGAGCTTAACTTTTGCTCCTTCATATCAAATCAGATAAAAGTTTTGTTAGGGGGTAGCAACAAGAAGAAAAATGTTAACTGCTGTGTGCACCATATGGTCGTAAGTACCATCTACTAGGATTTTTTCCTTCTTTTTTGCTTTTCCTACCCTTTGCTTGGTTGTATACCATACCTGAAAAGAGAAAGGCTAACCCGTACTTATTCCAAACTTACTTACTGAGTTTTTGTGTGTGCATACAAAACATGTGTTATATGTAGATTCTCTAGTGGTCGACATCCCAGTACCAGATTTACCAATCCGGGCAGAGGCATGGGACAGCAGGCGTATAGGGCAAGTCACAGAGGCAGACAAAAAACCCGAAGGAGGATACATCAAGCTTAGGGTGAGCTTGTTTCTTCCTCCATCTTCTTTTTTAAAAGCAAGTTTTTTTGTGTTTCTTGTCCCGTTAAAGTGTTGCCCAACTAGTTCTGGCAGGTGCAACAGACTAGCCTATTTTCTGTAGTTTTTGTTTTCTTTTCTTCTTCTTTAACAAGAGCAGCCTAACGTGCTTTTTTTGTTTTCACTCACCCAGCAGATGAAGCCAAGATACAAGAGCAACGAACGTATAAATGGTCTTTTTGTCGGGTACGAGGAGACCGAGAAGTTTGTTTTCTCAAAGTTGCCCCCCACATTCAAAGAAGTGTATGTCTCTCCATCTTATTTACAATTTCACTAGCTTCCCCATTCCCTTTGAGCTGTTTTTATAGCGAAGTTGCATATTTTTCTTTTAGTAGTTTTGTCAGCCTACAGAACATAGAGCAGAAATAGTATTTACGCTCCTTTTTTATCTTATGTACTCATATGCATCAAGCTTTTCAGTAGCTGTTTCTTTTTTCCTATATAATACTTCTTCAGTTCTTTAAAACACCAATCCTTATTTTTTGATTTATGAAAATTTTTGTCCTAAAATTTTGTGTGTGTGTGTGTGTTTTTCCCATGAAATGCAATGCAGAAGAAGAGAAAGATCGCTACAATCGTTAGCTCATTGTGCTCAGAATTTTAGGATATAATGGGTATTTTCATTGAAGAGATCGACAGTCTGGATAGGAAGGATGCCAGTGACTCTAGGAGCAATTCTGACAGGACAAAGCATCGCAGGGCTGCACACATTCCAGGTATAAGAATTGAAGAGTCCAAGCATGATTGGGGCATTCCGGAGGACAACGCGGAGTTTCTGCCAAGCTCAGAGTCACGGCAAGATGGAGGAGCAAGGCACAACGGAAACGGCTCTGATGATTTTGTCGCCCCAAGGACCACAACATCAGAGCAAAATAACCTAAGACCAAAAACTTTGCCTTTGAGGAACAGTGGAAACGTGACTATCAAACAGAAGTCAACACCCGAGGCAGAGCCGGCTAGGGAGGGTGCAAAGGCAGGCAAGTACCCAGAGGGTAGCCATGCAAATCTTGCAGGCAAGGTAAACCAACAGGGTCACACAACAACCAATGGGTATGGAATGCAGACTGACACAACATCAAACACACACGGACGAGTAGAAAATGGGCACAAGGGAAACACACCTCCAGGGAGTGACAAAATCACAATACTTGATGTCACCCCAATATCATCAACCCCACCCCTCGAGCGTTTTGTGCATCATAAAGCAACCACAAACACACCTGCTGGTCCAGCTACTGGTGTTCCATACATGGTCAGCTCTAGCACTCCTGCAGCAAGCAAGTCATGCCCAGCCCCTAGCAGCCAAAATAAAGGGGGAACGCCCATATCAGTGCAATCCAGGGAAGCCCATGCAACAAAGTTGGCAACGACTACGATCAGGGAGAAGTTGCGACTGGGGCCACTCGCGCAGTAGCAAGCAATGCAACAGGCACAAGCTGGCTCAGCAACCCCTATCTTCACACCATCAAGCAACACCAACCACCCAGTTGGAGCAACACAAGGCTTTCCATCTTTCGACCTTAACATGAGTTTTCATGAAGATGAGGGCACCAATAGAGGGCAATCCACAGAACTGAAACCACACAACCTAGATGCTTGCATGTTAGAAAGTGGAGATGAATGGGGATTGGACCCGGAGGAGCTACAAAAAGTGTGCTATGAGGCAGAAAAGGCATTTGCATTGAAGAAAGAAAAGGAGATGCTAGATATGGAGGAGAGGCTAAGAAATGGAAGGCAAATCAACGATCAAAATTCAGAAACACCAGTGGCAGCAACCACAAACCCAGAAAATGTCGCTAGCTCATCAAGGATGCCTGCAGTGGTTGGGCACAAGCGGAGAGTTGTAAGGGCACCAGCACAACTAAGGTCGCCATACATTGACCCAGCGAACACATATCCATTCTACTTCTCAAAGAAAGTTTGCGACATCTACGATGCTGTGTGCCAGTATCGTGCCCCAGCCACTAGGACCCGCACAACTCAAGCCGATACTAGGCAAGGAAATTCAATCTTTTTGTAGGTCTTTTTGGTTTTGGGGTTTCTTTTTTAATTGCTTCGTTCCAATACACGAGCTAACATTTTTTTTTGTTTTTATTTGTATATGCCAAATTTCAAAACAGCAAGCCAATCATAAACTATGAGGCTTTCTTCATCAGCTGCAATGAACTTGCACAATCCATGGCACCTGGAAAGAAGATGGAAAGCATGGTGGCCGAGATAGCAATCATTGCCTTGAGGGAAGCAGTGTGGAGGCCAAAGAAGAGATTAATGCCACTACGAATAGTTGTAAGCATTTTTTCCCTTTGTACCTTTTTGACCTTTTTTTATCTTATTTTTGTTTTTTATCCTAGAAGCACAGCAACTAATATGTTACCACTCCTCTTTTTTTACATCACCATGCATTGCTAGAAATTCTTCCAGAACAATAGTTTCACAAGGAACGACATAGACAAACATTTCGACAACAAAACTAGGAGGCTAAGCAGATGTGAATCAGTAAGAAAAAAATGACATTTTTTTGTTTTCTTCATGATTCCCTCTATCCTTTTTATTTTTTTGTCCCATCTCACCCACTCTCTCATCAACCAGGTATCATTTCCTACACTCGAGAATTTGGACAAGGAGAACCCAAAGCAGACAGGGCATTATTGGCTAATGGTGCTGAACATCAGGGACAAGTGATTCGAGGTACTGGACTCGGCAAGAACATTCAAGGACAAGGCATTAGTAGAAAACGCAAACAAAATCATGAAGGGCATCAAAATAAATTGGGAGAGGCACTACAACAAGTCAAGCGTGCAGATCGCAGACTGGAAACTCTACGAAATCAAGTGCCCAAAGCAGGATGACAGGCAAGGGCACCCCTATCCCATATTTTATTTCGTTTTTCTGCAATTTGTTTCTTTTATAATTTTTTCTTATCCGATCCTAATACAAATCGACCACCCAACCAAAAATCTCCTAACACTGGGAGGGGGTTGCACATCGCCTCCCTAGGAGGCTAGTGTGGCCTTAACGGTCGAACCAAGTCGCTTACAAACCCTCGACCACCTAAAACCCAAAGTCGCCTAACACTGGGAGGTGGGGACGCACGTCGCCTAGCTAGGCGGCCTAGCGTCGCCTTAACAGTCGAACCAAGTCGCTTACAAACCCTCGACCACCCAAAACCCAAAGTCGCCTAACACTGGTAGGTGGGGGCGCACGTCGCCTACCTAGGCGGCCTAGCGTCGCCTTAACG
>LR738710.1:896208746-896268699 GCA_902687465.1 Secale cereale
AACGGTAGAACCAAGTCGCTTACAAACCCTCGACCACCTAAAACCCAAACTGGCCTAACACTGGGAGGTGGGGGCGCATGTCGCCTACCTAGGCGGCCTAGCGTCGCCTCACCAGACGAACCAAGTCGCTTACAAACCCTTGACCACCCAAAACCCAAAGTCGCCTAAAACTGGGAGGTGGGGGCGCATGTTGTCTACCTAGGCGGCCTAGCGTCGCTGTCGGGGTTTTAGAATGACATATGCCAACGGATGGCTTATCATGCATGGGGTCAAAAGAACGTCGCCAGGCTCGGAAAGCGGGATAAAGCGGAACTTAGGACGCCTACGGATCTTACCCAGGTTCGGGGCTCTCCGAGGAGATAACACCCCTAGTCCTGCTCTGCGGGGCTCCGCTTCATGACTGATATCACTAAGGTAGCTACTAGGTTGCTCCTTGAGCTGTGCGGTGTGAAGGAAGAAGATGAACAAAGCTAGCCCACCTTCTATCTCTCTCTGCTAGGGTTTAATCTTGTCACCTTCTCCCCCCTCCTCATGGAGGACCCTGGGGGTTTATATAGGCCTACCCCCAGGGGTACAATGGTAATCTTGACGGTGTGGCTCCCAGCCGTCAGTGACTTCTGGTGCCGGCTTTGCCGCTTGCCTGCTGGGGCTCGCCGCCTGCGTGCCCTATGCGATTTTCTTTCACTGTAGATGTGCCTCTGCTGACTACAGCCTTGTCGAGAGGGAAGTGGCTATAGTACCATCGCCTCCCGCCGTACGCTGCCGCCACGCCCTGTCCTGTCATCTTGATGAGGCTCGGATTTCTAGGGTGAGGATTGTCGTCTGTTACCAGGCGGCTGTCTCCCCTGGCCGTCTGCCAGGGGTGGCTTGTTCATGGGCTACCCGCTGACCAATGGGGCCAACCGGCTGCTGGCCCCGCCGTCTGCGGGTAGTGGGATCCTGTCCTTCTCTGTCTAATGCTTGGTCACGAGCAGCGTGGCTACAGTGACCCGCCGCTTAGGAGATATTCATAAGGTACACGTTCACTGTAGCCACGCACTTATAGATCTTATAAGGATATGTTCTCCTGTAGCCACGCCCATGCCGCGCAGGGGTCCCCCAGCACGTGTCCTGGGGAAGGAATATGGAACCGTCTGCTGGCTGGTGGCATTGGTGTCGCCGCCTGCTGGGTCCCTGCCGCCTGCTGCCTGCCGGCTCCTAGGGCAGGCTACCCTAAGAGGCGGCTCGATGGGCAGACGGCCGCGGTGGACCAGGCGGCTATCATTTGTCATAAAATACCAAGGGTGGTCGCCGAGGATACCCATGGTCAATATCTCCGACAGTAGTCCCCGAAGCTGGTGGAACTCCGCGGCGGGCGCTGGAGGGCCGAGGGGTTCTAGCAGCTTCCCCTCTCAGGCAGGCCCATCATCCTTCACTTGTCTTCCATGGATGTCTCTCTGCTGGGAGCCGGTCCTGCGTTGCTGCAGCCGGCTTCCACCAGCCGATCCGCCGTCTTAGAGTCTTCGGTGAAAAGGCACCGCCTGGTCAGCAGGCAGCCGAACAGGCCCGCAGACCATTGGCAGCTCCCACGCGTCACCGTCCTGTCGCGTCGGCCTGCCAGCCCACGCGCGTGACAGGACGTAACAGCGGGCCGAGGCCCGCCACTATAGGGCCTCGGTCCCCGCGTGGATCCACAGTGGCAGGGGTAATCGATTACCCTCCCACGCGCATTTAATGCGCATGGATTAGATGCAAGAAAAGCGGGTGTCGTGCGGGGCGTGGAGCGGTTAATCCCACGCCCGCCCCCTCGCCTTCGCCGCCCGGGCCTATATATAGGTCGAGGCGGAGGGCTGGCGCCGCTCTCACGCTCACCCCCCCATCTTCCTTCTTCTTCCTTGCCCTTCTCGTCGTCGTCGCAGCGAGTCGCCGCCCAAACCATGTCCATTCCAGCACCTCCCCGACACCACAGCCAGTGGGATGGCAGCGAGGTCCTACAGGAGCACGTTGATATCCTCCGGCGATCGCGGAAGCTGCCCCCGGCCAACAGGGTCGCCGTGCGGCTGGTACCGGTGGCGGAGATCAGGCCGGCCTCGCGGCAAGGCGAGCGGGTCGTCTTCCGCTCGCACTTTCCGTGCGGATTCGGCCTCCCGGCGAGCGGTTTCTTCCGCTCCTTCCTGGACTTCTTCCACATCCAACCTCATCATCTCACGCCGAACACGGAGATGACTCTCTCGTGCTTCGTCGTCCTCTGTGAGGCCTACTTCGGCATCCTCCCCACCATAGAGATCTGGACTGAGCTCTTCTACGTGAAGCTCGGCACCGCCGTCCAAAGCGTGCCCGCCCAGAGCGGGGGGTGCATTGCGGTGAAGCGTAGTGGGACGAAGAACTTCTTTCTGGCACCGAAGCTTGTGGCATCGGTGAAGCAATGGCGGAAGACGTACTTCTACGTCTCCAACGTCGACCCCGAGCAGGATTTCATCTGCCTGCCGGAGTGGGTGCCGGAGCCGCCTATCGAGCCTCGGGACTCCTGGAGGACCCGGCCTGCCACCCTCAGTGAAGGCGCTTCTATCACGCTGCGCCGTCTCCGCGAGCTGAGAGACAGCGGAGGCTTGGTCTTCGCGGATCTGCTGCTCTGAGCGTCGGGTGCTGCCGCTACAGCACCACCCTCACCTGATCTGCGACATGAGCGGGCGCCGGGACCCCAGCAGGACGTGCACCAAGCCCCTACCATACGGGGAGGTGGCCCGTTGGTGAACCACATCTCCAGCTGCAGGGTCTCCGACTCCGGCTGGGCCTTCGGCCAGCCGTCGTACAGCCGCAGCCACCAGCCGCCTGCAGTAAGCTTTTCATCCTTCTGTTTTCTTTCTTTTTCTCCGGCTGCTGTAGTCGTCTGGTCCTGACATTTTGCTCAGATTTTCCCTGGCCAGCCGGTGCCGGGCTCTGACCAACTGGGCCGCCCCCTGGAGCTGGATCGCTCCCAGAGCGACACAAGCGACCCCGATCTTGGGGCCGCCGCCATGGAGGAGGAAGAGGTGACGGGCGGAGGGGGCCAGCCATCAGGCGCCCTGCCGGAAGGCGGCGTCGAGAGCTGGCCGGGCAACGATGAGGAGGTGGAGGAGGCACCCGTCCGCTCCAGCCATCAGGCCGGGCCGTCTGGCACAGCCGGCGGCGGGAAACGGCGGTCCTCACCAGGGCCGACTGGTGCCCCACCCAAGAAGCTCCTGCTGTCGACCGCCGCCACGAGGCGTCAAGAGGCGACTGCCAAGGAAAACATGCCGAAGATGCCCAAGGCCAGGCCGATTGTGTCCGGGTAAGTGTTCTGCATTCCTTCTTCGCATGATACTCATCTTTCTCAGCTGTCCCCTTCTTGGCTGACTCCCCGTTTCCTCGGATATCCGCGCAGCACGCCGCTTTACCTCTCGCGGGTGCCAGCGGGCTTTGTTGTGGGAGGCTCAGATGCCCCTCCCGCGCCCCCTCATGTGGATCCAGCCGTCGCGCTCTGGGAGGCAACAGAGAGGAATGCCCGCGAGGCGTGCGCGGAGCGCGAGGCCGCGGATCGTAAGCGAGCGGCGGCCGATGCCGCCGCCCAGGCGGTGGCCGAAGCCGCCAAGAAGGCCGAGGCAGACGCCGTCCGAGTCCGAGAGCGGGGAAAGGGCCCTCAGCAGCCAGCGGGCCACATCGTCCGCCCGGAGTCAGGGTCTCTAGAGCCATCGGGCCAGGCGCCAGCTGCTGACGAGCAGCCGGCTCCAGGCGATAGGGGGGACGACTGCGTTATTTTGGAGATGCCGCCACCGCCCCCCGCGCCGCCTGCCGGGGAGCAGGACAGCCGGCCAGTGGGGACGGAGGTGCCGCCAGTTGGGGGCGTGCTGGTGACTGGACCGCAACCGGCCCCCCGAGCCCCAGCCCGCCGGTGCTTTGCGAGGGCGGTCTCTATGCCCCAGCAGGTGGAGGTTGGCGGGGCCAGCTCGTCCGCGCCGGAGAATGAGGCGACCAGCACGGCGCCATCAAGTTGGAGGCCCGGAGGTGGCGGCGCATGGATCGTCGCATCGCGGGACGTCTTTGACCACTTCAACTCCTTGGGCAACGTCGTGCAAACGGCGGTGCAGGAGTTCGTCGCCACGCGGTCCTCCGTTCGGGTATGTGTGCTTTGTTTTCTTCTGTTTTTATTCCTTCAATTTCTTCTGTGGGGGCGCGTCAGCGCATCCACTGGGTGTAGTCCCCGAGTTCCGAGCCGGCTGCTGAGCAGGCGGCTTGGAACTCCAAAGTGTACGTCATGAGCTGATATTGCGTCTTGTTGCAGGGTACCACAACCTCCGCGTGGCCTCCTACAACGCTCAGCGCCAGGAGCTGGCGCAGCTGCAGGCTGCCTTGGCAGACGGTCGAGGTGAGTGCCTCCTCTTCTCCTTGCGGGGGCGCGTCAGCGCACTCGCTGGGTGTAGTCCCCGAGTTCCGAGCCGGCTGCTGAGCAGGCGGCTTGGAACTCCAAGGTTATCTTTTTCCTGCTGATATTCGTTCTTTTTCTTTCTCCCTTGCCAGCGGTCGCAGCCGAACTCCGCAACCAGATGGGCGAGGCCCAGACGAAGCTGGCCGCTAAGGAGCGGGAGCGTGGTCTTGCCGCTCAGGACCGCGACCGCCTGGCCAAGGAGCTAGCGGACCAGGCGGCGACTCACAAGGCCGAGCTTGGGAAGATGTGAGATGCCGAGTCACCTCTGCGGGCTAAATTCGAGACCGAGCGCTCGAATTGGGCCGAGAAGAAGGCGGCTCTCCAAGACGGCTACGTAGCCATTGGAGACATGGTTGACTTAGAGACGTCTACCCTTTCGTCTTGTATTCGCCGTTTGGAACAGCTGTCTTTCTTTTCTTCTGATCCTTCTTCTAGTTTTGGCAGAGTTCTTCCCGGGCTATTCTGTGGCCGCCACCCAGGCCATCGAAGCCGAGCGTGCTGCGAGGCGCCAGGCGGGCCGGGCGATCGCACCCAACACGCCCAGGACCCCGGCTGAGGAGCTTCTTGCCATTCGGGTGCGTCTCCTGCTGGTCCGCCGTCTGCTTCGCCGTCTACAGCATGCTGGTGCCCAGGTCCTGGCCGCCCTCTGGCCAGGTGTGCCAGCACTCCGGACTCCCAGTCGGACGGCCGCCTGGCTGGAGGCGGCCGGCCAACGCTTTGAGGCCTGGAAGGTCTCCGCAGTGAGGGCTGGCGTGCGAACCGCCCTGGAATTCGCCAAGAGCTGGTATCCTGGCTTGAGCCTTGAACAGCTCGAGACCTTCCGTGCAGAGGCCCAGCCTGAGCTGGCCGTGGAGTAGAAGGAGCTCATCCAACGTGCCGCCGCCCTCGCTGAATACGCCGACACCTCCGTCTTCTTTCCGGAGTTGAACGACATGGGCCATGTGGTGCCGCCTGGCAACTTCGGGCTGGACCTGGCGGCGTCGGAGGAGCCAGATGAGGAGATCGCCTCTAGTGAAGGTGACGAGGAGGAGGAAGGCACCGACGAGAAGACCAGTTGCAGCGACGAGGAGACCAGTTCCCAGGAGGCGGACCCGCCAGTCAGCCACCAGCCGGACCAATCCTCGACAAGCGGACCAGGGTGATGGCCCCGCCTGCCGCAGGAGACGGCCAGACCAAGACCCGCCAGACGGCCTCTCCAGAAGCCGGCTCCGTCGTGCTGCCTGCCCAGCTTGCTGGGTCTTCAGTTTTTTCTGTCGTATCCTTTGTTTCCCTGTAAGACTTGTAGGGTTAATCCGAACAATTCCACCCGCTGGGTGTATCAGTAAGTTGTGGCTGCTAGGCGGCCCTTGGGGCCTTTTGGATGTAAATATTGTTTTTAATGCCGCATGGTCTTTATGAAATTGTGCCGAATCCTAGGATTAGCCTTACCCTAGTTTCCTTATGGCGATTTTCTTCTTGCCGTCTCCCTGAACTGCCATCCTCCCAGCCAGATGGCTACTCTGTGGTTCTGTGGCTGGGTAAGGGGCTTGGCTTCTTTCAGGGTAGGCAAGTATTCTGCTCTCTGGAAGGCGGCTTGGCTAAGCCCAGAACTGGCTGGCCGGCTGTTTGACAACCGGCCGCTCGTGTGAAGGGTCGGCTGGCCCTATGCCTTTTTTCCTTAGCCAGTTTTCATGTGGGCACCATTTCTTGCCTTTAGCGACTGCTAGTCGGACAGCCGCGTTCTGCGAGTCTGTGACTTGATGCGGGAGAGGGCTTGAATGCCATCACATTACTTGTCTGACTATCTAACGAGAATTTCTTAGACATAGGGCCAGGCGGCCAGTCCCGGGGCCGTCTACTGGGCTTCGGTGCCGGACAAAGGGGTGAACAACAATCATTCGTAGGCATAATTCTTATCGTATAGATAAAGGGTTGGGCAGTCCCCGAGAACTCCTCGGGGGTCCCATCGGTTCTCAAAATAACTTTAGATAGCACGACACATACTGTCTTTCAGCTATAAAAGCGACGAAGAAGGTTTGCGTTCCATGGGCGCTCCGACTCCTTGCCCGAGTCGTCTCTCTTGCACGCTCTTGGCTTCTGGGCATCAATGAGGTAGTAGGCATCGTTGCCTAGTACCTTGCTAACGATGAATGGTCCTTCCCAAGGAGCTGAGAGCTTGTGTTGGCCAGCTTTTCGCTAGATCAGCCGGAGCACAAGGTCTCCCTCGCGGAAGGAGCATGGCTTGACTCGTCGGCTGTGATAGCGGCGGAGACCCTGCTGGTAGATGGTGGAACTGCTGAGTGCTACCAGCCGGGCCTCCTCCAGCAGGTCCACGCCGTCTTCGCGTGCTTCTTTGGACTCAGCTTCCGTATACATGATGACGCGAGGTGAGTCAAACTCAACATCTGTTGGGATGACGGCCTCGGCCCCATACACGAGGAAGAAAGGAGTGAAGCCGGTGGATTTGTTCGGAGTGGTTCTGAGGCTCCATAGGACAGACGGCAGTTCTTCGATCCAGCAGCCGGCTGACCGCTCCAAAGGTTCGACTAGCCGGGGCTTGATGCCGGATAGGATAAGGCCGTTGGCGCGCTCGACTTGGCCGTTAGACTGTGGGTGGGCAACGGACGCTAGGTCCAGTCGGATGCCCTGTGTGGCACAAAAACGGGCAAGTGCGCCTTTGGCAAAATTTGTGCCGTTGTTACTGATGATGCTGTGTGGTATACCATACCGGACTGTGATGTCTGCAATGAATGTCACAGCAGTTGGGCCATTGAGTTTCTTGATGGGCTTGGCTTCGATCCACTTGGTGAATTTATCTATTGCCACGAGTAAATGTGTCAGGCCTCCTCTGGCGGTCTTGAAAGGTCCTACCATATCCAGGCCCCAGACGGCAAATGGCCAAGTGATCGGAATAGTCTTGAGTGCAGAAGCCGGCAAGTGTTGCTTGGAACTGAAGCGCTGGCAGCCGTTGCACTTTCTCACCAAATCTTTGGCATCGTCCAAAGCAGTCGGCCAGAAGAAACCGTGGCGGAAAGCTTTGGCTACAAGAGACCTTGAGGCAGCGTGGTGGCCGCATTCCCCTTGGTGAATGTCCTTCAGGATAGCCAGTCCCTTTGTTGCTTGTACACAACGCTGAAAAATGCCCATTGTGCTTCTTCGGACAAGCTCTTTGTTGACTATGGTGTATGCTGAGGCCCGGCGTTGAACTTGTCGTGCCAAAGTTTCTTCTGCTGGCAGCTCTCCTTTGAGCAGGAATCTGAGGATTGGCTGCGCCTAAGACGGCGCTGAGACTCCTGTTGCCTCGGCCAGAGAGACCATTGCAGTTGGGCTGGGAGGCAGAGGTCTGGGCTGAGCCGCCTGCTGTGTATCCGAAGCCCCCGAGCCGTCTGCTGGAGCCGACGCCTCCTGGCCGTCTGCTGGAGCCGACGCCTCTTGACCGTCTGCTGGAGCAGTCCCCGGGCTAGGAACCGGCGCAGCTACAGAGGGTCCGTCTGCTGGAGTTGGAGTGTCGTGGCCGCCTGCTGGGGCAGTCTCTGGGCCGGCTGCCGAAGTTGCGAGGCCGCCTGCTCCAGGGTCGACTGGTATAAATATTGACTCCGACTCTTGTGAAGGCTTGATAGACGGCTTGCGCATGCATTGGAGAGATACGTCGGCTGGTATTGCTTGGCAGGGGGAGCCAATTCGGGCCAAGGTGTCGGCTTGCATGTTATCGGCCCGTGGTACGTGGAGGAACTCACAGCCATCAAAGAGTCCACTGATCTGCTGGACAAGGAAGCGATAGCTTGCCATGTTTGCGTCCTTGGCGTCCTAGTCCCCGGACAACTGCTGGACAACCAAGTCTAAGTCACCATAGCACAGCACTCGGCGGATGCCAATCTCCTTGGCCATCCGAAGCCCGTGGATGAGTGCCTCGTACTCGGCCACGTTGTTGGAGGCGGCAAAGTGGATCTGCAGGGTATACTTGAGGTTGTCGCCTTTAGGGAAGGTGAGGACGACGCCGGCTCCCAGGCCGGTGGGCATCTTTGACCTGTCAAAGTGCATCCGCCAATGGGTTGAGTCTGGCACAGGTGGCAGGTACTGGGTTTCGGCCCAATCGACGAGGAAGTCGGCCAATGCCTGCGACTTGATGGTGGTGTGTGGCTGGTAGAAGATGGTGAAGGGGGCCAGCTCAATGGCCCACTTGGCCACTCTTCCTGACGCATATCTGTTCCCCATGTTTTCAGCGAGCGGGGCCGTGCAGACGACCGTGACAGAATGCTCTTGGAATTACTGCTTGAGTTTCTTGGTGGTGAAGTACACGTCGTAGCACATCTTCTGGTAATGGTGGTAGTTCTGCTTGGATGCTGACAACACTTCGCTCAAGTAGTAGACGGGCCTCTCGACGGGCAAGGCTCTGACGTCACTACTAGGAAAAGGCCTACTAATGGCGCACCTATTTTGGCCATTAATGGCGCATTAGTGGTGCGCCATTAGTCCCACGCCATTAGTATATTTTACTAATGGCGCCTGTGGTACGCCATTAGTATCTGGTATACTAATGGCGCACCACAGGTGCGCCATTAGTATATACCACGATGCGCCATTAGTATGCCTCCCAGTGGGCCATATATACCCAGGTGCTTTGGCATACTAATGGCGCACTCTTGCCTGATGCGCCATTAGTAACTTTGGCATACTAATGGCACACTGTTGGTTGATGCGCCATTACTATCCTTTGGCATACTAATGGCGCACTGTGATGTGATGCGCCATTAGTATGAATATTAGGTTATTTATTTATTTTTTAATTTCCTGTTTTTTGCACAGTTTACAAAATGTATTATTGGATAGAATATAGACAGCACCAGCACACAGCAACAACAGATTCATCGAATACAATAGAAGATTAGTCTCTGAATACAATTCATCATATTAGTCTCCGAATTCAAAAGACCGAACAAAGATAGAACATTATATTACAAGTCTCGAGACCGCGAGTAGCGAGTTTGTCTTCACATTACAAGTCGATATCGATCATCTAAACTACCATCACATAGAAGAGAGCTGCGGTCATCACGATGAGCATCATCACGATGAAACTCGTCTTCATCCGGTTCCTCCAACGCTCCCTCCCCTCTCCCGCTAGATAGCGCCTGTATCTAGATTCCTCCTCGGCCCTAGTGGTGTACCCTTTGTAACTGTTACCGCTGAATCGGTGAACCTATCTCCGACACTCCTCCCAGTCGTCGTAGACTCCGGGAACCTTACCCTTGTACACGACATATGACGGCATCACTATGCACTAGCCAAACGAAACGTTAGTACCAATTCACAGACAATACATAAGCAATATATAAGTATGCAACAGAACGATCGGAAGAGAAAAGAAGACATTAATAGCATCGATTACATCTAAGTTGAACGACTGTCGAAACCAAAGAGACATACTACAAGTTCATTAAAGTTTAATTACAACATGAGCCAATCAATGTTTCAGAACTAGACACAGCATAACTACTTTCGACTCGACTCAAGGGACCGGAGCGTGGATGAAGCCGCCGTCTATCGTGGGAGTCATGAAATCGCGGGCGTTGTCAGCCTGCATTTGTAGCATTGTGTCGATATCACTGTTGGACGGATGATTTCTTAGGTAGAACTGCCCCGAGGTACGAAGGACATCTTGATGGATGATTTCCGCAAACTCCGACTGGATGCGAAAGAATTCTTGTGTGATGTCCGCGTCCTGGATTGCCGACACGCTCGCGGCCCAATCTTTGAGTTTAGTCGGTAGTAGAAGTTGATGATGGTCCCGTACGATCGCCCGCATGTGATGGATGGCGTAGTTGGCACCCTTCTGACCGCAAGGCGGCTGCTTGACGCAGCAGAACGTCGTATTGTGGGAGAACACGTGCTTGCCGTACTTACGAATAGGCCCTGGTGAAGGTGCCTCCAGGTTTGGCGTAGCCGGGGAGAACATCATCAAGAACATTCTTGACATTTGTGTAGTCTACCTTCGACTGACGGTCCGAGTCGAAATACGTGGCCATGGAATATTTGGGGCTTAGGAGGATGAGTGTGCAATGTGTGTCACTGCACAAAACACGGAATGTTAAAAGAAAAACGATCGAAATCTAAGAATTCATATGTTACGGGGCGGTAAGGGGAGGACTTACTCGGGAAAGTAAGGCACGAGGAAGTTATCCTTATCTCGGTTTGCCAGAATGATGCCTTCGAGGTAAGAACTCGCGACTTGCCGGTCCCCAGCGCTGCCCAAGATCTTGGCACGCATGTAGAAGGGGTCGACTATCACGATGTCCGGGGTCTTGTCGCGAATGATCCGCATCTCCATACACAGCGGAAATAGCCGAACGAAGGTGTAGTGCAGCGGATGAAGGTTCAACATAGCGTAGATGTCATCAAACCGCAGGACGATCGTACCCCCGATGGAGTAATCCACAAAGCCCTTGCCCTCTGGCACCTCGGCCGCGAAAACCGGGTATGCCACATCCTTCTCTCTGAGATGCCGCTTCTCCAAAGAAAGAACACTTTCATGCAGACTCCGCAAAGCACCGGTTGCAGCATCGAGCATATTTCTCGGTAGCATCGGCCTACCCGCAACATGCATCCTCCTCATTACATCCTCAGGTGAAGGTGGCCCGTCCTGAGCACGGATCGTACTCGGTGCCGGCTGGCTCGCACCCTTGTTAGTCTTTCTTTTCTATGCCTTCTTCTTCTCCTGTAATGGGACCGAGTTCTGCTCACAGACCGCCTTCTTGAGTGTGTTGGGGCTGATAATATTTCGCACCTCGCCTATCTGAGGCTCAGTGAAGTCGGCAGCTGGAGGCGTCTCCTGAGAACTGAACGGCAGACGACGCCTGTTGCAACTTGGTTTCTCCGCGATACCAGCTAGATCGCGCACGTCTTTTGTAGAGTTGGGTTCATGAGAAGGAGGCCCCATGAAGTCGCCACCGTACCTATGATCGGCAAAGTACTGATCGAAAGTGGCAAATGTATCGTTGTCGTTGTCGTCATCGTCGTTCGGATCCTGTGCCATATGCATGTTTGGATCCAGCGGCATAGGGATGTCCGGCACCGTTGCGGCGGTCTTGCCATGGGGCCGACTTGGCGCCGGCACGACTGGCGGTGTTGTCTTTGGGGTGGTGTCCCCCGCCCCCAAACGAATCTGGCTCTTCAGCCAAAGCAGGGGCCAGCTCAGGCAGGCGCTGAGGGTCATCACGTCATCTTCTTCGGCCCCGACGGGTCGAATCGGATGTAACAACTCGTCGCAGCCTGGCAGCACCCGAACCAGTTGAACCCTAAACAAGTTGGGTGGCATCCTAGTACCGTGGAACACGGGGTTGCCCGGTTGAACGATTTTGCCCTTAGCGACATCGACCAACTCGTTGTTCACGAAGTGCAGGAGAGTGCACGGAACGTCGTCGGCGCCCAGCGAAAACATGTAGGGCGTCAGGGATGCCCAGTCAAAGGCAAGGAGATGAAGTCCTCGGCCGAGGGAGGCTTAATTAGTTACCGTGATGATGGCGTCGAGCTCGGCTAATGTCGAGGCACCGCCAACGGCGGGCGTGCAGTTGACGGAGGGGCCGCTTGCTGCAGAGGTGCCGGCCGGCGTACACCCGGGTGCATTAAGCTCCCATACCGGCGTCGGAGACACCAATGCCGCCTCCGCCAGAGACACAAATGGCCCCGCCATCGCGTTCTGCGAGTTGCTGGCCGTGAAGATGGGAATCGGGGGCGGCCCCTGTTGGTCGCCTGCAATCCACGCCTGCAACCTCTAGATCAAGGTAGGCATAATGGCGGTGATCGTCGCTCCAAGTTGTTGTTGCACTTGCTCTTGGACAATCTCCGGAATCCATGCCACTTGTGCCTTGAGTTCTTGAACCTCGCGCGACTAGCTTTCCGAGCTGGTCTTTTTCTCCTTTCGCCCACCAGCGTTATAGTATGAAGACCATTTTGTGGACAAGCCTTTGCCGGCCACATGACCAGCTGACGACGGCTTACTGAGCTTATCCTTTTTCTTCATTACATTCAACGCCCTATTTAGAGTGGTGTCCCAAGGGTTGCTCTTAGTCGACCCCACGCTACTGCTTTCAGTCTACTGCTTTTGGTCCTTCAATTAGCATACTCATGTGAATGTACTTCCTCTTCATGCACAACCAGGTGGAAGGTTGTACATCCACACAAACACAGGCCAGGTGCTATGTGTGTTTCTCTGGCTGCCAAACGGATTGACTCCATCGGTGCTCGCGCCAAGCACGATGTTCCTTGGATCGTTCCCAAATTCTAGGTCCTCGAAGTTCAACGCTTGCCACTGGCTCGCATCCTTAGGGTGACTCAGCATCTTGTCTTTTTTATCTATCTCCGGATCATTTGCGTCATCTTCTCGCTTCTTCTCCTCCCTATCCGCGTGCCAACGCAGGAGCTTTGCTACCTTAGGGTCCGCGAAATACCGCTGCAGACGAGGAGTGGTCGGAAAGTACCACACCACGTTTCGAGGAGCTTTCTTCCTCTTCTTGTATCGAGTGACACCGCACACCGGACATATGGTAGACTCCGCGTGCTCGTCCCGATAAATGATGCAATTGTACTTGCACACATGGTATTTCACGTGCGGTAAATCCAGAGGACACACGATTTTCTTCGCCTCCTCCAAACTGGTGGGGCACTTGTTCCCCTTGGGAAGACGTTCGTGCCAGAATGACATGTTCTCGTCGAAGCATGCGTCGGTCATTTTGTGTTTTACCTTCATCTCTAGAGCCATGAGCGTTACTTTCAGGCGGGTATCCTCGGGCCTGCATCCTTCATACAATGGAGTAACCGTGTCTAACTCAAGTTGATCCATCTTGGCTTTCTCTCGGGCGGCAGCTCTTGCGTTATCCGTCTGCTTGAGAAGCAGCTCTTGAATATGAGGGTCCTGCACCCAGCCCATCGATGGTCCAGCGTCGTCTGCTCTGCCGGCATCATCATCTTCATGATCATGCCCGTCGTCTGCTCCGGCATCTTCCTCATCATCATGTCCTGCATCTTCGTCTGCTCCGGCATCTTCCTCATCATCATGTCCTGCATCTTCTACATGATGACTGTGTACAGCATCACCGTCGTGATCATCTCCTGGGGATTCTTCGTATTCTCGCCCGCCCGAGCCGCGGTGGTTGTCTTGCTGCCCTTCCTGATTTCTTGCCCGGCCCCCATGGACGACTTTGTAGTCATCTTCATCACCTTGCCAGAGATAGCCATCCATGAAACCACGCAAGAGCAGGTGGTCCCGCACCTGCCAGGAATCCGGGTCCGCAATAAGGCTCTTTAGCTTGCATCTTCGACACAGACGTCTTATCTCCGTCTCATTCTTTTGAAGCATCTCAGCTTTGCGGAGCTCAAAAACCTATTCACGATGCCTTCGGTCATCGTGCGGACCATGGTCGCCTGCGGGGTAGAGCAAAACAATATTTTAGAACCAAGAAAAAATTTGGCATGACTTTCCCTAAAAATAGGACCAAAAAGAATGCTTAATACCAAAATTCTCGCCGAAACAGAAATGAATCAACATTCCGGCAAAATATTGGCAACTACCGCATTTCAAATACCGGTACACCTCCAAACACAAACACATAAGCAACACCACAAACATATGCAACACCACAAACATACATAGATCTAGCTAGGCCATAAAAAGTGCATGTGCACATTGTTGTAGGGAGAACAACATAAATATAGCTTCCCCCCCTTACTTAGCTATCAAAACAAGGTAATTTAACCACTTAATTTGAATGAATCTATGGTGGAAATGTGGTGACAAAGAGGAGGCACCCGAGACAAGCTTTGGAGGAGGAGGTGGAGAGAATGAAGTGGGGAGAAAGTGAGTGGGTAGGAGTGGCTGTCCAAAATATCTTGTTGGTGCCCACTTACTAATGGCGCACCACCTCAAAATGCGCCATTAGTAACCCAGGTTACTAATGGTGCACCAGCAGTTGGTGCGCCATTAGTAGTTTTGCAAAAAAAAACATACTAATGGCGCACTGTGCCAAAGTGCACCATTACTAGTTTAAACTAGTAATGGCGCACTCTGGAACAGTGCGCCATTAGTAGTTTTCTAAAAAAAGAATAAAAATATAATAAAAAACAACAGTAGTGGCGCACTCTGTGGCTGGTGAGCCATTACTAGTTACAACTAGTAATGGCGCACTATGTCTGGATGCGCCATTATTATGTTTGGAAAAGGAAAAAAAATTGATACTAATGGCGCACCCTGAGCCAGGTGCGCCATTAGTGTATTCAACTCTAATGGCGTACCAGAAGGTGGTGCGCCATTAGTATCAATCCCATCTATAGCCTTTTTTCTAGTAGTGCGTCCTCTGGGCGCTCGACTACAATGACAGTGCTGACCACCCGGCTGGTGGCGGCTATGTAAAGGAACATGGGTTCCTTGTCTGCTGGTGCCGCCAGGACAGGCGGGGTGGACAACAGTCGCTTGAGCTGCTGGAAAGCTTTGTCTGCCTGGTCGTTCCACTCGAAGCACGTGGTCTTCTTCATGAGTTGGTACAGGGGGAGTGCCTTTTCTCCCAGCCGGCTGATGAAACGGCTGAGAGATGCCAGGCACCCCGTGAATCTCTGGACATCCCGCACACGGGTCGGCCTTTCCATCCTCTCAATGGCTTTGATCTTCGCCGGATTGCACTCGATGCCGCGTTCGGATACCAGGAAGCCAAGGAGCTGGCCGGCCGGTACCCCAAAGACGCATTTCTCCAGGTTTAGCTTAATCCGAAAGCGGCGCATGTTCTCAAACGTTTCTTGGAGATCCTCCAAAAGGGTTTCTCTCTTCTCCGTCTTCACCATAATACCGTCCCCGTAAACGTGGGTGTTCCTGCCAAGCTGCTTGAGCAGACACTTCTGCATGCAACGCTGAATGGTGGCGCCGGCATTTCTCAAGCCGAACGTCATGGTCAGGTAGCAGAAGGCCCCAAACGGTGGGAGGAAGGCGGTCTTCAGGCGGTCGGCTGGATCAAGCTTGATTTGGTGGTACCCCGAATAAGCATCAAGGAAAGACAGCAGCTCGCATCCGGCTGTGGAGTTGATCACTTGATCTATTCGTGGCAGAGCAAACGGGTCTTTAGGGCAAGCTTTGTTTAGGCTGGTGTAATCAATGCACATGCGCCATTTGTTGTTCTTCTTCAGCACTAGGACTGGATTCGCAAGCCACTCAGGATAAAAGACCTCCATGATGAAGCCGGCTGCTAGCAGGCGAGCGACTTCTTCCCCGGCGACTCTTCTCTTCTCTTCTGACGGGCGGCGCAGCGGCTGTCTGACAGGCTTTGCATCTTCTCTCACGTGTAACTTGTGCTCGGCGAAATCCGTCGGGACACCCGGCATGTCCTTGGAGGACCATGCAAAGATGTCCCGATTCTCACGGAGGAAATCGACGAGCTCGCTTTCCTATTTGCTGTCTAGACTTGACCCTATGACAGCAAATCACTCCGGGTGAGACGGGTCCAAGGCAATCTTCTTTGTGTCCTTGGCTGGCTGGAACGAGCCCTGCGGCTCCGCCTCCCTGGGATCGGCTGGTATGGCAAGCTGCTCGCCAGCCATTGTCTCCAGCCGCTCCAGACGGCGCTTTTCCTCAGCCACGACAAGGGACTCTGCCAGGCGGCTGCTGGCTGTTGCGCATGCAATGGACTTCTCGTAGTCCCCGGCTATGGTGATTATTCCTTTGGGGCCAGGCATCTTCATCTCGAGGAAGGCATAATGGGGGACTGCCATGAACTTTGCAAGAGCTGGCCGGCCCAAGATCACGTGATAGGGACTTTTCAGGTTCACTACTTCAAACCAGACCGACTCCCTCCGGAAGTGCATCTTGCCACCAAACAGGACATCGACCTTGGCCTTGCCGATTGGTGAGCAAGAGAGGCCTGGCACAATGCCATGGAACACGGTCCTGGTAGGCTGAAGTTGCTTCTCTTTGATGCCCAACTTCTCCATGGTGTCACGATACATGATGTTGATGTTGCTGCCGCCGTTTACCAGCACTCAGGAGAAACAATAGGCATGCCTGTCAGTGGAAAGAGTGGCATTCAGGACCAAGGCATAGGCCCCTGGTGACGGCATGACAGCCGGGTGATCCTCTCGGCTCCAGCTGACAGGCCTTTCAGACCAATGCATGAATCTCGGGTCCTTGACGGCAACAGTGTTGACTTCTCTGCGCTGCTAGCGCCGGCTGTGCCTATCGTCCGTCTGGGAGGTGAAGACAACATAAGCTCCGTTTTCTTCTGGGAATTCGTCCTGGACCTGACCGCCAGGACGGGCAGCCGGTGGATTAGGAGGTGGGGCCGGCTGCCCAGCAGGCGGCGGTGGCAGAGCTTCCCCCCTTGCAATTCTTATGAGCCAATGACACTTTCGCGTTGTGTGGTTGGAAGGCTTCGCGCCACTGTGGAACTTGCAGGGGGTGTCCAGGGCTTGATCAAAGGAGAAGGCCGGTTGCCATACTGGCTTGCCGCCCTTCTGGCGCTTGGGTCCTGCTTGAGCTTCTGGCTGCTGGCCGTCGATCGCCGCTACCAGCCGACTGTTGGTAGTCGGCGCGTGGGCCTTGCGCTTCTGGTCGCTTGTCTGCTAGCACTGGCTGGACTCTCCTGCCGGCATCTTGGAAGTTGGAGGGGTCATCTTGACAGAAGCATCCACTTGCAGCTCGGTCTTCATCGAGGAGTCAGCGGTGGCGTACTTGTCTGCTATGCTCAGCAGTTCATCCAATGTGGTCGGCTTGTCACAAAGGAGCCAGTGTTTGAGTAAGGTGCCTTCTCTGCACCCGGCCGTGAAATACTCGATGGCTTGTACCTCATCCCTTCACAAGAGTTTCGCAGCTCTGCCCAGCGCGTCAGATAGTTGCGGGCCGACTCGTCTGGGCCTTGGACGCACAGGGAGAGCTGACGCGGCTTGGGAGGACGCTTGTAGGTGATGGTGAAGTTGCGAGTGAAGGCGTCGGTGAAGTCCAACCAACTGTTGATGCTATTGGGCTTAAGGCTGTTCAGCCACGTCCGAGCGTGCCCTAGAGCATGAGGGGTACGTACTTCACCGCGACACGCCTGTTGCCGGTGGCTATGCTGACGGCCGTGGAGTAATCCACCAGCCAGTCCTCTGGTTTCACTGATCCGTTGTACTTGGGGGTGTCTCTGGGGAGCGAGAAGCCCTTGGGAAAAGGCTCATTGCGGATGCGAGGGCCGAGGCAGGCTGGACCGAGGTCATCTTCTTTTTCAACCGCCTGGGATCGAGCTAGATGGTCCAGGCGGTGGCGGGCATCGTTCTCCCCAACCCCCTCGCGGCGACCCAAGCGGCCTGCGAGAGAGGGGTGGTCAACAGGCGGAGGAGACGCGCGCCTCTCCCACCTGGGAGGAGGCGGATGTTCCCCTCGCCGTTCTACGACCCTTGGGCGGCCGTCTTCGTCGCGCTCGATGGTGACGCGAGTGTAACACCCCAAATTTTTGAGTTGGTTTTCTTCCAAAATTTTGGCCTTTTGGAAGAGGGTTATTTTGTATTTTCTTGAACCTCTTCAAAAATCTTTCTGGCCAAGGTTTTTCGAAATTTCTCAAGCTTGGGTTTTGACCTTGAAGATCTTCTCTTGGGTTGGCTCAAGGCCAAGTTGAGTTTCAAAGAAGTTGTTTGAATTCTCCCCTTCTTGATTTTTGCCTCTCAAGTTTGGTCTTGGACTTATCTTCCCCCCCCCCCCAACCTTCATGTTGCCATGGCCCCAACAGAAATGTTTACCTCCAAAACCCTCTTCACACCTTAGGACTAGTCTCTCATCAATTCCAGTAAGTTTTAACCTTATTGGGATTTTTCTTCTATTTATTTTACTCCAAAAACTAATTCTGTCTTTTTTTGTGGACCTTGGTGATTTACAAAGGAGCCACCTTTTCCATCTAATTATTTGACTCCAAACCAACTCCACTAAATGGTCCTTAGTACCCACAACCTAGATCCATCTTGTTTCACTGGTCCATAGTTCAAAATTTTCAAATTTCACCTGCTGCAAGTTTGGACCAGATTTGCAAAATTTGGTGAAATTCATATTTATCTCCTTCCAAAAATAATGTGAAAAATCAGGAAGCCTCTAGATACATCAAGAGGCCACTCCACCAAAAATCAGCCACAGAAACATTTCACACATGCCAGAAACATTTCATCAAACACTTGGCATACACTGTACTGTCAGCTGTTAACTGAAACTGTCGACAGACAGTTCGACGGTTCGTCAGTTTCGTCAGTTCATCAGGCGCAGCGACAAATCTCGCCAGTATCTCCTTGGCCCGACGCTGCACTCCACCTTCTTCTTATCCAGTGCGCCGCACGCTCACATGGCCGCTTCTGGGCGTCGGTGGCGCTCTGGCCCGACCACGCCGGCGACTGCGACGGCAACAGCGCCGCCCATGGCGGCTGACAGAAGCAACCCCGCAGCTCGACGCCGTTTAGCGCCGCCCAAACCACCCCAGCGCTCCGCGTGTCCACCTCCAGTGCCAGCGCACGCCTGCCGCACCGTCGCCGTGGCCTGGCACGCGCAGAGCGCGGTTTCTGCCGCCGACGTGTCGCACGGCCGTTCCGTCGAGGGCAGCCCGTAACTCCCTCTCCCCTGCTGAGTTAGGTGCGGGAATGGAGCCACTACACATACTAGACGATGCTCAAGCCCCTAACCCCGCCGTCCGACCACTGCAGCATCGTAATCAACTCGCCGGACTTATCCATTCACGGCAGCCACCTCGGGCCGGCTATATAAGGCACCCCCGAGCTCGTGCCCGAGCCCGCACATCTTCACTACCTCCCTAGACCACGCCCAGCCTATGGAAGAGCCTCGAGGGGCCCTTCTTCCCCAACTCCGGCCAACTCCCTCCGCCTCGGGCTCCAGCTTCGTTCACTTCGTGAGATCTGCTCCGCTGCCGTGGACTCGAGTGTAGCACCCTGGCACCCACCTAGACCTAACCCCCACCTTAATTTGATCCCAGGAACCCTCTCCGACGAGGCCCACGACCACCCGAGCCGCCGTCCGCCGGAGACAGGGTCACCGTCGACGTGGGGCTCGCCAACCCTCAACTCCTCCACCGTTCGACGCGGAAGATCACCGAGAAGCCGTACGTATCACTCCCCTCCCCTAACTCGCCGTGGACCGACGCCGGTGATCACCGCAGCACCGGCGCCGGCGCGGCTCTGTTTCCAGTTTTCAAACCCGACAAGTGGGCCCTCTTATCAGCTTCATACCTCTTTCCCCGAACCGTTTTATGTAAGCGCCTTCGGGCAAAGTACGTTTTCTCCTTCAGTTGACGTACTGCGTACCGGTTCGCTTTGCTGTTTTCTGTTCTAGCCCCTGGAACTTTTCTGTTTCATTACAGATGAGTCCCTGGACAGAAACTCTAATATCTTTTAAACTAACAATGATTTTAAGTTGATTCTTTTTCTGTCCTCTTCAGTTTTCTGCCTAGTTTTTTGTCATATTTATGTGAAATTTTTTGGAGCAACTTTATTTGCACGCGCGGTATTTATGTTAGTATGTATTTGTCTGAATACATAGATATCGGAGGCCGTGACGGAGACGCGAACCACACCGAGTTAGGCTTCGACTTCTCAGAACCAGGCAAGCATGTTTGAACCTTTGATATGATGAGTGTGTTGCATGTTTTCTCGAGTAGCTCTTTTCATAAGCATGGTCATATAAGCATATGTGTATGGCTAAATTTCATGCAAGCAAGCTTCGGGTGAGCCCCGAATGATAATGTTTGAACCACCTCGATCATGTGGTGACATGATGGGGAGAATGCTGGTATTGTTGGAGCATGCCAGTAGTTGGTTAACTCAGTATCATCGGAGATCATGTCGTGATTCCGTTCATCTCCTTTTCGGTACTATCATAGGCCGTCTGTTGAGATTATGGTCTAGTCAGTTGTAAACCACTTCCCAAGTACACACCAATTAGAGGGGCTGGGATGAGGGTTCCATGGCCCTGGATTAAAGCCCGTCATCCGGTCAGCGGGCATGGGTGTTTCCGGTTGGGACCGAGAGGGGGGCACTCCTTAGAGCACGCATATATAAATTTGATCCCATGCTATTCGAGGTTGTAGCCTCCCCGTCTTAAAGTTTTTCGTGAATGTCGTCGCGGGTGATTCCGGACGACAGGATGTTAAATGGGTGTGTACTGGTTAGTTGGGTTTCTACTAAAACACCGTAGATGGAACTAGTCCCCGTGGCTAGTAGAGTCCGTTGGCTATGAGTTAATAGTACAAGCTCTGCAGAGTTAAAATTCCTTCAGCAGCCATGTTTATGGCCTAGGGTCAATCTTCATGTCAACCTGGTGACCATCTCTAGTATATTCTTGTTGGTAACCAGAGTAGTGTTTTCGTCAAGTTCATTTGGTAGATGAACTCACTAACTATCTCTGTATTGATTTACTTTCAGAAGTATTTCATCATTATACTATTGTTATTTATAAGCCCTTTATGTGATGTCGCTCAGACGTCCGACTGTGGCATTCTTTTATTTATAAGCCCTTTATGTGATGTCGCTCAGACGTCCGACTGGGCATTCTTTTATTTATAAGCCCTTTATGTGATGTCGCTCAGACGTTCGACTGTGGCATTCTTTTGTTTATAAGCCCTTTATGTGATGTCGCCCAGACGTCCGACTGTGGCATTCTTTTTATTTATCAGACCTTTATGCGATGTCGCTCAGACGTCCAACTGAGGCATTCTTATTATTTATTTTTGCTATAAGCCCTTTATGCGGTGTCGCTCAGACGCCCGACTGTGGCCTGCTATCATTGACTATTTTTCTTACGAGGCGTCACTCAGACACTCGTTTAGTCTCCTTCCATTTATCTTTTGGATTTCGGGAGGATTACCGCCCGACTTCCATCATTGCATTCAGCACATTAATATTTTATTCCGGTCGCATTTTTGCTGGAATACTCATATGCATCATGTTGGCATTTATTATATCTTAAGTCCGAACTGTCTTGCGACTACATTCAAAGTACTCACCTGGCTTGTTGATTTGGCCAGATGTGGAAGAAGGCGATCTCATGGATGACGAATTCGATAGCGAGTCCGACACTTAGTGGAGTCCCAGTCAGTCCCTTGCGATCCTGGAGTTGATCACTGTTTTATAAGCGCTTCCGCCTACCACCAAATAAATTCATCGGGTCTCACTCCGATACTCGATGAGCTGTAATATTTTGGAGTCACATCACCCACTTCACTGTGACATATTCCACCACCTTTTATTACGAGTTAGTAGTATGCCACCCTGCCTTGTGTCATATCCGCCTCTATATATTATATTGGCGCGCTTGTAATAAAATTGTTGAGCAACCCCCAGCTCAACCCTGTATATATTCAGTGTACGGGAATTTTGTGTCAAGGAATTATCTACCAACAGGTAATAATATTCCTCGCTGGTTTAAATAAAAGGTCGGTCTTCCGGTAATTATTTTACTGAAGGACCGGTCTTGAAAACCTTGGTACCAAAGCTAGGCTGACTGTAGGAAGCCACTAGGTGCGCTCGCTAATCGGTTATTAGCGAAAAATTTACTTTTCAGCATTTTTACATCTATAGAAATTTTCTGTTGGTCAGCATAAATTTATGACTTGACTATTCGGAATTTTTATATACTTTTGTAGATGGCCAGCAACGACTGTGATGCACAGGTGTTCGCCAACATTCCTACGGGGTTTGTCAAGCTCCTCTTCGCCATCACCAAAGTCGCGATTGGGCCATCCACCCGTCCCGAGTTTACACTCTACCGTCACAAGCTCAACGACAGCGTGTCTATGCATCAGGCCGTGGTGCACTTCAAAGGAGGGCGTTCTGAAGCGCGCCGCCTCCGATTTGTGGGCAGAGCCATGCCTACGGAGAGGCATGCCATGCAGATGGCTGCCCGTGAGGCGATAGCTCGTCTCCGGGACATTCTTCCTTCGATGAAGACTCGTCGCTACCGTTACCTCCCATACCACGTACCATATACGTGTCACTATGCATTTGCATGCGCAAATGGGGAGCGTGACGAAGCCATTGAATCAATGGTTGAGTACCTCAAGGCACTTGAGGCAGCCTTTGATAATCTGGTGGACGACCTGGTGGCCACCTGTATGGAGTTGTGTAATGCCCGGGATGGGACTATATCTCCTACGTGTCGAGGCACGACTTAAAGATATAAGCCCATCCTAGAATGATCTCAAGTTTGGTATCTTTGCACGACTCATGTAAAAGGGGGATTAAATTGCAAAAAAGGAAATAGTTGGCTTACACTCGCCACTTCACACAATACATTACATAAACAATCATCATTCAAAACATCACAACCCGACTACGGGTGAAGAACCAAAAGAAAGATACCAAAACAACATAAAGCCACAGGTCAGGATCGAATCCTAGTAGAAACCACTACTGAACATCGAAAAGTCACAAGCAAACGGCCGCACTCTTTAACGAGCTTCCAGTGAAGAACTTGAACCAACTCCTGCATCGAACTCGGCTGAACCTGCATCTGGTGTGGTGAAGTAACTGTGAGCCACAGAGGACTCAGCAATCCCGTTCCCGGGTAACAAGACTATTTAAGCCTTGGGTGAGGACAAGGCTGAAGAAAGAATAAGAGGTGAAGGATAAACAAGAGTCTGCAGCAGCAACTAGCACTAACTTACGTAAAAGAGAGCGAGAAGAGAAGAGCATCGGTCGAAAGATGATCACAAAGTGATCCTAGCTAAAGCCGGTCAAACATAACCCCACCGTGTTCAACTCCCGAATCCCTATTCGGAAATTGACAGTCACGGTACACACGCTGGTAGTGTATTGGAAACATTGTGTCAAGTTATCTACAACCGGAATTAACAAGCTCCCATCTGCCACATAATCGCGGGCACGGCTTTCGAAAGTTCAAACCCTGCAGGGGTGTTCCAACTTGGCCCATCACAAGCCCACGATCCGCGAAGTCGCAACTCCATAGGTGGGAAGACCCGAGTATTCTCGGAATCCCGTGCTCAAGTTAAACCGAACTAAGGTAAGGCTAATCCAGCAAATCCTCCCGGCGTGTCGACACCCTGATAGGTAGCCGCGCGTATCTAGTCTCAGGACACGACCGGATGGGTGATCCCACAGGTTTTTACCAAACCTTGAGTTTCCTCGAGGTGGCCCCGCGTAACCCCCGTTTCGGACCAACACTCATGTGGAGCACTGGCCCGGGGTTGTAGAATTAAATAAAAGGGATAGCTAGTCCACATGCAAGTTTTATTAGTTTGTTATTAGGCAAATAGTACCAATGTTGGGATTTGCTGGAAAAGACTTAGCACTTAGCGGTTTATCAAGGCGGTCCCATACACCCCAACCGTGTTAGGAACGCATAATCAAGGAACATAACACCGGTTTATACGGTTCCTAACGGCATGAGTGGAACAAAACACCAAGCAAAAGGCTTAGCCTTCCACCCTGCCAGTATATAGATGATTTCATTTTTAAGCATATATATAGTGTGATATAACCCAACCAAACTTCAACATGAAGCAATCATCTTCAATCTTCACCTGCAACTAACAATGCTATAAGAGGGCTGAGCGAAGCGTACTTAGCCAAGCAATGGTTTGCGTAGGAAGGGTGGTTAAACATGGCAATGGTTACAAGTAGGAGGCTGACAAGAAGAACATGGGCATCGAGGCAAAACTAAAGATCGAGACTACTAGCAGTAGGCAAAAATAGTAATGGTATCCGGGTTCGGTCATCTTGCCTGGGATTCCACGAGGGAGAAGAACGGATCCAAGAAGACGGAGCAACACTGACGAGAGAAACCTCACAACTCCGAAACGAAACCGAAGCTATCAACAGAAGCAAACCGGAACGAAAGAAACAACACGGTAAACACTCAAGCATAAACATGGCATACAATGCACATCCAAGTATGATGCATGTCCGGTTTAAATAAGCATGGCATGGCAAAGTGCACAAACAAATACTACAAGTTAAGTGGAGATCAATATGCAACGAGTTGCATATTGACGAAACACCACATTTAATTATTTAGTTGACTCTCATTTAAATAACAAGACAAGATTAATAGTTTGTTAACATGGCAAGAGGTGAAGCATAAAGAAACTATACTAACTAGACATTTTAAATGAGGCCGGAAATAACAACAACATATCCGGAAAATCCCCATGAGCATGTTTAATAATTATAAGCAACAACAATTAACATTCAAAGGTTGTTAACATGATGCGGATGATATGATCAAGTTTATGCAAGTTTTATAAAAAGGTTGACTTAAAAGGATAAGAAGCATTTGTCACCGTGGTGGAAGAAAGGGTGCCACGACAACGATCCGAAAATGAAGCATGGCAACATCTCGGTTCTGGTATCTCGGCGAGAGAGTCCGGTTCAAAAGATAGATGGCGTGATCGAGTCACACGAGATGAAAGGTGGGGCGATCCCGTTACCGGGTTCCCACGAGTCGGCGACGAGGCAACCGAGGAACAAGACAAACGGACGAAACGGGCACGATGCACACACGAGAAACATTTCATACAACCACAAGCAAGCATCACACGGGTCACGACGGGGTTATACCTTCGGAACAAACGTTCACGGGGCGGTTCGCGATCGTCGAGGAACGTAGTGGAAGAAGGCGTTCACGTGTCCGACGAGGAAGAAGTCGTTCCGTAGAGGGAAGTAGTTGTTCCGTTCGTCTTGGCGGTTCCACGACGGCGGTAGTTGTTCACGGTCATCGGTAGTCGTTCGAGTCGTCGTGGACGTAGTGGAACTTGGTCTCGGCGCATCGAAGGGGTACTTGTCGCATCGTCTTGTGTCGGCGTTCTCGTATCGTAGAGGTACACGCGGTCTTCGGCGACGGTAGATGTACTAGTCGTTTCGCTGTGTAGAGGTACTTATCGAAGAGGTACTTGGTCGGGTCGCCGTAAACTCGTTCGGGTCATCTGTCAAATTACAGCACAGGCAACAAAACAAAAAAAACAAACTACAGCAGCAAGTCTCGGGATGACGAGGCCAGGCAGCAGCACTGCGAGGTAGGGGCCTTGGCCTCGGCGCTGCGGGGCTCTTCTGCAGCCTTGGCGCTGCTCGGGGCGCTGGACGGCAGCTACTTGGAGAGGAGGGCCGCCACGCGGGGCTGAAGACGGGCGAAGAGGCGAGGCACTCGGGCCTGGGAACGGAGGGAGGAGCTCCGGCCGCGCTGCGATGCTGGCCGGCGGGGCAGAAGGGCGCCGGTGCCACGGATCTGGCCGAGCGCTCGCCGGGCTCGGGATCCGGCCGCTCGAGGCAACGAGGAGGGGACGCGCGGAGGAGGGAGCCGCGGCCTGGCCGGAGGGGACTCCCGCGGCGAGCTGGTGAGGGAGGCTGGAGGCGCGGCGCTCACAGGAGATGGCGGCCGCCGGCGCGGCTCCGCGCGAGGAGGAAGCAGGTCGCGGCCGAAGACGGAGGGAGAGGCGCGTGAGGACGGTCGAAGCTGGAGGCCATGGCGCTCGGGGCGGCCGGGCGTCGAGGCGAGAGGGAGAGCGAAGGCTCGATGGGTTCGGGCGATGGGGAGAGAAACGGGGAGTGCGGTCGGGCTCGGTCGAGAGGAGTCGCTGGTTGCGAGGAGAAAGGGGGGTGCGGGCTCGCGCGAGAGAGAGATCGGGATCGGGGAGAGAGGGAAGCGGGCGAGAGGGATGAGTGGCAGCGGCTGGGAGCGAGTGACAGGAGAGGGAGGATCGAGGGGACTGGCTCGGGCTCGAGCTAGGGTTCGGTGGAGGAGGTGTTGGGCCAGGGTGGCCAAGATGGGCCGGCTGGGCTGGTGAGAGGCCTGAGAAGCTGGGCCTAGATAGAGGCTGGGCCAAAGGAGGAGAGGTGAGGATAGAAGGAGGCCTAGAGGCTGGCTGCCTCTTCCTTTAACCTTGCTGCTGTTTTACTAAAAAAACAGAAAACAACAACAAGAAGAAAAGAAGGAAGGTGCTAGGAAAGGAGTTAGGGCAAGAGGTAAAATTCCCTGGACCCGCAAAAATGTCAGGAATTAAAATAAAATAGTTGGGGTGGTTTTGGAGGAACCTCGAAACAACGGACAAGAATTATTGGCAAGGTTTTGAAGGTGAACTTGAAGTGAAAAAGACATGGGGAAAAATGCAAGTGTGTTAAGGTGATTCCGAAGCAAAGGAATAATTAATAAATATAGCTCTCTAAAATAATGAGAGACTTTTATATGTTATAAAGAGAAGTCACCTTCCCTCGATTTAAATGGACCGAAGGTCCACACGGTTTATTTAGGTTGAGATGCAAAAAAATAAAATATGACATGGTGACATGATGACATGATGCAATGCAAAAATAAAAACACAAGCACAAAAGGAACACCCGGGCAACCCGGAACATCTGGAATCTTCTGGAATCTTCTGGGACGTCGGTCTCGGGCGTCACAACTCTCCCACACTAACAGAGGATCTCGACCCGAGATCCTAGAGATATCACCGGGTAAAAACGGAAGAGGAAGAGGTAAAACAAAGTTGCTTCTTCGACAGACGAGTGAAAGCACGAACCTGAGAGGTTGAACAAGTTGAAAGAAAGAATGCAACGGAGATGAACGAAGATGAAAACACTCCGTTAAGCAGGAGGAGCATTACAAGAACCTTGAAGGTTGAAAAACATGAAACAAGAGCTTAGGAACCAAAAGAATATGAAGCCATAACGGTATAGCCAAGGAATAAGAATGACAGAATTTGGACAGCACTCCGTCTGAAAATGGAAGGAATTAACAAGAACTTGGCAAGTTGAGATGATACTTGATGAAAACAACAACATATTGCCTCTGAAACAATGAAAGAATGGCACAAAGGTTAAGAAGGACTCAGACAGCACTCCGGTTGAAAAGAGAGGCAAAAGCTGGATAAGATGACGAAACTTGAATGAAGAATACAACACTCCGGTTAAATGGACTAGAAAAGAAAAGAACATGATCTTGAAAAGAAAACAAGATGATGGTTTGAAGAGAGCAACATCACAATGCCTCCGGAATGAAAGAATAACATATAGATCAACGAAAGAAAAGAATGGAGAAGAAAAGACAACTTCTCCGGCAAATGAATTGAAAGAGCATCCTTACGAAGAAGGGTTGAACGGAGTTGTCGGAATTCAACAACGAAACGAAAAAGCTTGATGTGGACTTATGGGAAACATCTCAAAATTAAGAGGGGACAACCAGCCACTAACTAAAAACAACTGATTGGATTGAGATCAACAAGGAGACGATAAACTTAGTTCACCGGAAGGATAAATGAAGAACTTGGGTCATTTACAAGCACCATAATTAGCAACAATCCTCAGGGAAAGCTTTAGGTGAAATACAACCCAAGATAACTCCAAACGAATAAATTGAATGGTTGGAAAGATCTCCTGAGCAAGGAAAATGATGGTTTTAAATATCTCATTCTTGAAACTCGTGAATCATAAAACATGAAGGAATTGTCAAGAATGACATAACACCATCTTAAAAGATAAGGTAGAAAGAATTGCACTTCAAAATGCAAGAAGTAGAATTATTTGAGCTCCTCCAACAAGAATCTTGATGAAGACTTCGAGGATGAATTAAATGATGATGAACCACCATGAAGAACTCCGGTAAAGATAGCATGAGAAGTGAAAGATGAAAAGAATAAGATTCAAGGCCTGCGATGAATTAGATGAAGTTGAAATGATATAATTGAAATAGCTTGGATCTCCGGAAAAACAAGAAGAAGAATTTAGAACCAAGGATATGATATGATGAACAGCTCCAGACAAAAGAATTAAATCACTTAGAAGGAATAAGAATAAGAATTATGTTATGCATCTCCTTTACCAATTTAATTGATGACAACCAAGGATTTGGCGTACTACTTATTCTCGTTGCAAAGAATTAAGAGAGATCTAGCACAAGCTTGGATAAATCTTCAACGAACCACCGGTAGGATTGTGAAAAGAACAAAGAATTAAAACAATAACAACGGAAGGGTAATGTTGAAAGAACCACCGTAAAAATATAGAGACGAACGAAGAGACATCAATGAAGAATATTTGGAGGACGAAGTTGAAAAACTGAGAACGAAGAATCTTCTGAATTGATGGCCTTCGGCGGATCACAAAGAAAAGAATTCATGAAATGCTTCGGAAGGGTATAAAAGAATTACTCACAAACTGAACAATAATGAGGATGGCATGAAGCTAGAACCACAACTCATCAAGAGAATGGGTCAAAATTTAAGCGAAACACTTCTCCGGTCTCCAAATGTTTAGAATGAAGACGAGAAATGCCATAAGAATTGTTGAGCACTCCGGAATGAAGAATTAAAAAGGTTGAAACAACGATGAAAAGGAATTTTGATAGCGATCTTGGAGAAGGCATGAGACTGATGGAAATCATTCTTACGTCACACTTTGAAAAGAATTCTCCGGAGAAAGAAGAGTCAGGTAAGATCCTGGGAAAAGACCTGTGGGTTAAGGCCCACTCAAAGAAATCACCGTAGAAAAGATTGCTTAAGAGATATTGCACAGGTTGAATTAAATGACTTGAATAAGATGATAATCCTCAAAAATAGCTTTAACGGATTAAGAATGGAATTATGTCACACCCCAAAAATATTTATTTGGAATTTTGAAAACTTTTCAAAATTTTAGCTAAGATTTAAAAATTTTCTTGGAGGGTTCTGTTTGAAGGGTGGACTTATTTGATTTAATTGTTTTGGAGGTTTTCAAAACTTTTCCTCTCTAAAGAATCTTTGGTTTTAACTATTTATTTTCAAAGGCAAAAATCCTTTCCACCTCTTCTAACACCATAAAACTTCTCCAAATATTTTCTGTCACTACAAAAATTACCTCTCAAGTCATGCACACCTTCTGTGGTATTATTCAACTCCTCCCCACTCCACAAAAATATTATTTCTATATATTTTGAATTCCAAAAGTGGAATTTGAATTAATCATAGTTTCTTGACATTTACAAAGGAACTATATTTTTTATGACTCTTCTGCCTCTACCAAAATTATCCCTACATATATATGGTACCCTCAACCCATTTCTCCAAAAACATTTGGTCCCACAGTTCAAAAATTTCAAACCAAATTCAATTCAAATTTGGTCCAGAAATCATATTTCTGCCCCAAACCATTTCCAAACTTCACCAAAATTCTTGGCCTCCTGGCAAACTCATTTTTGAGTAACTACACACCACCACACAAGACCCCATGATCAACCAAGTTGTTTAAGACCTCAAAACATTTCATCAAACAGTTGGCAGGCATACTGTTCCACACTGAATAAAATTCAGTTAACTGAATTCTTCAGCCGACAGGGGCCGGCGATGCCGTGCACCCCTCATCTTCCTCTCCCGCACGGCGATGTCGCCCGCTTTCATTGCCGCAGCTCCCCCTGGCCCAGCGCCCAGCCACTCCACTCCGGTGAGATGGCACCGGGCCGGTGCAGCCTCCCCGGGCTCGTCCACGGCGGAGCCGAGCGGAACGCCTCGGCCATCAATCGCTCTTTTACTCCACTTCAACGCTCCTACCTACCTCCCTGCCCACGCGTCATCTTCCTTCGCCCCTACGCGCAAAGGACACACCGGCCACGCCGCACGGGGCCCGTTTGACAGTCGCCGGAGCCGGCCGCTCCGCCGCGCCCGTGCGGACAGCACATCGCAAACGTGTCAAGCAGGCACGAGCTCGTCCACGCGGAAGCTTCGGACGAGCACCACGGGCCTCTTGAATGCCCCATCGCCCAGACCACCGGCCAGAACCAACCCCGGCGACCATATTAACTCCGGCGATCTTCACCCGCTTCGGCTATCTTCGAACCGCCTATAAAAAGGGTCCCCGAGCCCCTCTAGCGCCAGCACTCGCCTCGACCACCACCATCACTCCCTCCTGACCACCCACCAGGCCCCGAGGGGGTCATCTTCTCCCTCTCCGGCCACCGCTCCGCCGCCTCTGTCCTCGAACCGAACCGAGCACCTACACCACCAGAGCAGCCCAAACTCCGTCGATCCTCCCCTTTTCCACCACCATGCCGAATCCCTAAGTCAATTTCCCTTCCCGAGCCCTCTCCGGCGAGCCACCAATTCACCCGAATCACCGTCCGCCGGCGACGAGCTCACCGCCGATCAGGTGACCGCCGGTGGCCACCTC
The DNA here is from genome assembly GCA_902687465.1 of Secale cereale. Taxonomy (NCBI): domain Eukaryota; kingdom Viridiplantae; phylum Streptophyta; class Magnoliopsida; order Poales; family Poaceae; genus Secale; species Secale cereale. The sequence goes on from LR738710.1 coordinate 896,239,294, forward strand.
CACCACCCCTGGATGCGGAAGTCCACGCTGGTCACTTTGCGACCAGCGCCGGGCCCTGAGACCCCGGCGATCGTCGCCGGCGATCGCCGCCGCTTCTCTGTACTCGCGCGCGAGCGCGTTCAAATTTTAAACCTGACGGGTGGCCCCCACCCGTCAGCTCTCTCTCTCTGTTTCCGTTTTAAGTGGAAGCGCACTATGCGCTTTACGTCTTCTACACTGGAAGACGCACTCGTATCCGAAACGTTTTCTTTTAAAACAACTTAGGGACTTCTGTTTTACAGAAAAACCCCTGGTTCTGAAAAGCTAATAACTTTTAAAATATAAATCCAAATGAGTTGATTCTTTTTGCTAAAATTTTCTTTTCTGCTCTAGTTTATTTTAAGATTTATTTAAAAATATTTTGAGAACTTTTTCTGTTCTGTGTTGATTTTCTTATTCGAATTCAAATTTGAATTTTTCAGAAAAAGAAGAAGGAACTTTTGCTGGGATTTCTGAAGGGTTTTCTCCTGATTACTTTGGACAAGGCAAGCATTATTGAACTTGAGATATGATGTTGCTTCCTTGCATGGTTACATAGTATGGTAGTGCATCACATATGTTGCATGTTATATCACATGTGCATGCATGGTCATGTCATGTTTGTTTTACCTTGGCTTGCATGTCACACTAGCTTGTCTGGCATACAAGTGGTTACGTGAGGGCAGAGATGCTGCTGCTGGTTGGGACATGCTAGTAGGCATGGTCCTTTGTTGACACAGTGGTGTCGTGTGGTACTGATAAAGGACACTGGTGTTATTTTGACAATACCTCCTGAGTCTGCCTAGATCGAGTCTTGCTCTATACACCTAGCTGTACACCGTGCTGCCACGGGTCCTTCCGGAAGGAGGGTACGGCCTAGTAAGTTGATAACCCCTGTACGGGTGCACGCCACACAGATACTACGATGAAGGTTGTAGCCTGTCATCGGGTCAGGGGCATGGGTGTTTCCGGTTGTAGCCGAGAGGGGGGCACCCCTTGTAATCCGCGCGTTTAATAGTGATCCCATGCTTTTCGGAGGTTGTAGCCTCCCTGACTTAAGGTTTCTGGAGCGATGCTCTGGGTGAGTCCTGGCATCCGGTCGGTGCGTATGCGTCAGGCGTGTTTTCAACCCAAAGTCCGTATTGGGTATTAGTCAGTGCACGGTACTGTCTAAGGAAAGCCCATACACGTGGGTAAAGAGTACACCCTCTGCAGAGTTATATCTATTCGAATAGCCGCGTCCACGGTCAAGGATTTAGTTGGGTGGGTCAAGTATCGGTCTCGGTGTCAGTCTCTGGAGGAAAATAGAATACTTGAGCATGTTATGTTTGCAGGACATTTTTGTCACAGTCAGTATATTATCATAAATTTATTTATGGTGAATATTATGCTTATGGACTAACCTTGTGCTTTTAATGTTACCTTCGAGAGTGTCTCAGGGGCTGGCTAGACTACCCCGGACATTCGCTTTTCTTTTAAAGTCCTTTTGAGGCGTCCCTCGAGTGTCAGGCGGTTTATCTCGCCACTACTCTTGTGGACACCCAACTGGCATTTCTTTTAAAGTCCTTTTGAGGCGTCCCTCGAGTGTCAGGCGGTTTATCTCGCCACTACTCTTGTGGACACCCAACTGGCATTTCTTTTAAAGTCCTTTTGAGGCGTCCCTCGAGTGTCAGGCGGTTTATCTCGCCACTACTCTTGTGGATACCCAACTGGCATTTCTTTTCAAGTCCTACCGTGATGTCGCTTGATATCCGACTGCCTTTTCTTTTATCTTTTATATTATAGTGACCAATATTTATTTTGATCTAACCATGTTTCATCATACCAAGTCTTGATATTTGTTGCATGCATCTAGTATTTTATCATGGCATTTCGCATTCAGTATACCTTATGTTCATAATGTTTGCGAGTACATTCAAAGTACTCACTGGCTTGTCCCTGGCTATTTACTTGGCCAGACTTGGAGGAGGACGAGCTTCTGGAGGAAATTTGCGCTAGCGAGGCCGACGCTTAGAAGGTTCCCAGTCAGCACACCTGTGTCTTGGAGTCTATCACTTGTATCATCCGTCCAGCTTCCGCCACACCAATAAAATAGTCAAGCCTCACACTGACGCTTGACTCTATGCTAGTATATCAGTGTTGAGTTCCACTACCCACTGTCATATTCCGCCCGCCTAGTGCGTTGAGATGTTGTAATAAATTTTTGAGTCTCCCTGACTCAACCCTGTGTAATATTATTGTACTGGTTATCTATATCAAGGTTGTCCACTGGCTGTGCTTGGGAGCTAGTGTGACTTAAGGCTATTCTGTGATTTATTTCCCAGAAGTGAGCCTGACAGACCTTGGTACCAGAGCCAGGCTGACTGTAGGAGCCCTAGGCACGATCGCTAATCACCGAGTCAGTGCTAACATTTTTTTCCAGCATGCATCTCATGCATCGTAGCAAATTTTCCTTAGTCATCATATACTTATGACATGGCTACTTGAATTTTTGTCTACTGTTGTAGATGGCTGGTGGCAGCTGCCCATCTCAGGTTTTCGCCAACGAGCCTGCGGGATTTTCCCGCCTTCTCGCGAGCATCGCGAGGGACGCGATGGGGTCCCTCGGGCGTCCGGAGTACGTCGTTTACCCGGACAAGATCTCAGAGACCCTGACTATGTACCAGGCTTCGGTATATATTCGGGGTGGTGCGTCTGTGTCTTTCCGCAACTATCGCTTCATGGGGAGAGCCATGCCCACTGAGAGGCATGCTATCCAGATGGCCGCACGTGAGGCTATCACACGTCTCCGGGACATCCTGAAAGTTATGCAGGACCGTCCCTACTACTATCTGCCTTGCCACGTTCCATATACTAGCCACTATGCTTTTTCCTGCACCATAGGGGAAAAGGATATGGCTATTGAGCCACTTGTCCAGTATATCATGGCCTTGGAGTCAGCTTTCACCTCCCTGGTGGATGACTACCTCACTGCGAGGATGGACTTGTCTCGTGCGAGAATTATTCGCAGGAGCGAGTACCGCTCTCCTTCGCCTCGTGCTCCACGCACTTCCAATCCACCAAATACTTCTCTGGCTAGTCCCGCGGCTCAGCGCTCGACCACAACTGGCGATGCTAGCCGTCCGACTGCACCCATTCCTACCAGAGCTTCTCCACTGACGAGCACGGTGCCTCCTCCAGCAGGCACGGCATCAACGACCACCCGACTAGAGGCGATCCTCGAGGAGGAAGAGGAGGAGGGCGATATCACATCCTGGGTGCCTTGCCTGAGTCTCACTCTCAGCAGGACCTAGGATGAGCCATGGGGACGAACGCAGTTTTCTGCGCCAGAGGACTGCTTGAGAACATGGATGTAATATATTTATTTCCTGTTCTGCCTAGCCTTTGTAAGATAGCGATGTTAGGACCGCTGGTCGATGAGAGCACGGAGAGTGCGCTAGTAAAATAAATGATCTTGTATGATACAGTTTCCGCATGTATCCTGTATAATTAAATCCTGCTTGTATAATTAAATCACTTGTGTAACATATTTGGCTGCCTTGTCTTACCTTGTCCGGGGGGAAAATTTTATTTGGGAATTTATTTTCTGATATTTGATTATCTTTTTTTCCTTGGTGTTATGCAAATACCCCAGCAAGAAAATGCATCGTCCCTGGACCCGTTCTATGCCAACTCAACCTGAAAACAACTCTGGACAAATGGGAAATAATTTTACTCAGGGGCAGACTAGTCAGCAGAGCAGTGAATCAGCTTTCTCGCAAGTATGCCGCCTATATGAGCAGAGTCAGCAACAGCATCAGGAGATGATGCAACATTTGATGAACATGGGAAATCAACAAGGACAACCACAACCCAGGTCCAAGCTGTCGGAATTACAAAAGACCCGCCCAACGGTCTTTACGCACACTGACAAGCCACTAGAGGCAGACGACTGGCTCCGAGACATGGAAAGAAAATTAGTTATTGCCCAGTGTACTGACCAGGAAAAGGTGCTGTACACACCACACTATTTTTCTGGAACGGCTGCTTCGTGGTGGGAAAACTTATGTCACACCCACCCCGACGGAGCAAATATGACATGGGAACAATTCAAGGAGAATTTCCGAGGAGCGCATATTCCAAATAGCATTATGAAATTAAAGAAGAGGGAATTTGAGGATCTCAAACAGCGAAGCTCCACAGTATCCCAATATCTGGATCAGTTTACTCAGTTGGCCCGGTACGCCAACGACGAGTATATGACAGAGAACAAAAAGATGGAAAAATTTCTCGACGGACTTATTTCGTCGCTAAAATGCCAGCTGATGGTTCATACCTTTCCAGACTTTAAGACGCTTGTGGATAAGGCTATTATCCTGGAAAATGAACACCGCAATATGGATGAGGCCCGCAAGCGCCGCATGAACCAGTCAGTACAGGTTCGCAACAACAGGCCCAGGAATGATGTTCAAAAGCCAGTAGTAACCCGACCAACAAATACAGCTCCACCACAGAACCGCAGTGCATTCCACAATAGGACCAAGGATACAAACTTTTATCCTGGAGTCACCTGTTACTCCTGTGGAGAAGCGGGGCATTATGCTAAACAGTGCCCAAAACAAGGAAACAACCCTCCCAAAGCCAACAAAAACAACAATGGCCGTGGTGCGACCAACGCTCCACGACGCAATAACTTCAACCCCAATAACAACCACAAGCAAGGACATATCAACCACGTGACTTTTGAGGAAGCTCAGAACGCCCCGGATATCGTGTTTGGTACGTTCCCCGCCAACTCAGTAGATGCTACCATTTTATTTGATTCCGGAGCTTCCCATTCTTGCATTTCTAAAAGATTTGCCTCGAAGAATCAGTTTCCCTTTTTGCCATTGCAAAATTCCATGGTTATTCAGTCCCCGGGATCAAAGCAAAATACTCAATGGTACTGCAAGGATGTGAACATCGAAATTGAGGGAATGGGATTCCTAGCCAATCTCATCGTACTGGACGCAGTTGATTTGGACATTATTCTGGGAATGGATTGGTTAACCACAAACAAAGGTTTCATAGACTGCTACAACCGTACGGTAACTCTTACCAATTGCCAAGGAAAGACAATAAAAGTGGGTACAAGGAAGATTGCCACATCCCCAGGGAAATTAAATCAAGTGGATACGGTGGAATTAAGTAAGGTTCCTGTAGTCTGTGAATATCCTGATGTATTTCCTGAAGAATTACCAGGAATGCCACCGGACCGCGAAATTGAGTTCGTTATTGAACTAGCACCTGGAACGACACCCATATACAAGAAACCGTACCGTATGGCCCCAACGGAATTGGCAGAATTAAAGAAGCAAATTAAGGAGTTGATGGAGAAAGGTTACGTACGACCCAGCTCGTCACCTTGGGGTTCGCCAGTTTTATTCGCCAAAAAGACGGATGGTACCCTACGGCTGTGCATTGATTACAGGGCACTTAATATGGTCACTATCAAGAATAAATATCCACCGCCCAGAATCAACGATTTATTTGAACAGCTAGCAGAAGCTAAAGTCTTCTCGAAGATAGACCTGAGATCAGGTTATCATCAGTTAAAAATTCGGACGACAGACATACCTAAGACGGCGTTTACTACCAGATACGGATTATATGAATTCACAGTGATGCCATTTGGTTTAACCAATGCCCCGGCATATTTTGTGCATCTCATGAACAAGGTTTTTATGAAATATTTGGATAAATTTGTGGTGGTATTTATCGATGATATACTAATTTACTCCAAGACACCCGAAGAACATGAGCAGCATCTTCGGATAGTACTGGAAGAGTTAAGGAAACATCAACTATACGCCAAATTCAGCAAATGTGAATTTTGGTTGAGAGAAGTTGGTTTCCTTGGCCACGTATTGACCCAAGATGGAATCGCTGTGGACCCAGGAAAGGTAAAGGATGTGTTGGAATGGAAGCAGCCCACAAACGTGACGGAAGTCAGAAGTTTTCTCGGTTTAGCGGGCTATTATCGAAGGTTTATTGAAGGATTCTCCAATATAGCCAGACCCATGACCCAGTTACTCAAGAAAGACAAGAAGTTCGAATGGACTGAAGCTTGTGAAAAGAGTTTTCAAGAGTTGAAAAAGAGGTTAACAACATCACCAGTTCTGGTCGTGCCCGATGTGCACAAAAATTTCGATATATATTGTGACGCATCCGGGAAAGGCCTTGGATGTGTGCTAATGCAAGAAGGAAAAGTAGTGGCCTACACCTCAAGACAGCTTCGGCGACATGAAGAAAATTACCCCGTTCACGATCTGGAACTCGCTGCAGTAGTACACGCACTCAAAGAGTGGCGACACTATCTTCTGGGGAACCGATGTGAAATATACACGGATCATAAAAGTCTTAAATATATTTTCACGCAGCCAGAATTAAATTTGAGACAACGGAGTTGGCTTGAGCTAATTAAGGATTATGACGTAGGAATTCACTATCACCCAGGTAAGGCCAATGTTGTGGCAGATGCCCTCAGCAGGAATCCATACGCCGGAAATGGCAGTGTACAACTTTCGCAACATGTGCTCAGCCAGGAGTTTGCCAAGCTCAACATGGCCCTAGTCACGGAAGGGACCATTTCCCAGTTGGAAATAAAACCAACAATAGAGGACCAGATCAGAGAAGCCCAGAAGGGGCACCCAAGTATTGAAGGGATTAGGAAGAAGATGAAACTGGGCAGGGCGCCCGAATTTATGGAAGACAACCAAGGAGTTATTTGGTTTGGACAGAGATTATGCGTACCAAGCATTGAAGATTTAAAACAACAAATAATGACAGAAGCACACACCACTCCATATTCCATTCATCCCGGAGGGACCAAAATGTATAAAGATCTACAGGAGAGATTCTGGTGGCACGGGATGAAGAGGGATATAGCCATATATGTGGCATGTTGTGATACATGCCAACGTGTGAAAGCGGAACACCAGAGACCAGCAGGGTTATTGCAACCAATTAAGGTGCCTGAATGGAAATGGGATAGAATTGGAATGGATTTTGTTGTCGGCTTGCCAAGGTCACGACATGGGAATGATGCTATCTGGGTAATAACAGATTCGCTGACCAAGGTAGCACATTTCATTCCGGTAAAAACCACCTACTCAACACAAAGACTAGCCAGGCTGTACCTATCCAGGATTGTTTGTTTACACGGGGTACCCAAAATAATTGTCTCTGACAGAGGCACCCAATTTGTCTCTAGATTTTGGGAACATCTACAGCAAGCCTTAGGCACGCAATTGGCTTTCAGCACTGCATACCACCCGCAGACCGGAGGACAGACAGAGCGGGTAAATCAAATATTAGAAGACATGTTGAGAGCTTGTGTGCTTACCTACGGAGTCAGTTGGGAGGATAGTTTGCCTTATGCAGAATTCTCCTACAACAACAGTTATCAAGCTAGCCTAAAAATGGCACCGTTCGAAGCATTATACGGACGACGATGCCGAACCCCATTGAATTGGTCTGAAACCGGAGACAGCCGAATTTTTGGACCAGAAATACTAATAGAAGCAGAAACCAAAGTAAAGCTTATTCAGGACCGACTAAAGGCAGCTCAAAGCCGACAGAAGAGTTATTATGATCAAAAACACCGCCAGGTCCACTTTGAGCCAAATGACTACGTATACCTTAGAGTATCCCCGACAAGGGGGCTACAGAGATTTAAGGTTAAGGGGAAACTAGCACCAAGATTTATTGGACCGTTTAAAGTAACCGCAAGAAGGGGCAAGGTCGCCTATCAACTAGAATTACCGGCATAATTATCAGATGTCCACGATGTGTTCCATGTATCTCAGCTGAGGAAATGTGTTAGCAACCCGGAGAAGCAGATCCAGCACCAAGAGTTGGATCTTCAACCAGATCTTACCTATCGGGAACGTCCTATAAAGATTTTGGAGGAGTCTGAACGGAGGACCCGATAGAACATAATAAAATTTTGCAAAGTCCAATGGAGCAATCACACCGAGGAAGAGGCAACCTGGGAAAGAGAGGATCATTTAAGGACTGAGTATCCGTACCTGTTTGAGGGACAGCAGGAATCTCGGGGACGAGATTTTTCTTAAGGGGGTAGGTGCTGTCACACCCCAAAAATATTTATTTGGAATTTTGAAAACTTTTCAAAATTTTAGCTAAGATTTAAAAATTTTCTTGGAGGGTTCTGTTTGAAGGGTGGACTTATTTGATTTAATTGTTTTGGAGGTTTTCAAAACTTTTCCTCTCTAAAGAATCTTTGGTTTTAACTATTTATTTTCAAAGGCAAAAATCCTTTCCACCTCTTCTAACACCATAAAACTTCTCCAAATATTTTCTGTCACTACAAAAATTACCTCTCAAGTCATGCACACCTTCTGTGGTATTATTCAACTCCTCCCCACTCCACAAAAATATTATTTCTATATATTTTGAATTCCAAAAGTGGAATTTGAATTAATCATAGTTTCTTGACATTTACAAAGGAACTATATTTTTTATGACTCTTCTGCCTCTACCAAAATTATCCCTACATATATATGGTACCCTCAACCCATTTCTCCAAAAACATTTGGTCCCACAGTTCAAAAATTTCAAACCAAATTCAATTCAAATTTGGTCCAGAAATCATATTTCTGCCCCAAACCATTTCCAAACTTCACCAAAATTCTTGGCCTCCTGGCAAACTCATTTTTGAGTAACTACACACCACCACACAAGACCCCATGATCAACCAAGTTGTTTAAGACCTCAAAACATTTCATCAAACAGTTGGCAGGCATACTGTTCCACACTGAATAAAATTCAGTTAACTGAATTCTTCAGCCGACAGGGGTCGGCGATGCCGTGCACCCCTCATCTTCCTCTCCCGCACGGCGATGTCGCCCGCTTTCATTGCCGCAGCTCCCCCTGGCCCAGCGCCCAGCCACTCCACTCCGGTGAGATGGCACCGGGCCGGTGCAGCCTCCCCGGGCTCGTCCACGGCGGAGCCGAGCGGAACGCCTCGGCCATCAATCGCTCTTTTACTCCACTTCAACGCTCCTACCTACCTCCCTGCCCACGCGTCATCTTCCTTCGCCCCTACGCGCAAAGGACACACCGGCCACGCCGCACGGGGCCCGTTTGACAGTCGCCGGAGCCGGCCGCTCCGCCGCGCCCGTGCGGACAGCACATCGCAAACGTGTCAAGCAGGCACGAGCTCGTTCACGCGGAAGCTTCGGACGAGCACCACGGGCCTCTTGAATGCCCCATCGCCCAGACCACCGGCCAGAACCAACCCCGGCGACCATATTAACTCCGGCGATCTTCACCCGCTTCGGCTATCTTCGAACCGCCTATAAAAAGGGTCCCCGAGCCCCTCTAGCGCCAGCACTCGCCTCGACCACCACCATCACTCCCTCCTGACCACCCACTAGGCCCCGAGGGGGTCATCTTCTCCCTCTACGGCCACCGCTCCGCCGCCTCTGTCCTCGAACCGAACCGAGCACCTACACCACCAGAGCAGCCCAAACTCCGTCGATCCTCCCCTTTTCCACCACCATGCCGAATCCCTAAGTCAATTTCCCTTCCCGAGCCCTCTCCGGCGAGCCACCAATTCACCCGAATCACCGTCCGCCGGCGACGAGCTCACCGCCGATCAGGTGACCGCCGGTGGCCACCTCCACCACCCCTGGATGCGGAAGTCCACGCTGGTCACTTTGCGACCAGCGCCGGGCCCTGAGACCCCGGCGATCGTCGCCGGCGATCGCCGCCGCTTCTCTGTACTCGCGCGCGAGCGCGTTCAAATTTTAAACCTGACGGGTGGCCCCCACCCGTCAGCTCTCTCTCTCTCTGTTTCCGTTTTAAGTGGAAGCGCACTATGCACTTTACGTCTTCTACACTGGAAGACGCACTCGTATCCGAAACATTTTCTTTTAAAACAACTTAGGGACTTCTGTTTTACAGAAAAACCCCTGGTTCTGAAAAGCTAATAACTTTTAGAATATAAATCCAAATGAGTTGATTCTTTTTGCTAAAATTTTCTTTTCTGCTCTAGTTTATTTTAAGATTTATTTAAAAATATTTTGAGAACTTTTTCTGTTCTGTGTTGATTTTCTTATTCGAATTCAAATTTAAAATTTTCAGAAAAAGAAGAAGGAACTTTTGCTGGGATTTCTGAAGGGTTTTCTCCTGATTACTTTGGACAAGGCAAGCATTATTGAACTTGAGATATGATGTTGCTTCCTTGCATGGTTACATAGTATGGTAGTGCATCACATATGTTGCATGTTATATCACATGTGCATGCATGGTCATGTCATGTTTGTTTTACCTTCGCTTGCATGTCACACTAGCTTGTCTGGCATACAAGTGGTTACGTGAGGGCAGAGATGCTGCTGCTGGTTGGGACATGCTAGTAGGCATGGTCCTTTGTTGACACAGTGGTGTCGTGTGGTACTGATAAAGGACACTGGTGTTATTTTGACAATACCTCCTGAGTCTGCCTAGATCGAGTCTTGCTCTATACACCTAGCTGTACACCGTGCTGCCACGGGTCCTTCCGGAAGGAGGGTACGGCCTAGTAAGTTGATAACCCCTGTACGGGTGCACGCCACACAGATACTACGATGAAGGTTGTAGCCTGTCATCGGGTCAGGGGCATGGGTGTTTCCGGTTGTAGCCGAGAGGGGGGCACCCCTTGTAATCCGCGCGTTTAATAGTGATCCCATGCTTTTCGGAGGTTGTAGCCTCCCTGACTTAAGGTTTCTGGAGCGATGCTCTGGGTGAGTCCTGGCATCCGGTCGGTGCGTATGCGTCAGGCGTGTTTTCAACCCAAAGTCCGTATTGGGTATTAGTCAGTGCACGGTACTGTCTAAGGAAAGCCCATACACGTGGGTAAAGAGTACACCCTCTGCAGAGTTATATCTATTCGAATAGCCGCGTCCACGGTCAAGGATTTAGTTGGGTGGGTCAAGTATCGGTCTCGGTGTCAGTCTCTGGAGGAAAATAGAATACTTGAGCATGTTATGTTTGCAGGACATTTTTGTCACAGTCAGTATATTATCATAAATTTATTTATGGTGAATATTATGCTTATGGACTAACCTTGTGCTTTTAATGTTACCTTCGAGAGTGTCTCAGGGGCTGGCTAGACTACCCCGGACATTCGCTTTTCTTTTAAAGTCCTTTTGAGGCGTCCCTCGAGTGTCAGGCGGTTTATCTCGCCACTACTCTTGTGGACACCCAACTGGCATTTCTTTTAAAGTCCTTTTGAGGCGTCCCTCGAGTGTCAGGCGGTTTATCTCGCCACTACTCTTGTGGACACCCAACTGGGATTTCTTTTAAAGTTCTTTTGAGGCGTCCCTCGAGTGTCAGGCGGTTTATCTCGCCACTACTCTTGTGGATACCCAACTGGCATTTCTTTTCAAGTCCTACCGTGATGTCGCTTGATATCCGACTGGCTTTTCTTTTATCTTTTATATTATAGTGACCAATATTTATTTTGATCTAACCATGTTTCATCATACCAAGTCTTGATATTTGTTGCATGCATCTAGTATTTTATCATGGCATTTCGCATTCAGTATACCTTATGTTCATAATGTTTGCGAGTACATTCAAAGTACTCACTGGCTTGTCCCTGGCTATTTACTTGGCCAGACTTGGAGGAGGACGAGCTTCTGGAGGAAATTTGCGCTAGCGAGGCCGACGCTTAGAAGGTTCCCAGTCAGCACACCTGTGTCTTGGAGTCTATCACTTGTATCATCCGTCCAGCTTCCGCCACACCAATAAAATAGTCAAGCCTCACACTGACGCTTGACTCTATGCTAGTATATCAGTGTTGAGTTCCACTACCCACTGTCATATTCCGCCCGCCTAGTGCGTTGAGATGTTGTAATAAATTTTTGAGTCTCCCTGACTCAACCCTGTGTAATATTATTGTACTGGTTATCTATATCAAGGTTGTCCACTGGCTGTGCTTGGGAGCTAGTGTGACTTAAGGCTATTCTGTGATTTATTTCCCAGAAGTGAGCCTGACAAATTATGAATCTCCAGCACACCGGATATGAACAACAAGAGGAGAATGATTAATTGGTACACCGGAATAAGAAAGCATTGTGAAAAGAGGAAAAAGGATAAGATCAACACCGAAATCTTGAATTACATCCACCAGGAGAATTGAGAACAAAAGAATGATGAACTTGAAGCTCTTGAGCATCTTCACGATAAATCACCGGATAAGAACATTGAAGGAAAAGAATGAAGAAACATCACCTTGAATAAAATGGATATTTCATTTAAGAATTCTTGCTCCGAGAAGAAAAAAAGGGGTGGGAGGGTGGGGAAAACAAAGACAACTTGAGAAGAATGAAACAGACAAATCGTCAGATTTCTCAACGACGTCTGTATGAAATAACTTGAAGAGAAGGCACACCGGTTGAAAAGGATTAACATGACCATCTTGATGATCAAGAAGGAACTGCACTCCCATAAAAATATGAGAATACCGATTAGGAAAGGTACGGAATCAACATTTGACATCGAAGCAACTCGAATACCAGAATTCAAAACAAAACAAAGGATAGCTATTTCGCAGCAGAATCTTCACAATATCATTCGAACAGAGGATTGAACGAATGAATTCCATAGTTACATCAACTTGACGAGAAGCCACTAGGAGAACAAAAGGTAAATAAAAGGAAACAAAGAGCAGATAGAACAAACACAAGATAGAAGCTTCGTTCGACATCTTCGTGCTGAAAGCTCATGGAACGTGTTACAAAAGGGTTTTGCAATCCCCGGATCAGCATAGCCAAGGACCCTTTAAGATGCAACTCCCGATCAGAACAAGTCCATAAAACCACTTCACTCAATGTAAAACCCCAAACTTCATATCGAGCATCCGTTGGAAGAATGCCTAGAAACTACTAGATAAACCCACCTATAGATTTCCGAAAGTTTCCAGTTATGCAATCAGGTGTTGGGGATACACGGGAAGCACCGCGCAATCAACTCTAAACCTACATCCAGGTGTATCCATACTTCAACACATAACCAGTCTTTCTCGGAAACTGTTTACCTCGGACCTTCGAAAAGCATCCACTATAACAAGCTATGGCAATACTCTCGAACTACCTCCCCAGTACTGGGTGATGTCGGGGTTATCTTGCCACTGGCCGTATAGGGGAGATTTTCGATGTCGGCCGTCTTAAGTATTTGGTACTGCCGCGATATGCTTGTGTCAATGATACCCCGAAGCTCAACTCCTCGGTAACAGGAGGCATCGAGAACAATATCCTTGTCACAAGAACATCGAAACAATCCCAGAATACTCGCGGGATCCTAAAAAAAAATTTGGTGCAATTTTTGAAGGTAGAAGAGACAAGAGTAGACGTCAGGAGTCCTCACCAGAGAGAAAGGGGATGAGAAGCAAAGAAATCCTACTCTCCGATATAATATAGGACTCAAAAAGTTTTCAGTGTGTGCCTAGACTCAACCGTCAACGATTCGATCAATCAGTGGGGGCTTCTAGGTCGGAGAAGGCTCTGAATACCAACTTGTAATGCCCAGGATGGGACTATATCTCCTACGTGTCGAGGCACGACTTAAAGATATAAGCCCATCCTAGAATGATCTCAAGTTTGGTATCTTTGCACGACTCATGTAAAAGGGGGATTAAATTGCAAAAAAGGAGATAGTTGGCTTACACTCGCCACTTCACACAATACATTACATAAACAATCATCATTCAAAACATCACAACCCGACTACGGGTGAAGAACCAAAAGAAAGATACCAAAACAACATAAAGCCATAGGTCAGGATCGAATCCTAGTAGAAACCACTACTGAACATCGAAACATCACAAGCAAACGGCCGCACTCTTTAACGAGCTTCCAGTGAAGAACTTGAACCAACTCCTGCATCGAACTCGGCTGAACCTGCATCTGGTGTGGTGAAGTAACTGTGAGCCACAGAGGACTCAGCAATCCCGTTCCCGGGTAACAAGACTATTTAAGCCTTGGGTGAGGACAAGGCTGAAGAAAGAATAAGAGGTGAAGGAACAAACAAGAGTCTGCAGCAGCAACTAGCACTAACTTACGTAAAAGAGAGCGAGAAGAGAAGAGCATCGGTCGAAAGATGATCACGAAGTGATCCTAGCTAAAGCCGGTCAAACATAACCCCACCGTGTTCAACTCCCGAATCCCTATTCGGAAATTGACAGTCACGGTACACACGCTGGTAGTGTATTGGAAACATTGTGTCAAGTTATCTACAACTGGAATTAACAAGCTCCCATCTGCCACATAACCGCGGGCACGGCTTTCGAAAGTTCAAACCCTGCAGGGGTGTTCCAACTTGGCCCATCACAAGCCCACGATCGGCGAAGTCGCAACTCCATAGGTGGGAAGACCCGAGTATTCTCGGAATCCCGTGCTCAAGTTAAACCGAACTAAGGTAAGGCTAATCCAGCAAATCCTCCCGGCGTGTCGACACCCTGATAGGTAGCCGCGCGTATCTAGTCTCAGGACACGACCGGATGGGTGATCCCACAGGTTTTTACCAAACCTTGAGTTTCCTCGAGGTGGCCCCGCGTAACCCCCATTTCGGACCAACACTCATGTGGAGCACTGGCTCGGGGTTGTAGAATTAAATAAAAGGGATAGCTAGTCCACATGCAAGTTTTATTAGTTTGTTATTAGGCAAATAGTACCAATGTTGGGATTTGCTGGAAAAGACTTAGCACTTAGCGGTTTATCAAGGGGGTCCCATACACCCCAACCGTGTTAGGAACGCATAATCAAGGAACATAACACCGGTTTATACGGTTCCTAACGGCATGAGTGGAACAAAACACCAAGCAAAAGGCTTAGCCTTCCACCCTGCCAGTATATAGATGATTTCATTTTTAAGCATATATATAGTGTGATATAACCCAACCAAACTTCAACATGAAGCAAGCATCTTCAATCTTCACCTGCAACTAACAATGCTATAAGAGGGCTGAGCGAAGCGTACTTAGCCAAGCAATGGTTTGCGTAGGAAGGGTGGTTAAACATGGCAATGGTTACAAGTAGGAGGCTGACAAGAAGAACATGGGCATCGAGGCAAAACTAAAGATCGAGACTACTAGCAGTAGGCAAAAATAGTAATGGTATCCGGGTTCGGTCATCTTGCCTGGGATTCCACGAGGGAGAAGAACGGATCCAAGAAGACGGAGCAACACTGACGAGAGAAACCTCACAACTCCGGAACGAAACCGAAGCTATCAACAGAAGCAAACCGGAAAGAAAGAAACAACACGGTAAACACTCAAGCATAAACATGGCATACAATGCACATCCAAGTATGATGCATGTCCGGTTTAAATAAGCATGGCATGGCAAAGTGCACAAACAAATACTACAAGTTAAGTGGAGATCAATATGCAACGAGTTGCATATTGACGAAACACCACATTTAATTATTTAGTTGACTCTCATTTAAATAACAAGACAAGATTAATAGTTTGTTAACATGGCAAGAGGTGAAGCATAAAGAAACTATACTAACTAGACATTTTAAATGAGGCCGGAAATAACAACAACATATCCGGAAAATCCCCATGAGCATGTTTAATAATTATAAGCAACAACAATTAACATTCAAAGGTTGTTAACATGATGCGGATGATATGATCAAGTTTATGCAAGTTTTATAAAAAGGTTGACTTAAAAGGATAAGAAGCATTTGTCACCGTGGTGGAAGAAAGGGTGCCACGGCAACGATCCGAAAATGAAGCATGGCAACATCTCGGTTCCGGTATCTCGGCGAGAGAGTCCGGTGCAAAAGATAGATGGCGTGATCGAGTCACACGAGATGAAAGGTGGGGCGATCCCGTTACCGGGTTCCCACGAGTCGGCGACGAGGCAACCGAGGAACAAGACAAACGGACGAAACGGGCACGATGCACACACGAGAAACATTTCATACAACCACAAGCAAGCATCACACGGGTCACGACGGGGTTATACCTTCGGAACAAACGTTCACGGGGCGGTTCGCGATCGTCGAGGAACGTAGTGGAAGAAGGCGTTCACGTGTCCGACGAGGAAGAAGTCGTTCCGTAGAGGGAAGTAGTTGTTCCGTTCGTCTTGGCGGTTCCACGACGGCGGTAGTTGTTCACGGTCATCGGTAGTCGTTCGAGTCGTCGTGGACGTAGTGGAACTTGGTCTCGGCGCATCGAAGGGGTACTTGTCGCATCGTCTTGTGTCGGCGTTCTCGTATCGTAGAGGTACACGCGGTCTTCGGCGACGGTAGATGTACTAGTCGTTTCGCTGTGTAGAGGTACTTATCGAAGAGGTACTTGGTCGGGTCGTCGTAAACTCGTTCGGGTCATCTGTCAAATTACAGCACAGGCAACAAAACAAAACAAAAAACAAACTACAGCAGCAAGTCTCGGGACGACGAGGCCAGGCAGCAGCACTGCGAGGCAGGGGCCTTGGCCTCGGCGCTGCGGGGCTCTTCTGCAGCCTTGGCGCTGCTCGGGGCGCTGGACGGCAGCTACTTGGAGAGGAGGGCCGCGACGCGGGGCTGAAGACGGGCGAAGAGGCGAGGCACTCGGGCCTGGGAACGGAGGGAGGAGCTCCGGCCGCGCTGCGATGCTGGCCGGCGGGGCAGAAGGGCGCCGGTGCCACGGGTCTGGCCGAGCGCTCGCCGGGCTCGGGATCCGGCCGCTCGAGGCAACGAGGAGGGGACGCGCGGAGGAGGGAGCCGCGGCCTGGCCGGAGGGGACTCCCGCGGCGAGCTGGTGAGGGAGGCTGGAGGCGCGGCGCTCACAGGAGATGGCGGCCGCCGGCACGGCTCCGCGCGAGGAGGAAGCAGGTCGCGGCCGAAGACGGAGGGAGAGGCGCGTGAGGACGGTCGAAGCTGGAGGCCATGGCGCTCGGGGCGGCCGGGCGTCGAGGCGAGAGGGAGAGCGAAGGCTCGATGGGTTCGGGCGATGGGGAGAGAAACGGGGAGTGCGGTCGGGCTCGGTCGAGAGGAGTCGCTGGTTGCGAGGAGAAAGGGGGGTGCGGGCTCGCGCGAGAGAGAGATCGGGATCGAGGAGAGAGGGAAGCGGGCGAGAGGGATGAGTGGCGGCGGCTGGGAGCGAGGGACAGGAGAGGGAGGATCGAGGGGACTGGCTCAGGCTCGAGCTAGGGTTCGGTGGAGGAGGTGTTGGGCCAGGGTGGCCAAGATGGGCCGGCTGGGCTGGTGAGAGGCCTGAGAAGCTGGGCCTAGATAGAGGCTGGGCCAAAGGAGGAGAGGTGAGGATAGAAGGAGGCCTAGAGGCTGGCTGCCTCTTCCTTTAACCTTGCTGCTGTTTTACTAAAAAAATAGAAAACAACAACAAGAAGAAAAGAAGGGAGGTGCTAGGAAAGGAGTTAGGGCAAGAGGTAAAATTCCCTGGACCCGCAAAAATGTCAGGAATTAAAATAAAATAGTTGGGGTGGTTTTGGAGGAACCTCGAAACAACGGACAAGAATTATTGGCAAGGTTTTGAAGGTGAACTTGAAGTGAAAAAGACATGGGGAAAAATGCAAGTGTGTTAAGGTGATTCCGAAGCAAAGGAATAATTAATAAATATAGCTCTCTAAAATAATGAGAGACTTTTATATGTTATAAAGAGAAGTCACCTTCCCTCGATTTAAATGGACCGAAGGTCCACACGGTTTATTTAGGTTGAGATGCAAAAAAATAAAATATGACATGGTGACATGATGACATGATGCAATGCAAAAATAAAAACACAAGCACAAAAGGAACACCCGGGCAACCCGGAACATCTGGAATCTTCTGGAATCTTCTGGGACGTCGGTCTCGGGCGTCACAAGTTGGTTCAGAGTGGCTCCGCCAACAGGAGGGAGCTACTCCATACTGCACCACCAATGACATTTGTCTCGTCCGCCGTATCCTATGCACCTTTCATCTTAGCCACCGCTCGCCGTCTACCTACCACTGAGGAGTTTGACCAAGTCATTGCTCTTACTCCAGTCAGAGCTGCACCGCCCGCTGCACCTGCTTCGACACCTCGTACTCTTACTCCGCGCCTGGAGCCCATTAGTGAGGAGGAAGTTGAGTCTCCAGCACCACTGGGCCTTACCCTCGGCAGGCCGAGGGAAATCTTCAACATCTCCGACTAGCACGTTACTCCGCGACGCACCGCGCTCGCTTGTAATATTTATGTGTTATGTAAAATAGGTTGATGGGAGTAGTCTGTTTGCGCATCATGTAGGATCTTGGAGGAGTGCACTAGTTTTAATAACATGTCAGGATGTGTGCGCACACCCTGAGTGACGTATGTATAATTACAACATGCGTGTAAAATATGTGCTTGCAACCCTTCTCCGTGCGCAATCAACCAGTTATTTTCAAAAATCTCTTTCGAGCTCGTGTTTGGTCGCTTTGCAAAGTCTTGGTTTATTTTGCTGCTCGGTACTTCTCAGATTTTCTGCTTTATTACCCCAGAGTAAGAAATGACTCGTCCCTGGACACGTTCCATGCCAAGTCCGCCAGAAGAAAATTATGGTACTCAGACAGACAACAATTTCACACAGGGGCAGTCAAGTCAGCAGGGCAGTGGGACAGCATTTTCTCAAGTGTGTCGTCTTTACGAGCAAAGTCAGCAACAACACCAAGAATTGATGAACCATGTCATTAACATGGGAAATCACCGTGAGTCATACCAACAACACTCAAAATTGTCTGAATTTCAGAAGACACGTCCAACAACGTTTTCGCACACAGACAAACCTCTTGAGGCCGATGATTGGCTTTGAGATATTGAAAGGAAATTAATTGTGGCACAATGCTCAGACCATGAAAAAGTACTGTACGCACCAAATTACCTTACTGGAGCAGCCGCGTCATGGTGGGAAAATTTTCTGCTTATGCATCCCGACATAAATAATATCACCTGGGAAGATTTCAAGGAAGGCTTTCGTGGGGCACACATCCCTAAGAGTATTATGAAGATCAAGAAAAGAGAATTTGATGACCTCAAGCAAAGAGGCATGACAGTACAGGAGTACAACAGTCAGTTTGCGCAATTATCACGTTATGCCAACGAAGGACGAATGACGGAAAATAAGAAGATGGAGAAATTCCTGGACGGACTGGCACCAGCACTAAAATGCCAGTTAGTCGTACACATTTTTCTAGATTTCAAGACACTGGTAGACAAAGCCATTATGTTGGAAAATGAACGTCGCAGTCTGGAAGACATTCGCAAGAGAAAAAGGGATCAGACCAACCACCCCCGCAACAACAAGAATAAGGTGAATTTCTAGAGAAATGGGGCGAACAGACCCATGACCAATGACACACGTCTAAATAAGAATTTTCATGCAAGAGACAAGGATTTCAACTATCGCCCGGGTGTTACCCGCTACGCATGAGGAGAAGAGGGACACTATGCTAAACAGTGCCCTAAGCCAGGAAACTCAGCACCGAAGCCAAACAGTAACGAAAACAATTCCGCGCCCAAGCGTAACAACTTCAACCCAAATAACAATCACAGGAAAGGCCACCTGAACCATGTGACCAAGGAGCAAGCACAGGATGCACCGGATATCGTACTCGGTACGTTCCCTGTCAACACAATACCTGCCACGATTTTGTTTCATTCTGGAGCTTCTCATTCGTTCATTTCGAAGAGTTTTGCTTTGCAACATGGTTTTTCAATGCTTCCCTTGGGAAAATCAATGACTATCAAGTCCCCCAGAAGTAAGCAGATCACTCAGAATTACTGCCAAGGTTTGACCATTGAAATTGAGGGATTAAAATTTCACGCAAACCTCATCGTGTTGGAAAACAAAGGACTGGATGTTATCCTGGGTATGGATTGGCTAACCACCAATAAAGGATTTATCGACTGCTTCAACAGGACAGTGATTCTTACTCATCATCATGGAAAAACAATAAGAGTCGCAGCTCAGGAAAGACCGGTGTCGCGACAACCAAAATTAAACAAAGTTGATACATCTGAGTTAAGCAAGGTTCCAGTTGTATGTGAATTTCCGGACGTATTTCCCGAGGAACTACCAGGCATGCCGCCAGACAAAGAAATAGAATTCATTATTGAGCTAGCACCGGGAACCACCCCCATATATAAGAAACCATACAGAATGGCACCATCCGAGTTGGTTGAATTAAAGAAGCAAATAAAGGAACTGCTAGACAAAGGGTTTATACGGGCCAGCTCCTCACCTTGGGGTTCGCCGGTATTGTTTGCCAAAAAGAAGGATGGGACCATGAGGTTATGCATAGACTACCGAGCGCTCAACATGGTCACAATCAAGAACAAATATCCGATGCCATGGATAAATGACTTATTTGACCAGCTCGCGCAAGCCAAGGTTTTCTCAAAGGTTGATCTAAGATCAGGTTATCATCAACTGAAAGTACGGATAGAAGATATCCCGAAGACAACATTCACCTCACGATACGGACTTTATGAATTTACAGTGATGCCGTTTGGACTGACCAACGCCCCGCATATTTCTTCCACCTCATGAACAAGGTATTTATGAAATTCATGGACAAATTTGTGGTGGTATTTATTGATGATATCTTGGTATATTAAAAGACACCGGAAGAACATGCTGAACACCTCCGCATTGTACTGGGAGAATTAAGGAAACACCAACTTTACGCCAAATTCAGCAAATGTGAATTTTGGTTGAGACAAGTGGGTTTCCTAGGACACGTATTAACACAAGAAGGAGTTGCTGTGGATCCAGATAAAGTCAAGGCTGTACTTGGCTGGAAGTCGCCAGCTAGTGTAACGGATATACGCAGTTTCCTCGGTATGGCCGGATATTACAGAAGGTTTATTGAAGGATTTTCCACCATAGCCAAACCAATGACACAGCTACTCAACAAGGATAAGAAATTCGGGTGGACCGAAGCATGTGAGAAAAACTTCCAAGAGCTCAAAAAGAAGTTAACAACAGCCCCAGTATTATTTGTACCAGACATACACAAGAGTTTTGAAGTATATTCCGACGCATCCCGGAAAGGCCTCGGATGCGTACTGATGCAAGAAGGCAAGGTAGTCGCCTACGCTTCCCGGCAACTGCGAAAACATGAAGAAAATTATCCGACTCACGATTTGGAGTTGGCAGCAGTCATTCATGCACTCAAGGAGTGGAGGCACTTTTTGCTTGGAAATCGCTGTGAAATATATACGGACCATAAGAGCCTCAGATATATTTTCACACAGCCAAAGCTCAATTTACGACAACGACGTTGGCTGGAACTGGTAAAAGATTACGACGTTGGTATCCACTATCACCCAGGAAAAGCAAACGTGGTAGCAGATGCTCTCAGCCGTAACCCCAGCCCGAACAGCGGCAGCATACAGAACCTGAGGCCCAAATTTCAGCAAGAATTCGCCAGACTCAACCTAATGATGGTCACGGAAGGCGAAGTATCCAAGCTAGAAATACAGCCTACGCTAATAGAGCAAATAAAGAAGGCTCAGCCTGGACACCCCAGCATCGAAGGGATAAAAAGAAAAGTAAGTCAGGCCAAGGCCTCAGAATTCACCATAGACAGTGAAGGAATATTATGGTTCGGAGACAGACTTTGCGTACCGAATAGCAACGACCTTAAACAGCAAATTATAGCAGAAAGCCACACCGCTCCATACTCAATCCACCCTGGAGGTACGAAAATGTACAAGGATATTCAGGAAAGATTTTGGTGGCACGGCATGAAAAGGGATATAGCCACATTTATTGCATGCTGCGATTCATGTCAACGCATTTAAGCCGAGCACCAGAAACCCGCAGGGCTATTACAACCAAACAAGATACCAGAATGGAAATGGGAAAATATTGGAATGGATTTTATTGTTGGACTACCACGGTCACAACACGGTAATGATGCCATATGGGTCATCACGGATAGACTGACCAAGGGTGGCACATTACATACCCGTCAAGACAACCCACACCACCCAAAAGCTCGCCAAGCTTTACCTCGCCCGTATAGTATGCCTACATGGGGTCCCCAATACTATAATATCCGACAGAGGCACTCAGTTCGTCTCCAAATTTTGGGACCAGTTGCAGCAAGCCCTCGGAACGCAACTGACGTTCAGTACAGCTTATCACGCCCAGACGGGATGACAAACGGAACGAGTAAATCAAATACTCGAAGACATGCTAAGGGCATGTGTCCTCACATATGGGGCCAGTTGGGAAGAAAGCCTACCATATGCCGAGTTTGCATATAACAATAGTTACCAAGCTAGCCTGCAAATGGCACCTTTCGAAGCTTTGTACGGGCGAAGATGCCGTACTCCATTGAACTGGTCGAAAACAGGGGACAGTCGCATATTCGGCCCAGATATGTTAAAGGAAGCCGGGGAGAGAGTAAAAATAATACGGGATCGATACAAAACCGCCCAAAGCCGACAAAAGAGCTATTACGATCAAAAGCATCGAGAAATAAGTTTTGAGCCCAGTGAAGACGTATATTTACGAGTATCACCTATGGGAGGGCTGCAACGATTCAAAGTCAAAGGGAAACTAGCACCCCGGTTCATCGGAACCTTCCGTATAATTGCACGGAGAGGCACAATAGCCTATCAGCTGGACCTTCCCAAGGAACTGTCAGATGTCCACGACGTGTTCCACGTCTCGCAACTGCGGAAGTGTGTAAGCAACCCAGAGAAACATGTGTCACATGAAAACCTTGATGTGCAACCAGATCTCACCTACCGAGAACACCCAGTAAAGATTTTGGAGGAGTCTGAAAGGAGAACCCGTCAGAAGTCAATTAAATTCCTCAAGGTTCAGTGGAGTAATCACAAAGAGGATGAAGCAACGTGGGAAAGGGAAGATTTTCTTCGGACAGAACACCCACACATATTTGAGGATCAGCTGAAATCTCGGGAACGAGATTTTTCCTAAGGGGGTAGGTGTTGTAACACCCAAAATTTTTGAGTTGGTTTTCTTCCAAAATTTTGGCCTTTTGGAAGAGGGTTATTTTGTATTTTCTTGAACCTCTTCTAAAATCTTTCTGGCCAAGGTTTTTGGAGATTTCTCAAGCTTGGTTTTTTACCTTGAAGATCTTCTCTTGGGTTGGCTCAAGCCCAAGTTGAGTTTCAAAGAAGTTGTTTGAATTCTCCCCTTCTTGATTTTTGCATCTCAAGTTTTGTCTTGGACTTATCTTCCCCCCCCCCAACCTTCATCTTGCCATGGCCCCAACAGAAATGTTTACCTCCAAAACCCTCTTCACACCTTAGGACTAGTCTCTCATCAATTCCAGTAAGTTTAAACCTTATTGGGATTTTTCTTCTATTTATTTTACTCCAAAAACTAATTCTTTCTTTTTTTGTGGACCTTGGTGATTTACAAAGGAGCCACCCTTTCCATCTAATTATTTGACTCCAAACCAACTCCCCTAGATGGTCCTTAGTACCCACAACCCAGATCCATCTTGTTTCACTGGTCCATAGTTCAAAATTTTCAAATTTCACCTGCTCCAAGTTTTGACCAGATTTGCAAAATTTTGTGAAATTCATATTTATCTTCTTCCAAAAATCCTGTTAAAAATCAGGCAGCCTCTAGATACATCAAGAGGCCACTCCACCAAAAATCAGCCCCAGAAACATTTCACACATACCAGAAACATTTCATCAAACACTTGGCATACACTGTACTGTCAGCTGTTAACTGAAACTGTCGATAGGCAGTTCGACAGTTTGTCAGTTTCGTCAGTTCATCAGGTGCAGCGACAAATCTCGCCAGTATCTCCTTGGCCCAACGCTGCACTGCACCTTCTTCTTATCAAGTGCGCCGCACACTCGCTTGGCCGCTTCTGGGCGTCGGTGGCGCTCTGGCCCGACCACGCCGGCGACTGCCACGGCAACAGCGCCGCCCGTGGCGGCTGACAGAAGCAACCCCGCAGCTCGACGCCGTTTAGCGCCACCCAAACCACCCTAGCACTCCGCGTGTCCACCTCCAGTGCCAGCGCACGCCTGCCGCACCGTCGCCGTGGCCTGGCACGCGCAGAGCGCGGTTTCTGCCGCCGACGTGCCGCGCGGCCGTTCCGTCGAGGGCAGCCCGTAACTCCCTCTCCCCTACTGAGTTAGGTGCAGGAATGGAGCCACTACACCTACTAGACGATGCTCAAGCCCCTAACCCCGCCGTCCGACCACTACAGCACCGTAATCGACTCGCCGGACTTATCCATTCACGGCAGCCACCTCGGGCCGGCTATATAAGGCACCCCCGAGCTCGTGCCCGAGCACGCACGTCTTCACTACCTCCCTAGACCACGCCCAGCCTCTGGAAGAGCCTCGTGGGGCCCTTCTTCCCCAACTCCGGCCAACTCCCTCCGCCTCGGGCTCCAGCTTCGTTCACTCCGGTGAGAGCTTCTCCGCCGCTGTGGACTTGAACGTAGCACCCTGGCACCCACCTAGACCTAACCCCCACCTTAATTTGATCCCAGGAACCCTCTCCGACGAGGCCCACGACCACCCGAGCCGCCGTCCGCCGGAGACAGGGTCGCCGTCGACGTGGGGCTCGCCAACCCTCAACTCCACCACCGTTCGACATGGAAGATCACCGAGAAGCCATACGTATCACTCCCCTCCCCTAACTCGCCGTGGATCGATGCCGGCGATCACCGCAGCACCGGCGCCGGCGCGGCTCTGTTTCCAGTTTTCAAACCCGACAAGTGGGGCCTCTTGTCAGCCTCACGCCTCTTTCCCCGAACCGTTTTCTGTAAGCGCCTTCGGGCAGTACGTTGTCTCCTTCAGTTGACGTACTGCGTACCGGTTCGCTTTGCTGTTTTCTGTTCTAGCCCCTGGAACTTTTCTGTTTCATTACAAATGAGTCCCTGGACAGAAACTCTAATATCTTTTAAACTAAAAATGATTTTGAGTTGATTCTTTTTCTGTCCTCTTCAGTTTTTTGCCTAGTTTTTTGTCATATTTATGTGAAAAATTTGGGAGCAACTTTATTTGCACACGCGGTATTTATGTTAGTATGTATTTGTTTGAATACATAGATACCGGAGGCCGTGACGGAGAAGCAAACCACACCGAGTTAGGCGCCGACTTCTCAGAACCAGGCAAGCATGTTTGAACCTTTGATATGATGAGTGTGTTGCATGTTTGATCGAGTAGCTCTTTTCATAAGAATGGTCATATAAGCATATGTGTATGGCTATATTTCATGAAAGCAAGCTTCGGGTGAGCCCCGAATGATAATGTTTGAACCACCTCGATCATGTGGTGGCATGATGGGTGGAATGCTGGTATTGTAGGAGCATGCCAGTAGTTGGTTAACTCAGTATCAACGGAGATCATGCCGTGATTCCGTTCATCTCCTTTTCGGTACTATCATAGGCCGTCTGTTAAGATTACGGTCTATTCAGTTGTAAACCACTTCCCGAGTACACACCAAGTAGAGGGGCAGGGATGAGGGTTCCATGGCCCTGGATTAAAGCCCGTCATCCGGTCAGGGGGCATGGGTGTTTCCGGTTGGGACCGACAGGGGGGCACCCCTTAGAGAGCGCATATATAAATCTGATCCCATGCTATTCGAGGTTGTAGCCTCCCCGTCTTAAAGTTTTTCGTGAATGTCGTCGCGCGTGATTCCGGACGACAGGATGTTAAATGGGTGTGTACTGGTTAGTTGGGTTTCTACTAAAACACCGTAGACGGAACTAGTCCCCGTGGCTAGTAGAGTCCGTTGGCTATGAGTTAATAGTACAAGCTCTGCAGAGTTAAAATTCCTTCAGCAGGCATGTTTATGGCCTAGGGTCAATCTTCATGTCAACCCGGTGACCATCTCTAGTATATTCTTGTTGGTAACCAGAGTAGTGTTTTCGTCAAGTTCATTTGGTAGATGAACTCACCAACTATCTCTGTATTGATTTACTTTCAGAAGTATTTCATCATTATACTATTGTTATTTATAAGCCCTTTATGTGATGTCGCTCAGACGTCCGACTGTGGCATTCTTTTATTTATAAGCCCTTTATGTGATGTCGCTCAGACGTCCGACTGTGGCATTCTTTTATTTATAAGCCCTTTATGTGATGTCGCCCAGACGTCCGACTATGGCATTCTTTTTATTTATCCGCCCTTTATGCGATGTCGCTCAGACGTCCGACTGAGGCATTCTTGTTATTTATTTTAGCTATAAGCCCTTTATGCGGTGTCGCTCAGATGCCCGACTGTGGCCTACTATCATTGACTATTTTTCTTACGAGGCGTCACTCAGACACTCGTTTAGTCTCCTTCCATTTATCTTTTGGATTTCGGGAGGATTAGCGCCCGACTTCCATCATTGCATTCAGCACATTAATATTTTATTCCGGTCGCATTTTTGCTGGAATACTCATATGCATCATGTTGGCATTTATTATATCTTAAGTCCGAACTGTCTTGCGAGTACATTTAAAGTACTCACTTGGCTTGTTGATTTGGCCAGATGTGGACGAAGGCGATCTCATGGATGACGAATTCGATAGCGAGTCCGACGCTTAGTGGAGTCCCAGTCAGTACCTTGCGATCCTGGAGTTGATCACTGTTTTATAACCGCTTCCGCCTACCACCAAATAAATTCATCGGGTCTCACTCTGATACTCGATGAGGTGTAATATTTTGGAGTCACATCACCCACTTCACTCTGACATATTCCACCACCTTTTATTACGAGTTAGTAGTATGCCACCCTGCCTTGTGTCATATCCGCCTCTATGTATTATATTGGCGCGCTTGTAATAAAATTGTTGAGCAACCCCCAGCTCAACCCTGTATATATTAAGTGTACTGGAATTCTGTGTCAAGGAATTGTCTGCCAGCAGGTAATAATATTCCTCGCTGGTTTAAATAAAAGGCCGGTCTTCCGGTAATTATTTTACTGAAGGACCGGTCCTGACAGCGAGTCTGCCGGCTGCGGCCGGCAGCGGGCTCTGAGTCTCGCCGGATGGTGGCGCCGACTGTTGGAGAGCGAGACGTGGCTCCTTGCTCCCGCCGCAAAGGGCGGTTGTCTGCGTGCACGCTGGCCTCTGATACCCTACGACGGGCCTCCTACCGCGTGGCAGCAGCGTCGAGGAGCTGGTGGGCGCGCTGAGTCATGCAACAAAGCTCGTCTCCCTCTAAGTGGCCCATCTCATCGACTGCCGCCTGGGCAGCCCTTAGGTTTTCCGACGGAGTGAGGTACACAGGCCGCGGGGCCCCCAGCATGTCTGCTAGTAGCCCGCCGTGATCGCAGACGGTGCCGGCTCGGCTACGCTCGCCAGCAGCCGGCGTGCCACAAATGGCACGATCCATCTCGCGGCGATAAGCTTCGGTGAGGCGCCGGGAGGCAGCCAATTTGTTGGCGCTGTCGAGGAGCGAGACGCGGAGCACCTCCAACGCCACGTCGTCTGCCCCCGCCGCGACAGGAGCGGCGAGGTGCTGCAGAGCGGCCTCGAGCGGGCCTGGGCCCGTCCTGTTAGATGGTTCGCTGTGGTCGGTGACGAGCACCTCCGTGACGGTGCTGATGGTGCTGCCGATTAGAAGAACGGGGAGGGGGTCGTTGATGATCTCCACGTGCTCGGGGAAGGAGTCGACGGGCCCTACGTCGAGGTCGATGATCATGTCTACAGGTGGGTCAGAAGAGCCCACTTACTCCACGTCAGAGGCGCGCTCGTCGACGATGTGGAGCTTGTCGAGGAGCTCGACGAGGAAATTCTCCGGTGCCACTGGCTCGGCCGCCGGAGAGGGTTCGTCGTGGATGCGGACAGCGTCGAGAAGATCTGCGAGCCCGCTCACGGCGCATGCGGCCTCAGCGCCGCAAAGCATCCCGGTTTCCACGTCAGCGGGCGTGCCGGGCTGGCTACTCTCGCCAGGAAGGAACAAGGTTCCCGTCCAGAACATGTCTCCGGACGACGGTGCACCTAGCCCCACTGTGGGCGCCAAATGTCGGGGTTTTGGAACGACATATGCCAACGGATGGCTTATCATGCATGGGGTCAAAAGAACGTCGCCGGGCTCAGGAAGCGGGATAAAGCGAAACTTAGGACGCCTACGGATCATACCCAGGTTCGGGGCTCTCCGAGGAGATAACACCCCTAGTCCTGCTCTGCGGGGGCTCCGCGTCATGACTGATATCACTAAGGTAGCTACAAGGTTGCTCCTTGACCTGTGCGGTCTGAAGGAAGAAGATGAACAAAGCTAGCCAACCTTCTATCTCTCTATGCTAGGGTTTAATCTTGTCACCTTCTCCCCCCTCCTCATGGAGGACCCTGGGGGGTTTATATAGGCCTACCCCCCAGGGGTACAATGGTAATCTTGACGGTGTGGCTCACAGCCGTCAGTATCTTCTGGTGCCGACTTTGTCGCTTGCCTGCTGGGGCCCACCGCCTGCGGGCCCTATGCGATTGTCTTTCACTGTAGATGTGCCTATGCTGACGACAGCCTTGTCAAGAGGGAAGTGTCTACAGTACCATCGCCTCCTGCCGTACGCTGCAGCCACGCCCTGCCCTGTCATCTTGATGAGGCTCAGATTTCTAGGGTGAGGATTGTCGTTTGTTACCAGGCGGCTGTCTCCCCTGGCCGTCTGCCAGGGGTGGCTTGTTCATGGGCTATCCGCTGACCAATGGGGCCAACCGCCTGCTGGCCCCGCCGTCTGCGGTTAGTGGGATCGTGTCCTCCTTTGACCGATGCTTGGTCACGAGCAGCGTGGCTAAAGTGACCCGCCGCTTAGGAGATATTCATAAGGTACACGTTCACTGTAGCCACGCCCTTATAGATCTTCTAAGGAAATGTTCTCCTGTAGCCACGCCCATGCCATGCAGGGGTCCCCCAGCACACGTCCTGGAGAAGGAATATGGAACAGTCTGCTGGCTGGTGGCGTTGGTGTCGCCGCCTGTTGGGTCCCTGCCGCCTGCTGGCTGCCGGCTCCTGGGGGAGGCTACCCTAGGAGGCGGCTCGATGGGCAGACGGCCGCGGTGGACCAGGCGGCTGTCATTTGTCTTATAATACCAAGGGTGGTCGCCGAGGATACCCATGGTCAATATCTCCGACAGTCGCCTTAACGGTCGAACCAAGTCACCTAAAAACTCTCGACCACCAAAAACCCAAAGTCACCTAACAATGGGGAGGTGGGGGCGCACGTCGCCTACCTAGGAGGCCTAGCATCGCCACACCAAATGAACCAAGTCGCCTAGAAACCATCAACCACCAAAAACCCAAAGTCGCCTAACAGTGGGGAGGTGGGGGCGCACGTCGCCTACCTAGGCGGCCTAGCGTCGCCTCACCGGACGAACCAAGTCGCCTAGAAACCATCGACCACCAAAAACCCCAAGTCGCCTAACACTTGGGAGGTGGGGGCGCACGTCGCCTACCTAGGCGGCCTAGCGTCGCCTAGAAACCAT
>LR738710.1:896269397-896299040 GCA_902687465.1 Secale cereale
ACCACCAAAAACCCAAAGTCGCCTAACACTAGGGAGGTGGGGGCGCACGTCGCCTACCTAGGTGGCCCAGCGTCGCCTCACCGGACGAACCAAGTCGCCTAGAAACTTTCGACCACCAAAAACCCAAAGTCGCCTAACACTTGGGAGGTGGGGGCGCACGTCGCCTACCGAGGCGGCCTTGCGTCGCCTCACCGGACGAACCAAGTCGCCTAGAAACCATCGACCATCAAAAACCCAAAGTCGCCTAACTAGGTGAAA
The DNA here is from genome assembly GCA_902687465.1 of Secale cereale. NCBI lineage: Eukaryota > Viridiplantae > Streptophyta > Magnoliopsida > Poales > Poaceae > Secale > Secale cereale. Next base: position 896,269,656 of record LR738710.1, read on the forward strand.
ATCTTTCTTTTCCTGCAACATTTTTTTGTACTATATTATTTCCTTAGTAAATAGCAATATCAGTTCGTATTTTCCGGGACACACTAACGAAATCCAGCGTGTTTTGCTTCTCCCCTCCCAAAACAGGTTTCATTGTAGCATATATATGCTATACAACACCGACAACTGGGATGGCACCTATGTCCTGGAGTATGGGCCAAAAGATATAGTCAACATGAGGATGATAATAACAACAAAAATGGTGGAGAGTGACCACAACGACGTCATTTGAGAAAAAAATGCTCAACATCAAGAAGGTACAAAAATCTGCAACGCACACACGCGACTTAGTTATCAAATTCAATGGCATACCACCAACCACTTTTGTTTCACTAGCAATTTTTAAACATTCCAGATCATCTTTTTTCATTTTCAATCAATGTTCGGCCACACACGAATTGCCTCTTTTTGTCGCTTCTTTTGTCTTTTTTTTCGCTGTTGGATCCATCAAGCACTTCGGTTCAGACCAGGCGTGCAAGTGGCACAATTGTGCCCTAACTCTTTGCAGTACGCACATTTTGAATTCTTCTTCGGGTGCAAATCAATGCGTGAGTAGTACCTCTTGTCTCCTTTAGTAGAAGATTTTGGGGGGTTACGTACAGGATTTGCCTTAGGATCTCTAGTAGAAGTTTCTGTGGGGGTAGACTGGGCTGGTGGCTGGGCCGGCGCCGCTGGCTTCTTCTTCCTCCTTGATTTATAAAGCTGGTTTAGTTATGTCTCCAATGCGCGCCCATAGGACCTGCACAAACTTGCTCCTGCATCAGATATACTCCCAAATTTAGAGATTTTGCCAAACATAGTATTCAGGGAAACATGCCTTATTTGTTGCAGAGACTCTTGAGGCATGGCATCAGGGACTTGTGTGTTGGGGGTAAATCAGTAAGAAATGCGTTCTGAGTCCATCTTGGCAGTATGTAATGCTCAGGGATCTCATCAACACCGTGGTGGGTGAAGACTTTCAATATGTGGACGCAAAGCAACCCGTCCCTGTAAAACTTGCAACACTCACACCCGTACTATTGATGCTCAACCTGCGCCGTTACCATATACATTCTACCACCATAAATTCCAGCATAAATTCTGTTAGGCTCAAGCTGGTACATGTTGCCGCCCCGACGCTTAAGATTATACATGCCAAACAAAGAAAACTCGTGCTGAAACCTATAGTATATATCCCTTGTGTAAACTTGCAAGGCTTGCTTCTCAATTGGGAACAGGGACCAAAGCCTTGGCTCAAGCTCATCTGTTCGGTAATCATTACCCCCTTCTTTCACCAAGATCTTATCATTTATCTTCTCATATTGCTTCACAAAGTTGAGCACTGAATTTTGTGGGTTCACATACCTTTTTAGGACAGCATTGAAGCCTTCACTCCGCTGAGTCGACTGGAGGAATGGGAAGAAACAGTTCCTAAAGTAGCAAGGGACCCAGAGATGCTTGATCGCATAGAGATCATCAAAGCGTTTATCGCCGGGAATACCATGCTTCTCAACCATAGCAGCCCACCTTGCCTCAAACTCCCCAGGGGTCATGCTCAAGTCTATCACCTCATTGAATTCTTTAGCTAGCTTAGGATGCCTAGCCAAGTAAGCACCCAACTTGTCGTGGAAATAACACGGCAGATGTCCGGTTTAACGGACTTGATGATGGAACCATCGCACGGGTTAACTTGAAAGGGTTCATAGCACACAAAGGACACAGAGGGTTTATACTAGTTCGGCCCCTTCCAAGAAGGTAAAAGCCTACGTCTAGTTGGTTTGGTATTGCTTGGGCGTCGGTTTACAGGGAGCGGATTCGCTTGCCTGTGTCTCGACGGGTTGATTGTTGCTTGTCCCTGAACCGTCCGGGTCGTCCCTTTATATAGAGGTGACGCCTAGTCCGGTTTACAGAGTCCCGAGGCCGGCTCATACTTGTGTCCGTCTCGGTCTCTGTCTTTTCTTTCTTATCCCTCAAGTTACATCGCTTGATGGTTTACAAACCGCACTTCTATACATGGGCCTTAAGATCTCATGGGCCGTAGTGTTTACTAAAATATTACAATCAAATATAATATAACTAAGCCGGTTTACACTAGCCGGTTCATACCTGCTAGTCATATCCCTAACATTAGGCCCCAGAATGATTTGAACTTGTTCATATCAGTCCTCCTTGTCTTGTATAATTTTCTTCTTTGTCTTCATATTTTTGTAAACCGGTTCTGACGTCATCTTCGAGAATCACTAAATCTGACCGTGACATCATCTCCGCATTTAACGCCGTGAGCTGTACTGTAGCCTTGTTTTAAGGGTTATCCCGAGAATCGAGGCGCCAGAAGATCTTTATCCGTTTTTTTGCCTCCTCGAATCCCGCACCTGTCGCTTCGAATCTTACTCTCCTTTATAAATACCGCCACCCCTCATTCATTATCTTCTTCTCGCTCCGTCTTCTTCTTCCGTCTTCTTCCTCTGTCGCCGCCCGAGCTCGAACCGCCGCCGACGACCGCTGGATCCAAGTCCTCGCCTGGCCGCTGCATCACCCTGAGCTCGACCAGAAAACCTCCGCCGCCGATTCCTGCCGTTTCAGGTATGTCCTTCTTCTTTATTATTAGTCTGCAACCTCTAGGGTTTCTTCCTACACCTCCGCCATTAGAGCCTTAATAAAAGCTTCGTCTTGTTCGACCTTGAGCCAATGATTTCTAATAACTTTGTCCTTCAGATCTTGCCTTTAAATTGCTTTTTTACCCTGCTGTAAATACTTCGAATCTCCATTGTTCCTGTCTAGCCTGTAGATTTATCCATTTAGTATAAGGTCCTTGTCACTAGTAGAAAACAGGGCATTGGTCCAGCCCATTAGCCCCGGTTCAATCTAGAACCGGGACCAATAGGGGTACTGGACCCGGTTCGTTAGCCCAGGGGGCCGGTCGGGCCACGTGGGCCATTGGTCCCGGTTCGTCTGGACCTATTGGTCCCGGTTGGAGCTAAAAACCGGGACCAATGGCTCTTGCTCCTGGCCCACCACTATTAGTCCCGGTTTGTTTTATGAACCGGGACCAAAGGCACCCCTTTAGCCCCGGTTTGTAGCACCAACCGGGACCAGTGAGTTGCCTATATATACCCCCTCACTCAAGAGCAGAGCTCACTGCTCTGTTTTTTTTCTGGCCGAGGGGGAGAGGGGTTAGTGGTGCTCTAGCTCACCTCCTATGCACACAACATGTTCGGTGGAATGCCCGAGCCACACTAGTTAAGCTTTTCTCCTCTCGAAGCTCTATTTTCTTCGAGATTTGTCTAGGTTTAGCGGTCCGTCACGTCCCGTCCCCGTCTTCGCCGCCGTCGATCGCCCCCGCCGCTCTCGTCACCGGCACCACCGTGGTGAGCCTCTTGTTATGTCCATGCTTTTCTTACTTTTATTATTGCTTTAGATAGATATTTGTCTAATTTTCTTACGTTTATTATTGCTTGTTATTATATAGTGCGATGGTTTTGATATCCGCCCACGTGGGCCCTCGTCCGGTCTACGATTCGGATGTGGTATATTATCTTTAATTTATAACTATTTGTTTTAGTGCTTATGATAGTTATGCCGACCAACCTGACATGCATAGATGTTTTATTATGTCTAGGAGGTAGTTGAACTGGAAATTCCAACCGACCCTCTTGTGGAGAGGTTAAATTTAGTTGAAGAGGAAAACATTTCGTTAAAGAAAAAATTGGAAAAAATGGAGGAGGAGAAGATGGAATTGGAGTTGCATGTTGCGGAAGTTATCGATGATCACAAGATCAAGATGGAACCTATTGTCGAGAGGTTAAATTTAGTTGAAGAAGAAAAAACTGTTTAGATGACACTGAAAGTATATACCTGGACAAGTGCAGGAAGAATGTGTACCTGGGCCATCGTCGATTTCTTCCGACCAACCATCAATGTCGAAAGAAAGGCAAGCATTTCAAAGGCGAGGCAGATCACCGGAAGAAGCCCGCCATGCGTACCGGTGATCACGTACTTGCTATGGTCAATGATTTACACGTAATCTTCGGAAAGGGCCCCGGCGCACTAGCTGTTCCGAATGACGATGAGGGACACGCACCCATGTGGAAGAAGAAATCTATATTTTGGGACCTACCCTACTGGAAAGACCTAGAGGTCCGCTCTTCAATCGACGTGATGCACGTGACGAAGAACCTTTGCGTGAACCTGCTAGGCTTCTTGGGCGTGTATGGAAAGACAAAAGATACAGCTGAGGCACGGGAGGACCTGCAACGTTTGCACGAAAAAGACGGCATCCCTCCGAAGCAGTATGAAGGTCCTGCCAGCTATGCTCTTACGAAAGAAGAGAAAGAAGTCTTCTTTGAATGCCTTCTCAGTATGAAGGTCCCGACTGGCTTCTCGTCGAATATAAAGGGAATAATAAATATGGCAGAGAAAAAGTTCCAGAACCTAAAGTCTCATGACTGCCATGTGATTATGACGCAACTGCTTCCGGTTGCATTGAGGGGGCTTCTACCGGAAAACGTCCGATTAGCCATTGTGAAACTATGTGCATTCCTCAATGCAATCTCTCAGAAGGTGATCGATCCAGAAATCGTACCAAGGCTAAGGAGTGATGTGGCGCAATGTCTTGTCAGTTTCGAGCTTGTGTTCCCACCATCCTTCTTCAATATCATGACACACGTCCTAGTTCATCTAGTCGACGAGATTGTCATTCTGGGGCCCGTATTTCTACACAATATGTTCCCCTTTGAGAGGTTCATGGGAGTCCTAAAGAAATATGTCCGTAACCGCGCCAGACCAGAAGGAAGCATCTCCATGGGCCATCAAACAGAGGAAGTCATCGGGTTTTGTGTTGACTTCATTCCTGGCCTTAATAAGATAGGTCTCCCTAAATCGCGGTACGAGGGCAGACTGACTGGAAAAGGCACGCTTGGAAGGGACTCAATAATATGCAGGGACGGTTATTCTTGGTCTCAAGCACACTACACAGTTCTACAGAACTCTACATTGGTGACCCCGTATGTCGATGAACACAAGAACAGTCTGCGCTCCAAACACCCGGAGCAGTGCGACGACTGGATTACACGTGAACACATCAGGACTTTCAGCAGTTGGTTGGAAACACGTCTCAGAGGTGACAACACTGTTTGTGATGAGTTGTACTTGTTGTCCAGGGGACCATCTTCGACTGTATTGATTTACAAAGGATACGAGATAAATGGAAATACATTTTACACGATTGTCCAAGATCAAAAGAGCACCAACCAAAACAGCAGTGTCCGCTTTGATGCAACAACCGAGAGGGGAAAGGACACATATTATGGTTACATAGTGGACATATGGGAACTTGACTACGGACATGATTTTAAGGTCCCTTTGTTTAAGTGTAAATGGGTCAATCTGTCAGGAGGCGGGGTACAGGTAGACCCACAGTACGGAATGACAACAGTGGATCTGAAAAATCTTGGATACAATGACGAACCGTTCGTCCTAGCCAATGATGTGGCACAGGTTATCTATGTGAAGGACATGTCTACCAGACCGAGAAAAAGAAAAGATAAGGAAGCGAATACATCATACGATGAGCCAAAGCGCCACATAGTTCTTTCAGGAAAAAGGGACATCCTGGGAGTGGAGGGCAAGACAGACATGTCTGAAGATTATGAAAAGTTTCATGAAATTCCTCCCTTCAAAGTCAAGGCTGACCCAAGCATCCTGATAAACGAATGACACAAGCGAAGAAAAAGTGAAGAGTTATTTCCGCAACTATTATGATGATACCATGCCAACTTTGTAACAAACGAGTATGATACCATTGTCCGTTTGTACTATTCAAATTTCAATACTACTTGCACTAACAAAACAAAACAAAACAAAACAAACTTGAAAAATAAATAGCAACAATAAGTATTTTGTTGTAAGTATAAACAAAATAAAATAAATAAAGCAACAAAGAAAATAAATAAAGAAAGTAAAATAAATAAAGCAACTCTAAATACAGCAAAAAACAACTTAGAAATAAACAAAGAAAATAAAATAAATAAAGCAACTCTAAATACAGCAAAAAACAACTTAGAAATAAATAGCAACAATAAGTATTTTGTTGTAATTAAGTATAAACAAAATAAAATAAATAAAGCAACAAATAAAATAAATAAAGGAAGTAAAATAAATAAAGCAACTCTAAATACAGCAAAAAACAACTTAGAAATAAACAAAGAAAATAAAAATACGAGTCCGACGATGTACACTATGATCGCTAATGATCCGAGGATGGTGCCCGGTTATACCAATCTTGCAGATTACGCGTCCGACGATGTACACTATGATTTCATGGACGTGCAGATAGAAAGATACGAGTACAAAAAGCCTCTCGTCAAAAATGAAAGATCTCTATCAACGAATATGCGAAGATTGCATGATTGGTACATGAAAATCTGAAGAGAGTCTGGGGGGAGGAATAACTTGTATTTGAGAGTTAAACCGGAGCATGACCTCGTTGGAATTGACCTGTTGCCTGTTCCATTTGAGGAGTTCTATCAATTTTTCAATCAATTGGCCCTCGATAAAACAACGATCACCTGCTACTGTCTGTAAGTAGTACTACTTCTGTCATTAAGTCTCTCTATATAGCTGATCTTCATTGCATGTATTTATAATTATCCTCACTATATTATGCAGATTGAAGATCGTCGAATTGAAGAAAAGACAAGTAGGTGATATTGGGTTTATTAACACATACCTCATAGATGCAACCGAGGTTAAATTGCGTCCCGGCGATACCGAGACCAACTTGCTACGATCGTTGGTGGTAAATGAAAACAAAGATATAATACTCTTTCCTTACAACTTCAAGTGAGTGTTAATGTCTTGTGCATATTTGGTTTCCCTTATATATATCAGTCAAGTTTATAGTGATGTAATGATCTCATGCATTCGTACGCAACTTCCACTATATTCTCTTAGAGATTAAGCTTGAGAAGGGAATAGTAACTGTCTTCGACTCTAAACGTAAAGATCCCGAGGAGTATGCGGACATGACTCAAATACTAGCCAGGTAAGTTAAATCGATCAATATTATCCACCATGCATATATATCAGCAACTTCATTTCTGATATCAACTAATTGTTTCCTTTGTCTGGCAGGGCTTGGAAAACATTCATCAAAAAAGCTCCGGGACTGCCGAAGAAGCTACAATTTAGATACCCGAAAGTAAGTACAATATAGTAGCATGTTCCGCGCGCGCATCTCCTATATCTTGATTCAAGCGCTAGCTAGTTTCATCAATACCAATTTGGCATTCTTGCTTATCAGTTTGATTGAGCTCTATTTCTTGTAAAGTGGTTGTGGCAGGAACCCGGGAATGATTATTGTGGATACTACATTTGCGAGTCCATCCGCCACACGACCTGGGAGCGGGGCTACACTGATGAACAATTTAAAGTGCGTAAGCAATCAATAATATTCACAAATTTATAGCATCATTTCATGTATTGACCCCCTACTTCAAATTAGATGTTTCGGATGCGGGATGAACTCCTAACACCAGATCGTCTGCGAGCAATTCAAGAGGAATTGGCGGCATTCTTCCTTGAACACGTGATCGCTGAAGACGGAGAATACTATGTGGACCCTGCATCCATGTGTTAGGAGATTATTTTTGTAAGAGATAATTATTGTATATATGTGCCCGGTAGTGTCGGATAGATATACGAGAACTTGTTGTTCGACCAATCTCTCGGAGAAGGAGAGGTGGTCGATATTATTACTTCTCTCTGTATGCATATATATATATGTTGATTATATATACGAGATCTTCTGTTCCTTCGTTTGCTTAGTAGCTAGCAGCTAGCTAGATAGCTAGCGTGACTCTAGTCCATATATATACGTATGTGTAGTATGTAGCGTCGACCAAAAGCACGGACATAAGAGAGAACACTTCTCTCTATTAATTAGCTAGCTAACACAATATATCAAACACCTAAATTAACCCCCAAAACCTAAAACCCCCCCTCCCCTTTCAAAAAAAAAAACAAAAACCACAGCTACAGAAATGCTGACACGTGGATGCCTTTTGGTCCCGGTTGGAACCACCAACCGGGACTAAAGCCCCTCCTGCCTGGACTCGGTGCACAGGCCACGTGGACACCCTTTTGCCCCGGTTCTGGATTGAACCGGGACTAAAGGGTCAGAGCATTAGTACCGACCCTGTTGCACCGGTTCCAGAACCGGGGCTAAAGGCCCAAATGAACCGGGTCTGATCCCCCTTTATCTACTAGTGTTATTATTGCCTCTAGGGCATATTTCCTTCAGTCTCCCACTTGAACTAGAGTCAATAATCTAGCTCACATCGCCATGTGATTTAATACCGATGGTTCACATCGTTATGTGAATAACACCCATAGTTCACATCACCATGTGACCAACACCCAAAGGGTTTACTAGAGTCAATAATCTAGTTCACATCGCTATGTGATTAATACCCAAGAGTAATGAGGTGTGATCATGTTTTGCTTGTGAGAGAAGTTTAGTCAACGGGTCTGTCATATACAGATCCCTATGTATTTCGCAAATTTCTATGTCTACAATGCTCTCCATGGAGCTACTCTAGCTAATTGCTCCCACTTTCAATACGCATCCAGATTGATACTTAGAGTCATCTGGATTTAGTGTCAAAGCTTGCATCGGCGTAACTCTTTACGACGAACTCTTTATCACCTCCATAATCGAGAAATATTTCCTTAGTCATCCAATTACTAAGGATAATTTTGACCGCTGTACAGTGATCTACTCCTGGATCACTATTGTACCTCCCTGTCAAACTCTTGGCAAGGTACACAACGTGTTTTGTACACAGCATGGCATACTTTATAGAACCTATGGCTGAGGCATAGGGAATGACTTTCATTCTCTCTATATTTTTCTGCCGTGGTCTGGCTTTGAGTCTTACTCAACTTCACACCTTACAAATCAGGCAAGAACTCCTTCTTTGACTGATCCATTTTGAACTACTTCAAAATCTTATCAAGGTATGTACTCATCGAAAGTCTTATCAAGCGTCTTGATCTATCTCTATAGATCTTGATGCCCAATATGTAAGCAGCTTCACCAAGGTCTTTCTTTGAAAAACTCCTTTCAAACACTCCTTTATGCTTTCCAGAAAATTCTACATCATTTCCGATCGACAATATGTCATTCACATATACTTATCAGAAAGGTTGTAGTACTCCCACTCACTTCTTGTAAATACAGGCTTCACCGCAAGTCTGTATAAATCTATATGCTTTGATCAACTTATCAAAGCGTATATTCCAACTCCGAGATGCTTGCACCAGTCCATAGATGGATCGCTGGAGTTTGCAAACTTTGTTAGCACCTTTTGGATCGACAAAACCTTCTGGTTGCATCATATACAACTCTTCTTTGAGATATCCATTTAGGAATGCAGTTTTGACATCCATTTGCCAGATTTCATAATCATAAAATGCGGCAATTGCTAACATGATTCGGACAGACTTAAGCATCGCTACAGGTGAGAAAGTCTCATCGTAGTCAACTCTTTGAACTTGTCGAAAACCTTTCGCAACAAGTCGAGCTTTGTGAACAGTAATATTACCGTCTGCGTCGGTCTTCCTCTTGAAGATCCATTTATTTTCGATGGCTTGCCGATCATCGGGCAAGTCAACCAAAGTCCACACTTTGTTCTCATACATGGATCCCATCTCAGGTTTCATGGCTTCAAGCCATTTTGCGGAATCTGGGCTCATCATCGCTTCCTCATAGTTCGTAGGTTCATCATGGTCTAGTAACATGATTTCCAGAACTGGGTTGCCGTACCACTCTGGTGCGGAACGTACTCTGGTTGATCTACGACGTTCAGCAGAAACTTGATCCGAAGTTTCATGATCATCATCATTAACTTCCTCACTGATTGGTGTAGGAATCACTGGAACAATTTTCTGTGATGTACTACTGTCCATTCCGGGAGAAGGTACAATTACCTCATCAAGTTCTACTTTCCTCCCACTCACTTCTTTCGAGAGAAACTCCTTCTCTAGAAAGGATCCATTCTTAGCAACGAATATCTTGCCTTCGGATCTGTGATAGAAGGTGTACCCAACAGTTTCTTTTTGGGTATCCTATGAAGATTTACTTCTCCGATTTGGGTTCGAGCTTATCATGTTGAAACTTTTTCACATAAGCATCGCAGTGCCAAACTTAAAGAAATGACAGCTTAGGTTTCTCGTCAAACCACAGTTCATACGGTGTCATCTCCACGGATTTAGATGGTGCCCTATTTAACGTGAATGTAGCTGTCTCTAATGCATAACCCCAAAAGCGATAGTAGTAGATCAGTAAGAGACATCATTGATCGCACCATATCTAATAAAGTACGGTTATGATGTTCGGACACACCATTACACTATGGTGTTCCAGATGGCGTGAGTAGTGAAACTATTTCACATTGTTTTTACTGAAGGCCAAACTCGCTAACTCAAATATTTTACCTCTATGATCATATCGTAGAAACTCTTATTTTCTTGTTACGATGATTCTCCACTTCACTCTGAAATTCTTTTGAACTTTTCAAATGTTTCAGACTTGTGCTTCATTAAGTAGATATATCCATATCTGCTCAAATCATCAGTGAAGGTCAGAAAATAACGATACCCGCCGCGAGCTTCAACACTCATTGGTCCACATACATCTGTATGTATGATCTCCAACAAATCTGTTGCTCGCTCCACAGTTCCGGAGAACGGAGTTTTAGTCATCTTGCCCATGAGGCATGGTTCGCAAGCACCAAGTGATTCATAATCAAGTGATTCCAAAAGTCCATCACTATGGAGTTTCTTCATGCGCTTTACACCAATATGACCTAAACGGCAGTGCCACAAATAAGTTGCACTATCATTATTAACCTTGCATCTTTTGGCTTCAATATTATGAATATGTGTATCACCACGATCGAGATCCAACAAACCATTTTCATTGGGTGTATGACCATAGAAGGTTTTATTCATGTAAACAGAACAACAATTATTCTCTAACTTACATGAATAACCGTATTGCAATAAACATGATCAAATCATATTCATGCTCAATACCAAATAACACTTATTTAGGTTCAACACTAATCCCGAAAGTATAGGGAGTGTGCGATGATGATCATATCAATCTTGGAACTGCTTCCAATACACATCGTCACTTCATCCTTTAACTAGTTTATGTTCATTATGCAACTTCCATTTCGAGTTACTACTCTTTAGCAACTGAACCAATATCAAATACCGAGGGGTTGCTATGAACACTAGTAAAATACACATCAATAATCTGTATATCAAATATACCTTTGTTCACTTTGCCATCCTTCTTATCCGCCAAATATCTAGGGCAGTTCCACTTCTAGTGACCATTTCCTTTGCAGTAGAAGCACTTGTTTCAGGCTTGAGTTTAGCTTTGGGTTTCTTCACGGGAGTGACAACTTGCTTGTCATTCTTCTTGAAGTTCCCCTTCTATCCCTTTTCCCTTTACTTGAAACAAGTGGTCTGGTTAACCATCAACACTTGATGCTCTTTCTTGATTTCTACCTTCGCCGATTTCAGCATCGTGAAGAGCTCGGGAATTACTTTCGTCATCCCTTGCATATTATAGTTCATCACGAAGTTCTACTAACTTGGTGATAGTGTCTAGAGAACTTTGTCAATTACTATCTTATCTGGAAGATTAACTCCCACTTGATTCAAGCAATTGTACTACCCAGACAATCTGAGCACATGCTCACTGGTTGAGCTATTCTCCTCCATCTTGTAGGCAAAGTACTGTCAGAGGTCTTATACCTCTCGACACGGGCATGAGTATGAAATACTAATTTCAACTCTTGGAACATCTCATATGCTCCGTGGCGTTTCAAAACATTTTTGAAGTCCCGGTTATAAGCCGTAAAGCATGGTGCACTAAACTATCAAGTAGTCATCATATCGAACTTTTGTCAATACGTTCATAACGTCTACATCTGCTCCTGCAATAGGTCTGTCACCTAGCGGTGCATCAAGGACATAATTCTTCTGTGCAGCAATGAGGATAATCCTCACATCACGGAACAATTCCGCATCATTGCTACTAACATCTTTCAACTTGGTTTTCTCTAGGAACATATAAAAAATAAATGTGGAGCAACATCGCGAGCTATTGATCTACAACATAGATATGCTAATACTACCAGGACTAAGTTCATGATAAATTAAAGTTCAATTAATCATATTACTTAAGAACTCCCACTTAGATAGACATCCCTCCGGTCATCTAAATGATCACGTGATCCAAATCAACTAAACCATGTCCGATCATCACGTGAGATGGAGTAGTTTCAATGGTGAACATCTTATGTTGATCATATCTACTATATGATTCACGCTCGACCTTTCAGTCTCCAGTGTTCCGAGGCCATATCTGCATATGCTAGGCTCGTCAAGTTTAACCCGAGTATTCTGTGTGTGCAAAACTGGCTTACACCCGTTGTATTTGAACGTAGAGCTTATCACACCCGATCATCACGTGGTGTCTCGGCACGACGAACTTTCGCAACGGTGCATACTCAGGGAGAACACTTATACCTTGAAATTTAGTAAGGGATCATCTTATAATGCTACCGTCATTCTAAGCAAAATAAGAAGCATAATAAGATAAACATCACATGCAATCAAAATATGTGACATGATATGGCCATCATCATCTTGTTCTTTTGATCTCCATCTCCAAAGCACCGTCATGATCTGTAGGGTAACGCAGCAGAAAATAAAAATTTCCGACCTACGCACCAGCCCAGGACCACTATGAAGACTGCATACAAGGTTTGATCTGTTTCGTTACCGACTCGTAGCGCAGCGGAAGTAGAGTCGATGACGATCGTTGGTGCAGATCCCCGCAGCTAGGATTTACAACCTCCCAACCGCGAGGATGTATACCCTCATCTTCTCCTCGGACAGCCCTCCGGGAGACGGTCGAACAGTCCCCCGGATGGTGTCGCGGACAGCCCTTCGGGAGGACCTTCGAAACTCGAACGGTCACTCGGACAGCCCTTCGGGAGGACCTTCGAAACTCGGACGGTCACACGGACAGCCCTTCGGGAGGCACTCACGAACTAAGACCGAAACTACGATCTCTCTACAGAGTTGCACACATACGGTCTCATCTATCCGGCAGGGCTTCGCCGTCCAGAACTAGTTCCTGCCGGAACCCAGACAGCCTTTCGGCACTACGAAACTATTTCGTGGGAGGGAGAGAGAATGCCAGATCATGCATGGCTTGTGTATGAGAGCAAGGGATGATTGTGGAGGGCTGCCCCTCCACCTCTATTTATAGGCCAAGGCAAGGGGTGGGGTGGTGGAGGAAATACCAAAATACCCATGCTACATGTCCCACATGAAGGGTAAAATGGTAATGCAAGTGGGGCCCCCAAGGGGGACACCACCATGGCAGCCCAACACCTTGTCCCCCCATGGGGGGGGCCCCCAACAAGCCACCAACATGTCTCCATGAAACATGCATGCTCCCTAGACAAAAAGCCACCAAACATGCAACCCCCGATTCGTGGGATCTTGTCCCCTCGCGCTGAGACAAGATGTTTTCCGCGAAACTTTTTTCTGAAAAATTCCAGAAGGTCCCAGAACATTTCCGGTACCCTCTAAAATTATTCTGGGCATGATCCGAGACATTTTCGGTGCTGTGGTTTTTATCAGCGGAAAGCATTAACAGCGGTTACGGCAGTTTCGGAACATTTCCGGTTTTTCTCTCTGAAAATTCCCAGAAGTTCCCAGACCAATTCTGGCACCCTCTGATAATTTCCATGCGGTGCCGAAACCCTTTTTGACCTAATAATATATTCCGAAACATATTTTCGGTTTTACCGAAACTCTTTCGGTGTTCTCTCTCCGGAACTCTTCCGTTGTCTCCGAAACTTTTTCGGTGATTTTCTCTCAGACTCCCTGTCTAGTATTCAGCAGATAGATGACCCTTAAGCGTGTGACCCTATAGGTTCAGTGAAGTATAGACATGACCCGGAAACACTTCCGATCAATGATCAACATCGGAGCCGTGGACACCCATATTGACCCCCTATACCCACATGAATAAATATTCGAGTGAACCTCCAGTTGCTGTGTGCTATTCCTTTTGCTTCATGATATGTCACAAACACCCGAGGTGAGATTTATTGCATCCCCGTGGGCAAACACTTTGTCCACTATGCAAGTTACCTCGTTACCGGTTTTGTTCTCTTTTCTCGTTTTCGTGTTCCGGCATCCCAGTGATCAAATCACCCTGTGTCTGGCCAGACGATGATGGATACCGTTACACCGAGAGGGCCCGAGTATATCTCTCCATCGTCGGAGGAGCAAATCCCAATCTTGAGCTATCTCGTTACTTGCCATACTTTCCCATGAACCCGTAAGCCGCCGTAATAGCCATCCAGTTACGGATGACGTTTAACAAACCCCAAAGTTCATGAATCAAGCATGAAGGAACTCGATACTCTCATGGTCTAAGGAATTATGCAAACATTAACTTCCTGTGTTATTAACCATAAACTTGTGACGAATGTATCTCATAGCATAACATCAATCGGGTCGATTCAACACAAATGTTCTGCTAACATTGTGCCCTCAAAATTGCTGGCATAGACATGCCCATGATCAGGAAAACAGAACCATCATGCAACACTTGAGCTAGTCTTAGAGGCCAGACCAGGAATACATTTTATCGTTTATTATTCCATACGTGCATATGAGTCTTCCTCCGAGCCTCGTTTTATTTGTAGACTCGAGAACCATAGCAGTTATAGCATGGAACATAAACCTAATTATGAACAGTGAGATAAATAATAGAATTTATTATTGCCTCTAGGGCATATCTCCTACAATATGTGTCCTTTCCCCTCTCGGTTGTTACATCAAAGCGGACACCGCTGTTTTGGTTGGTGCTCTTTTGATCTTGGACAATCGTGTAAAATGTATTCCCATTTATCTCGTATCCTTTGTAAATCAATACAGTCGAAGATGGTCCCCTGGACAACAAGTACAACTCATCACAAACAGTGTTGTCACCTCTGAGACGTGTTTCCAACCAACTGCTGAAAGTCCTGATGTGTTCACGTGTAATCCAGTCGTCGCACTGCTCCGGGTGTTTGGAGCGCAGACTGTTCTTGTGTTCATCGACATACGGGGTCACCAATGTAGAGTTCTGTAGAACTGTGTAGTGTGCTTGAGACCAAGAATATCCGTCCCTGCATATTATTGAGTCCCTTCCAAGCGTGCCTTTTCCAGTCAGTCTCCCCTCGTACCGCGATTTAGGGAGACCTATCTTATTAAGGCCAGGAATGAAGTCAACACAAAACCCGATGACATCCTCTGTTTGATGGCCCATGGAGATGCTTCCTTCTGGCCTTGCGCGGTTACAGACATATTTATTTAGGACTCCCATGAACCTCTCAAAGGGGAACATATTGTGTAGAAATACGGGCCCCAGAATGACAATCTCGTCGACTAGATGAACTAGGACGTGTGTCATGATATTGAAGAAGGACGGTGGGAACACAAGCTCGAAACTGACAAGACATTGCGCCACATCACTCCTTAGCCTTGGTACGATTTCTGGATCGATCACCATTTGAGAGATTGCATTGAGGAATGCACATAGCTTCACAATGGCTAATCGGACGTTTTCCGGTAGAAGCCCCCTCAATGCAACCGGAAGCAGTTGCGTCATAATCACATGGCAGTCATGAGACTTTAGGTTCTGGAACTTTTTCTCTGCCATATTTATTATTC
The DNA here is from genome assembly GCA_902687465.1 of Secale cereale. Taxonomy (NCBI): domain Eukaryota; kingdom Viridiplantae; phylum Streptophyta; class Magnoliopsida; order Poales; family Poaceae; genus Secale; species Secale cereale. The sequence continues at coordinate 896,285,487 of LR738710.1, forward strand.
CCTTTATATTCGACGAGAAGCCAGTCGGGACCTTCATACTGAGAAGGCATTCAAAGAAGATTTCTTTCTCTTCTTTCGTAAGAGCATAGCTGGCAGGACCTTCATACTGCTTCGGAGGGATGCCGTCTTTTTCGTGCAAACGTTGCAGGTCCTCCCGTGCCTCAGCTGTATCTTTTGTCTTTCCATACACGCCCAAGAAGCCTAGCAGGTTCACGCAAAGGTTCTTCGTCACGTGCATCACGTCGATTGAAGAGCGGACCTCTAGGTCTTTCCAGTAGGGTAGGTCCCAAAATATAGATTTCTTCTTCCACCTGGGTGCGTGTCCCTCATCGTCATTCGGAACAGCTAGTGCGCCGGGGCCCTTTCCGAAGATTACGTGTAAATCATTGACCATAGCAAGTACGTGATCACCGGTACGCATGGCGGGCTTCTTCCGGTGATCTGCCTCGCCTTTGAAATGCTTGCCTTTCTTTCGACATTGATGGTTGGTCGGAAGAAATCGACGATGGCCCAGGTACACATTCTTCCTGCACTTGTCCAGGTATATACTTTCAGTGTCATCTAAACAGTGCGTGCATGCGTGGTATCCTTTGTTTGTCTGTCCTGAAAGGTTACTGAGAGCGTGCCAATCGTTGATGGTCACGAACAGCAACGCCTTTAGGTCAAATTCCTCCTGTTTGTGCTCATCCCACGCACGTACACCGTTTCCATTCCACAGCTGTAAAAGTTCTTCAACTAATGGCCTTAGGTACACATCAATGTCGTTGCCGGGTTGCTTAGGGCCTTGGATGAGAACTGGCATCATAATGAACTTCCGCTTCATGCACATCCAAGGAGGAAGGTTATACATACATAGAGTCACGGGCCAGGTGCTGTGATTGCTGCTCTGCTCCCCGAAAGGATTAATGCCATCCGCGCTTAGAGCAAACCATACGTTCCTTGCGTCCTTTGCAAACTCCTCCCAGTACTTTCTCTCGATTTTTCTCCATTGCGACCCGTCAGCGGGTGCTCTCAACTTCCCGTCTTTCTTACGGTCCTCACTGTGCCATCGCATCAACTTGGCATGCTCTCTGTTTCTAAACAAACGTTTCAACCGTGGTATTATAGGAGCATACCACATCACCTTCGCAAGAACCCTCTTCCTGGCGGGCTCGCCATCAACATCACCAGGGTCATCTCGTCTGATCTTATACCGCAACGCACCGCATACCGGGCATGCGTTCAGATCGTTGTATGCACCGCGGTAGAGGATGCAGTCATTAGGGCATGCATGTATCTTCTGCACCTCCAATCCTAGAGGGCATACGACCTTCTTTGCTGCGTATGTACTGTCGGGCAATTCGTTATCCTTCGGAAGCTTCTTCTTCAATATTTTCAGTCGCTTCTCAAATCCTTTGTCAGCCACAGCATTCTCTGCCTTCCACTGCAGCAATTCCATTACGGTACCGAGCTTTGTGTTGCCATCTTCGCAATTGGGGTACAACCCTTTTTTGTGATCCTCTAACATGCGATCGAACTTCAGCTTCTCCTTTTGACTTTCGCATTGTGTCCTTGCATCGACAATGACCCGGCGAAGATCATCATTTGGTTCCTCTTGATCTTCAGCAGCTTCACCCGTTGCAGCATCATTGGGCACATCGTCTGGTTCCTCTTGATCTTCACCAGCTCCCCCCATTGCAGCATCACCGTATTCAGGGGGCACATAGTTGTCATCGTACTCTTCTTCTTCGCCGTCTTCCATCATAACCCCTATTTCTCCGTGCCTCGTCCAAACATTATAGTGTGGCATGAAACCCTTGTAAAGCAGGTGGGAGTGAAGGATTTTTCGGTTAGAGTAAGACATCGTAATCACACATTTAGTGCATGGACAACACATAAAACCATTCTGCTTGTTTGCCTCTGCCGCATTTAGAAACTCACGCACGCCCTTAATGTACCCGGAGGTGTGTCTGTCATCGTACATCCATTGGCGGTTCATCTGCGTGCATTTATATATAATTAAGTGTGTCAAAAACCATTACAGAACATCATAAATAGATAATTAAGTGACCAAATGGATAAAAGTTCATCATCACATTAAAACCAAAGTACATACATATATAGTTCTCATCTAACAACATATAGCTCTCCATACACATCGAAACTATGTAAAACATTTCAACGCGAAAACAAATGCTATCATAATCGCAACCAAGGTAACAATTGATCCAACGGCATAATGATACCAAGCCTCGGTATTAATGGCATATTTTCTAATCTTTTTAATCTTCAACCGCATTGCATCCATCTTGATCTTGTGATCATCGACGACATCCGCAACATGCAACTCCAATATCATCTTCTCGTCCACAATTTTTTATTTTTTCCTTCAAGAATTTGTTTTCTTCTTCAACTAAATTTAACCTCTCGACAATAGGGTCCATCTTGATCTTGTGATCATCGATAACTTCCGCAACATGCAACTCCAATTCCATCTTCTCCTCCTCCATTTTTTCCAATTTTTTCTTTAACGAAATGTTTTCCTCTTCAACTAAATTTAACCTTTCCACAAGAGGGTCGGTTGGAATTTCCGGTTCAACTACCTCCTAGACATAATAAAACATCTATGCATGTCAGGTTGGTCGGCATAACTATCATAAGCACTAAAACAAATAGTTATAAATTAAAGATAATATACCACATCCGAATCGTAGACCGGACGAGGGCCCACGTGGGCGGATATCAAAACCATCGCACTATATAATAACAAGCAATAATAAACGTAAGAAAATTAGACAAATATCTATCTAAAGCAATAATAAAAGTAAGAAAAGCATGGACATAACAAGAGGCTCACCACGGTGGTGCCGGTGACGAGAGCGGCGGGGGCGATCGACGGCGGCGAAGACGGGGACGGGACGTGACGGACCGCTAAACCTAGACAAATCTCGAAGAAAATAGAGCTTCGAGAGGAGAAAAGCTTAACTAGTGTGGCTCGGGCATTCCACCGAACATGTTGTGTGCATAGGAGGTGAGCTAGAGCACCACTAACCCCTCTCCCCCTCGGCCAGAAAAAAAACAGAGCAGTGAGCTCTGCTCTTGAGTGAGGGGGTTTATATAGGCAACTCACTGGTCCCGGTTGGTGCTACAAACCGGGGCTAAAGGGGAGCCTTTGGTCCCGGTTCATAAAACAAACCGGGACTAATAGTGGTGGGCCAGGAGCAAGAGCCATTGGTCCCGGTTTTTAGCTCCAACCGGGACCAATAGGTCCAGACGAACCGGGACCAATGGCCCACGTGGCCCGGCCGGCCCCCTGGGCTAACGAACCGGGTCCAGTACCCCCATTGGTCCCGGTTCTAGATTGAACCGGGGCTAATGGGCTGGACCAATGCCCTGTTTTCTACTAGTGTAATGATGAAGTATTGGTTTTGTTGAATCATTTGACACTAGACAAAAGGTGACATGAGGGGGACTAGGGTTGTGGATCGCCGAGAAGTCGGGGGTCGAGGGGTCGAGAGAGGTTGCTTAGCTAGTGTCAAAGTATTGAAGAATTCCATGACTTCATCATTTGCCAGAAGTAACCGGGGCATGTTGGTACGAAGTTATGCAAAGATGTTCTGGAACGGAGTTCCTGATAGGATAATCCGTCTTTTGTTACGGATTATCTTATCTGGGACTTCGTTCCAAAACAACTTTGGAGAGCTTCGTACCATCATGCTACTGTTACTTTCGCCTAATGATGAAGTATTGGTTTTGTTGAATCATTTGACACTAGCTAGACAAAATGTGACATGAGGGGGTCTAGGGTTTGTGGATCGCCAAGCAGTCGAGGGTTGAAGCTAGTTCTACGTTTGCCATTAATATATCCATCTGTCATGTTTGAATAATAATTGGCATGTTGTAAATATTTGTAGAAACAATGGACGACAACACCCGAGACCTAGCACAAGAAGCGATGTTGATGGACATAATCGCACACGGACAAAATGCCGTCTTGTCGTATCTCAACGACACCGATGAGCAGGTCGAACAAGAGCTGCGGCTGGAAGATCTAGGCTATGATATTGATGAATTCGGTGACCCAATGCACATGGAAGAAGTAGACCGTGAGGACGGCTCCGGTGACCCAATGCCGGTGCAAGAAGGAGACCGTGATGCTGGCTCCGGTGACCGAACCGAGTCCGGCCAGGAGGGATATATGTTAGTTAAGCATGTGCTGACTAGTTAATTGATTCATTCATTAACTCTCGTCTTTGTTCCTTTTCTAGCCCTCCGGATCGAGCAAATCTTCGGTAAAGAGACGAGGAGCGAAGAAAAAGTTGAGGCCGGATGAAAAGTTTGAGATCTCAGAAATCTCGCGCTCCGGCGAGCCGATTGCACCCATCCGCACAAAGAATGCATTTGTTAATCAGTGCGGGGTTCTGGTTAGGGACAAGATCCCGATCAGCATCCATCAATGGTTAAAGCCGGCTGCAAAAGACGCTCAGGTGACTTATGTCACTGATATGCAGAAAGAAGATCTTTGGACTGAGCTGAAGACAAACTTCGTCCTACCGCGAGAGGTTGATCCGGCGAAGCCAGTTATAGAGGACTTAATCAAGTCTGCTGCACTTCAGAAGATGGCAGACCAATTCAGGGCATGGAAGAAAAAACTGAATACGTTTGTCAAAGAGAAAACGACTCCAGAATTCGTGGGCATATATGAGAAGATCAAAGATGACTGGCCCGCATTTGTGGCCTATAAGAAGTCGGAAAAGAGTCAGAAGATGTCGGAGACAAACCGGATAAATGCTGCAAAGAAGATGCATCACCATCGCACGGGGTCGGGCGACTACCTCGTAGCCCGGCCTAAGTGGGCCAGGGCTGAGAATGATCTGCTTCAGAAAGGGATCGAACCAGAGACAATGCACTGGCCAGAACGTTGCCGGACTTGGTTCTTCGGGGCTGGCGGATCCTTGGACCCTGTAACAGGGTGGTGCATTTGGACGGACAAGCAATTGGAAACACCACTCAGGAAGATGCGGCAGTATATCAAAGCAGCGCATGCAGGGACGTTCATCCCCGACAGAGAGAACGACGAGCTGACAATGGCCCTCGGGAATCCTGAGCACCCTGGACGGACACGAGGCACGCCAGGCTCCCTTCCGTGGCGTGCTGGGTTTCCGGACGCAGGAGGCTACAAATGCCACGACAGGAGGAAGAAAATGGAGATGACCGAAATCCAGGCGCTGCGGGCCAGAGTACAAGCGATAGAGGAACGGGAAGCAGATCGGGAAAGAATTGCCGAAGCCTCCCCCGAAGCTACCCCGCCATCTCAGCGGAGAAGCAGCGTGGCTTCCACCGAGCTGCTTCAGCCAGAGCTTGCCTTGACGGCTACTGCCAGGAATCCTGTGGATGCTATCACGGAGGCACAAAATTGCCACCTTATGGCACAGTGGATGAATCTGAAGGTCAAGGCGGCTGCTGGCTCTGTTTATCCTTCTGGACCAGACGACACTTTTCACTGCCGGCCGATTCCAGAAGGATATGCTAGGGTGATGGTCGACGAAATAACGGAGGGATTTGAGGAGCTCCAGCTTGACCACCCTACCGGTGAAGGGGAGACTCGGCTGGGTTCTTCACTGAAGACTCCATGCCTATGGCGGAAGGACCTAATCAACATTCTGAACTGGACGCCTCCGCCTCCTCCTCCTCCTCCGACGAGTCAGGGCACTCCGCCTCCTCCACCGCCTCCTCCTCCGGCGAGTGACCATCAGGGCACTACGGCTCCTTCTCCGGCGAGTGACCATCAGGGCACTCCGGCTCCTTCTCCGGCGCGTGGCGGCACACCGCCTCCTTCGCCGCCGGCGCGTGGCGGCACTCCGCCTCCTTCGCCGCCGGCGCGCCCGAGCAGACAGCCAGCTCCTCCTTCGCCTAATCAGCAAGGGCGGAAGAGACCTGCCGCCGCTCCGGCTGCTCCTGCTCCGGCGCCTAAGCAAGTAAAGAAGACAGCCGCTTCGTCTGGTCCGGCGACGTCTACCAGTACAGCCAGAGGCGGGAGGCGATGCAGATTCGGTCCTTCTCTCACGCCTCTAGAGAAGTTACCGTACGAGAGGTCCGACGAGGAAAACACGAAGATCGCTGAAGGCGAAGTGAAGGACTTTTTTGAAGGGTTGAAAGCACAGAGACATCCACCTCCAGAGGAGAAGATAGATGCGGTGAAAGCAAAGCGCACTCTTGCTGCCCTGAAGCAACCAGCGAAAAGTAAGCCGAAGGGCAACTATGACCGCATTATTCAAAAGACATTTCAAGATGCCAAGCGGTCCGGAAGTACAAAAAGTGATCAGAGGTTAGCAGAAGGGCGAGCTGGGAAACAAATTGCCCAGCTCGGCGAACAAGCGAACCAATCGTGCCCCCCGCTCAAGGTGTCTAGCGACATGGTCGCTAATGATCCGAGGATGGTGCCCGGTTATACCAATCTTGCAGCTGATTACGCGTCCGACGATGTACACTATGATTTCATGGACGTGCAGATAGAAAGATACGAGTACAAAAAGCCTCTCGTCAAAAATGAAAGATCTCTATCAACGAATATGCGAAGATTGCATGATTGGTACATGAAAATCTGCAGAGAGTCTGGGGGGAGGAATAACTTGTATTTGAGAGTTAAACCGGAGCATGACCTCGTTGGAATTGACCTGTTGCCTGTTCCATTTGAGGAGTTCTATCAATTTTTCAATCAATTGGCCCTCGATAAAACAACGATCACCTGCTACTGTCTGTAAGTAGTACTACTTCTGTCATTAAGTCTCTCTATATAGCTGATCTTCATTGCATGTATTTATAATTATCCTCACTATATTATGCAGATTGAAGATCGTCGAATTGAAGAAAAGACAAGTAGGTGATATTGGGTTTATTAACACATACCTCATAGATGCAACCGAGGTTAAATTGCTTCCCGGCGATACCGAGACCAACTTGCTACGATCGTTGGTGGTAAATGAAAACAAAGATATAATACTCTTTCCTTACAACTTCAAGTGAGTGTTAATGTCTTGTGCATATTTGGTTTCCCTTATATATATCAGTCAAGTTTATAGTGATGTAATGATCTCATGCATTCGTGCGCAGCTTCCACTATATTCTCTTAGAGATTAAGCTTGAGAAGGGAATAGTAACTGTCTTCGACTCTAAACGTAAAGATTCCGAGGAGTATGCGGACATGACTCAAATGCTAGCCAGGTAAGTTAAATCGATCAATATTATCCACCATGCATATATATCAGCAACTTCATTTCTGATATCAACTAATTGTTTCCTTTGTCTGGCAGGGCTTGGAAAACATTCAGCAAAAAAGCTCCGGGACTGCCGAAGAAGCTACAATTTAGATACCCGAAAGTAAGTACTATATAGTAGCATGTTCCGCGCGCGCATCTCCTATATCTTGATTCAAGCGCTAGCTAGTTTCATCAATACCAATTTGGCATTCTTGCTTATCAGTTTGATTGAGCTCTATTTCTTGTAAAGTGGTTGTGGCAGGAACCCGGGAATGATTATTGTGGATACTACATTTGCGAGTCCATCCGCCACACGACCTGTGAGCGGGGCTACACTGATGAACAATTTAAAGTGCGTAAGCAATCAATAATATTCACAAATTTATAGCATCATTTCATGTATTGACCCCTACTTCAAATTAGATGTTTCGGATGCGGGATGAACTCCTAACACCAGATCGTCTGGGAGCAATTCAAGAGGAATTGGCGGCATTCTTCCTTGAACACGTGATCGCTGAAGACGGAGAATACTATGTGGACCCTGCATCCATGTGTTAGGAGATTATTTTTGTAAGAGATAATTATTGTATATATGTGCCCGGTAGTGTCGGATCGATAGATATACGAGAACTTGTTGTTCGACCAATCTCTCGGAGAAGGAGAGGTGGTCGATATTATTACTTCTCTCTGTATGCATATATATATATGTTGATTATATATACGAGATCTTCTGTTCCTTCGTTTGCTTAGTATAGCTAGCAGCTAGCTAGCTAGCTAGCGTGACTCTAGTCCATATATATACGTATGTGTAGTATGTAGCGTCGACCAAAAGCACGGACATAAGAGAGAACACTTCTCTCTATTAATTAGCTAGCTAACACAATATATCAAACACCTAAATTAACCCCCAAAACCTAAAACCCCCCCTCCCCTTTCAAAAAAAAAAAAACAAAAACCACAGCTACAGAAATGCTGACACGTGCATGCCTTTTGGTCCCGGTTGGTACCACCAACCGGGACTAAAGCCCCTCCTGCCTGGACTCGGTGCACAGGCCACGTGGACACCCTTTTGCCCCGGTTCTGGATTGAACCGGGACTAAAGGGTCAGAGCATTAGTACCGACCCTGTTGCCCCGGTTCCAGAACCGGGGCTAAAAGGCCAAATGAACCGGGGCTAAATCCCCTTTATCTACTAGTGTGTAGATCCTTCCCGTATACTCTTATATTAGTTTCTCTTTTCTTAGCACGCTCAGATCTATTCCTCCTTAGCAGTCTTTTGAAAACCTGTTTTTCTCCTCGGTAGATCTGCTAAGTATGTTCCTGTTTAAGTTGATATGCCCTGATCTTTGCGAAACTCTGTAACTTAACGCAACGGTTTAGCCGTTCCTCTTCAACTGCCATTAACCGGAAATGATATAGCTTGTTATAATTGCCGGTTTAACCATGCCATTAGTCCTCAGTTTAAACCGTTGCGTAATTTTCATAGATAGTTCCCGGTTTATACCGCTGTACTTTCATAATCCGTTTTCTGTATTTTACCTTTTCCAGTACTTTGCTCCTTCGTTGCAATGGCTAAACAGTATGTCTCCTGCGATTGGGTTCCTTCGGTCATCACTGAGGATGATTTAATCAAGCTGTCTGAAATTGGCACTTTAGGACCTCAGTCTGAATTGAAGTGGCGGGCTCCGGGTAATGAATGTCCCCCTACTCACAGATCCGGGGAGGTCATTGTGTTTTTGGATCATATATCTCGAGGCTTCTCTCCCCCCGGTTCAAAAATTTTCCGGGATGTTCTTGCTGCTTTCCAACTGCACCCGCAGGACCTTGGACCCAATTCTGTCTCAAACATCTGTGACTTCCAAGTATTTTCTGAGGTGTATCTGCAAGAGGAACCTTCCGTCGATCTATTCCGGGATTTCTTTCATTTGAATCGGCGCACCGAGTTTACCAGCAGTCCACATCAAGAGCTCGGTGGCGTTAGCATTCAGAAGAGGAGAGATGTGGTGTTTCCCCATGCCGCTTTGCACTCTCATCCCAAAGACTGGGATAAGATATGGTTTTACTGTGTGGACACTTCTCCTGAAGGGGAGAACCCTCTGCCGGGTTACCGTGAAACCCGTATTCCGGAGAATCATCCCTTACCACCACGGCTCGGAGCTGTTGAACTGACCCGGTTCTCACCACAGCTCTCCAAACTAAGAGCTTTCATAGCAAATGGTTTAATTGGGACTGATTTTCTATGCTGCTGGCTATCTTGGAGCATACTTCCCTTGAGCCGGCGATCACATCTAATGTGCAAATATTCTGGTAAACCGGATGATCCTCAAAGGTTTACCAAGGAAAAGCTTTCTGAATCGGAAGTTGTGGAATCAGCCAAGAAAATTCTCAATGTTTCTTTGGCTGACTGTGCTAAGGTCGGTTTAGCTCCATACTACAAGAAGAATAAGCTGCCCGCAGTAAGTTTCTCTTTACCCTGTATTTGTAATCCGTTTCTTTTGAACCGTCTTTCAATTGTCTTTATTTCTTTCAATTAGGCTGATGACTCTTTCTGGAAGAGAAAGCCTCAGGAGAAAATCGTCAAACAGGTCTGGCGAAAAACCCCTGCAAACAAAAAGAGGAAAGCAGTCCTTGACGCCGGTTCTCCCACTGAGGACAATGATCCGGACTCCGAGGTATGCTTTTATCCGGTTTAAATTTTTGCTTTCATGTACTTGTAATCGTATCTAATGATACCTTTCCACAGGAATTGCCTGAAGGTGATAACCCGGCTGAAATTGAGGTAACCATTCTTTCTTCTGACTCAGAACCTCTTCCCCAAAAAAGTCGTCGGACCATCCGGAAATACCAATTTTCTCATCCTTATGCTCAGTTAGACCCTAACTTTATTTTGAAGAAGCAACAGCACGAAGCTTTTCGCCGGACCACTCGCCACAGCGGCCTGGCGGTGGAGTCATCCGGAATTTCCTTAACTCCGGTTCGAAAACACCGTGCTGAGGTGATACTTTCTCCGACCCTCCTTCATCCCAAGGCCGGTCTTATCCGAAAACCCCTTAAACCGTCTGACCTTGATTATCAGGAAACTCCATTGTCTTCCTCCGGTGAATCGACCGCCACGCAGCTTCCTCCCCTGAAAACCGTCCTAGGGTAATTTTCCTCACCTTTTCTGGTTTATGACCCTTTTACTTTATAATGTTGACTTACTTTGCATACTTTGCCAGCAAACCAAAACCCAGCAAGAAACCAAAGGCAAACAAGCCTCCTGCCGAGCCCACTGCAGATAATCTGGCTGCTGATCCGTCCCCCAATGCTCCTTCAGAGGGCGAGCCTGTAGCTCCTCTCGAAGACCCTGCTCCTGAAAATCCTATTACGGAAAATGTCCAAAATCTACCAAGTCCGGCCCGGATTAATTCTCCTCAGACTAATCCGGCGTCTCCTGATCCGGCTCACACTGTCACTCCCCCCAATGCACCAACTTCTCCTGATGTTGTAGTAACTGGGACTGCTTACGTTGCTCCAGCTGAACCCACCGTTTTAGCCAAACATACGGCTAAAGCGGAAAAATTATCTCAAGAAAAGGGGAAGTGGAGTACTGAAATATCCAGCCTTTCCGGCATGAGCGCTCAACACATTTACTCTGGGTATCTGAACCGGCTCCACAGCAGTCGGGATTATGAAGCCAGCTTGGTGAACTTAATGAGGGAAAAATATGAGGTAAACTTCTCTTCTGACTTTGTTCCTTTGATGCATCTCTATCTCATAACAGCCCCCAAGTTCCGGTTTAGCTGCTTACTGAAGGTGATCCGGAACTTTGTACATTTGAACCATTGATCTTTACATTAGCCCCCAAGTATCAAGTAGATAACTTGCTTATGTAGTTGATACTTGTAAAAGTTGCTGTCCATACTTCAATTACACATTAGCCCCCAAGTGTCAAGCAGACAACTGGTTTGTGTGCTTGAGACTTGTAACTTTAAATTATCTTTGCTTTACTGCTTCAACTGCCATTAGCCCCCAAGTGTCAAGTAGACAACTTGGTTGTGTGCATGAGACTTGTCTAAACTTCACCTCTTGTTTTTGAACTTTGTCTGCAGGTTGAGTTGAACCGGAATGCTCTTGAGATTAACGAGCTTCGAAGTCGGCTTACTGAAACAGAGTCTGCCGCTTCAAAGGCTAAAAAAGAACTTCAAGTGAGCTTAAAGACCGCTGAAGACTTGAAGAAATACTTTGAAGAGGAGCGGGCTACTTTTGAGGTCCAGAAAAAAGATCTGGAAAACGGGTTCAGGATGCTGAAGGAGCACTTAATCCGGTGACGAAAGAACTGTCCGGATTAAGACGGCAAATTGACTTAATGACCTCTGCTGTTTTTGGTAAGTATAATTTGAACTCCTGCCTTTATCTTTGTAACCTGTACCTTGTACCGGTTTAACTATGATTGTTGTATGTAGGGCGCCGTGTCTCCCATCTTGGGGACGACTTGCGGAAAAAACTCAAAGCTTGCTACACCTTGGTCGAACAGCTGTACTCCGGGTTGCAAAGGATCATCAGTGCTACTTCGTTTGGTAAACCGGCCCCTACTACAATACAAGATACTTTAAACAAGCTGTCTGTTTTGCCGGCTCGCCTAGAAGAAGTCAAGAAGTCTGCTGCGCGGGGCGGTGCTCTTCTGGCCCTTACGAGGGCTAAGGCATGGGTCCCGGATCTTGATCCGGAGGAGGCTTTTACGGGATTCCCGGATACGAAGGAGGACGGCTCACCTTTCACCGAAACTGATCTCTATGCATTGACGAAAGAAATGCGTCCCCTCGCCAGCATGCTTGCCGCTGAATCGGATTTTTCGAGATATCATCCAGGATACAACCTGCAGAACGAGCGGGTGGAGCGACCGGTTTACGATACCGTCAACTTAATCCCGCCGGTTCGTCCTCACACCTTTGCTCCTGACATTGATCCTTCTAAACTTATCAACGATGAAGTGTATTTCCGGGCCTTGGCGAAGATTGATTGGCGTGCGCCGGATTTCCAACCGCTTCATGAAGATGAAGATGTTCCGGAACAAGGCGATGGCCAGCCGTCCCAGCAAGGAGAAGCATAATCTTGAATTTTATTGCTGTACTCATAACTGATATTCCATTAAACAATGTTTCCAAACCGTTGGGCTCGTCATGCCTTGTAATAGGTTAGCCGAAACATAATTTTGCTTTGATCCGAATATTTTGTCTTTATGAAGTACTCTCCGGTTGACTTGTTGTCTGATGTGGTTGCCTTCCTCTGTTCATAGAAAAAATATCGAAAAATATGTCCTAGTGGCTTACCACTGGACGGATTAATTTGTTCGCTTTAAAACATCAAATAAACATATCTTTATATTAAAGATAACTTTCATACCTGAGATTTATGTGGCCAATACACTTTAAAACCGGCAGGACTTTAAAGTCACTTTATGAAGGTCTTCATGAATCCAAATAGAAACTCGAAATTTCTCCGGTTCATCTTGATGATAAATCCGGTTCATCTTGTTTCAGAAAGTTGTAACTTTTGCCTGATACGCGATCCGGGTTTTAATGAACGCCGGTTTACTTGGTCTGATATGCATGATCCAGACTTTTCACTTTACAGATATGTGGTCAGCTTCTGTAGCTGTTCCACTCTGGTTTAAAGGGTTTAAAACACAAACACAAAAAGATGCAAATTTTGCAAATAAGACCATGTAGTCGAGGCTTTTTCAAAGAGCTGCCAGGCTCAAAGCAAGGTTCAGCCAATCACCGGGACGCGGATTGGCCGACACTCCCAGAGGGCCTAGCCAATCACTGAACGTGGAATTATCCAACTTTTCAGAGGGCCGAAAGAGCCGTATATAAAAATTGTTCCGATCACTGGGACGCGGATTGGCCGACACTCCCAGAGGGCCTAGCCAATCACTGAACGTGGAATTATCCAACTTTTCACAGGGCCGAAAGAAGCGTATATAAAAATTGTCCCGATCACTGAGACGCGGATTGGCCGACACTCCCAGAGGGCCTCCAGGGTTCCTCCTGAACCGGTGGGTCAATGTAAACTAATCACTGAACGTGGACTTGTCCAACTTTTCAGAGGGTCGAAAGAACTATGAAACTAATCCGATCACTAGGAGTGGATGATACCAGCTCCCAGAGGGCCTCCAGGGTTCCTCCTGAACCGGTGGGTCAATGTAAACCAATCACTGAACATGGACTTGTCCAACTTTTCACAGGGTTGATAGAATTATCAAATTAATCCGATCACTGGGAGTAGATGATACCACTCCCAGAGGACCTCCAGTGTTCCGTCTGAACCTGTGG
>LR738710.1:896299050-896326643 GCA_902687465.1 Secale cereale
AACGTGGACTTGTCCAACTTTTCAGAGGGTCGAAAGAACTATGAAACTAATCCGATCACTAGGAGTGGATGATACCAGCTCCCAGAGGGCCTCCAGGGTTCCTCCTGAACCGGTGGGTCAATGTAAACCAATCACTGAACGTGGACTTGTCCAACTTTTCAGAGGGTCGAAAGAACTATGAAATTAATCCGATCACTGGGAGTGGATGATACCAGCTCCCAGAGGGCCTCCAGGGTTCCTCCTGAACCGGTGGGTCAATGTAAACCAATCACTGAACATGGACTTGTCCAACTTTTCACAGGGTTGATAGAATTATCAAATTAATCCGATCACTGGGAGTAGATGATACCACTCCCAGAGGACCTCCAGTGTTCCGTCTGAACCTGTGGGTTTTTTATGAAGTCTTCTCTTCTCGAACCGGATATGATCTCCTGTTCTTGAGAGTTCTATTGCTCCTTCACATATTCTGCAAAAAATCAGTTTATAAACCGGCCAATATTGAAATATAGTATCTGATAGTAAACTTGTATGGTTGTTTTTCACAGGATTTTTGTATATGGAAAAAGGGCTGAGCCCCCGGTTTACCGAGGGTGCCGGTTTATTATTCGTAATATATACATAGGATACATTGGAGCACATAGCTCAAGTATAGTATGGCCGTAAATGGGCGATGTTCCACGACCTCTTTGTCTCCTCTTCTGATGTCCGTGAGTCCTTGTGTTCTCGAATGTCCACCAAGTAATATGAACCGTTGTGTAGATTCTTGCTGACCAAAAAGGGCCCTTCCCATGGTGGGGATAGCTTGTGCATATCTGTTTGATCTTGGATGAGCCGGAGTACCAAGTCACCCTCCTGGAATGTCCTTGTTCTAATCCGGCGGCTATGATATCTGCGCAGATCTTGCTGATAAATCGCCGACCGCGCTGCAGCCGTATCACGCTCTTCATCCAACCGGTCTAAACCGTCCTGTCTTGACTCTTCGTTGATTGCTTCCACATAGGCTGTTATCCTTGGTGAGTCATGACGTATATCACTTGGAAGAACTGCTTCAGCGCCGTAAACCATGAAGAAAGGCGTGTAGCCTGTAGACCGGTTTGGTGTAGTATTAATACTCCAAAGAACAGATGGCAATTCTTCAACCCATCAACCTGGGGTTCTCTGCAAAGGTGTCATAAGCCGGGGTTTGATGCCTCGCAAAATCTCCTGATTTGCCCTTTCGGCCTGGTCGTTGGTCTGAGGATGAGCCACAGAAGATACATCTAATCGAATATGTTCTCTTTGACAGAATTCCTTCATTTCACCCTTAGATAGATTAGTACCATTGTCTGTGATGATGTTGTGTGGAAAGCAAAACCGGAATATCACTTTTTTGATGAATTTAACCGCTGTTGCCGCATCACACTTGCTTATAGGCTCCGCTTCAACCCACTTTGTAAACTTGTCTACCGCCACTAGTAGATGAGTTTTTTGATCTCAGGACCGTTTGAAAGGCCCAACCATATCAAGCCCCCAAGTTGCGAAAGGCCAAGTTATTGGTATCATCCGGAGTTCCTGTGCCGGCACCAGAGCACGCCTTGAGAATTTCTGACAAGCATCACACTTCCGGACCAGATCTGCCGCATCTGCATGCGCGGTTAACCAATAGAAACCATGTCGGAATGCTTTTGCTACCAATGATTTTGAACCGGCATGATGACCACAATCCCCTTCATGAATCTCCCTTGAAATCTCACAACCTTCCTCAGCTGAAACACATCGCTGAAATACTCCCGAAGTACTACGATGGTGAAGCTCTCCGTTTGCAATTGTCATGGACTTAGAGCGCCGGATTATCTGTCGCGCTTCCTCTTCGTCTTCCGGCAACTCTCCTCGACCCAGGTATGCTAAATAGGGTAGCGTCCAATCCGGAATAATATGGAGTGCTGCAACTAGCTGCGCCTCCAGGTCCGGAACAGCTAAGTCTTCCTTCGAAAGTACCTGAACCGAAGGACTGTGCAATTCATCCAAAAAGGTGTTTGGTGGTACCGGTTTACGCTGCGACCCTAGCCGGCTCAGAGCATCGGCCGCTTCGTTTCTCCGCTGGTCTATGTGATCCACCTGATATCCCTTAAAGTGTCGTGCAACTGCTTCAACTTCTCGTCGATAAGCCGCCATGAGGGGATCTCTTGAATCCCACTTGCCAGATACTTGCTGTGCCACTAGGTCTGAGTCACCTAGGCACTTAACCCGGCTCAAATTCATCTCCTTTGCTAACCGCAAACCGTGAAGTAATGCTTCATATTCTGCTGCATTGTTAGTACAAGGAAATAATAAGCGGAGGACATAGCAAAATTTATCACCTCTGGGGGAAGTTAAGACAACTCCAGCCCCCGAGCCCTCCAACTGTTTGGAACCGTCATAGTGAATCGTCCTATAGGTAAGATCCGGCTTCTCTTCAGGAGTCTGCAACTCTGTCCAGTCATTGATGAAGTCTACTAATGCCTGAGATTTTATAGCAGTGCGTGGCACATATTTCAACTCATGCGGGCTGAGCTCGATGGCCCACTTTGCTACCGTGCCTGTAGCTTCCCTGTTCTGGATTATATCCCCCAACGGAGCTGAACTAACCACAGTTATCGGATGTCCTTGGAAATAATGCTTCAGCTTCCGGTTTGCCATGAACACCCCATATACCAACTTCTGCCAGTGAGGATATCTCTGCTTGGACTCAATGAGTACTTCGCTTATATAATAAACCGGGCGCTGAACCGGGTGCTCCTTCCCTGCTTCCTTGCGTTCAACCACAATAGCAACGCTGACCGCTCGTGTATTCGCAGCAACGTATAACAGCAAAGGTTCCCTGTCAATGGGCGCAGCCAAAACTGGTGGGTTTGCTAATTGCCTTTTCAGATCCTCAAACGCTGCATTTGCCTCATCACTCCAGATAAACCGATCTGTTTTCCTCAGCATCTGGTAAAGTGGGATCGCCTTTTCTCCCAAGCGACTGATGAACCGGCTTAACGCTGTGATCCGGCCAGCTATGCGCTGAACATCATTGATACAAACCGGTTTAGTCGAAGACGTGATGGCTTTGATCTTCTCCGGGTTAGCTTCTATTCCTCTGTTTGAGACCAAAAATCCCAAAAGCTTACCAGCCGGAACACCAAAAGCACATTTTTCCGGATTAAGCATCATCCTGTAAGCCCGAAGATTGTCAAAGGTTTCCTTGAGATCCTCTATCATTGTCCCTTCCTTCTTCGATTTGACCACAATGTCATCTACATAGGCATGAACGTTCCTCCCTATCTGCCCCTTCAAACAATTCTGAACGCAACGTTGATAAGTTGCCTGTGCACACTTAAGTCCAAAAGGCATAGACACATAGCAAAAAGCACCAAAAGGAGTTATGAAGGCCGTCTTCTCTTGGTCTTCCACTGCCATTTTGATCTGGTGATACCCTGAATATGCATCTAGGAAACTCAGCCGCTCACACCCCGCCGTGGCATCGATGATCTGATCGATGCGAGGTAGAGCAAAAGGATCAGATGGGCAAGCTTTATTGAGGTCTGTGTAATCCACACACATCCTCCACTTCCCATTCTTCTTTAAGACCAGCACCGGATTAGCCAACCACTCCGGATGAAAAACTTCCACGATGAACCCTGCGGCCAAAAGTCTGGCCACTTCTTCTCCTATAGCCTTGCGCCTTTCTTCGTTGAAGCGGCGCAGATACTGTTTAACTGGTTTAAACTTCGGATCAATGTTTAACTTGTGCTCAGCGAGTTCCCTCGGTATACCTGGCATGTCAGAAGGTTTCCACGCAAAGATATCCCGGTTCTCACGGATGAACTCGATGAGCGCGCTTTCCTATTTGGGATCAAGGTTGGCGCTGATAGTGAATTGTTTAGACGAGTCCCCTGGCACAAAATCAATTTGTTTGGTCTCTTCAGCTGATTTAAACTTCAACGCCGGATCATGCTCGGTAGTTGGCTTCTTCAGCGGAGTCATATCTGCCGGATCAACATTATCTTTATAAAATTTCAACTCCTCTGTGGCACATACTGCCTCTGCATACGCTGCATCACCTTCCTCACATTCCACTGCTATCTTACGGCTTCCATGAACCGTAATCTTGCCTTTATGACCCGGCATCTTAAGCTGCAGATAAACATAACACGGTCTAGCCATAAGCTTAGCATAAACCGTCCTTCCAAACAGAGCATGATACGGACTTTTAATTTTGACGACTTCGAAAGTGATCATCTCTGACCTAGAATCATACTCATTTCCAAAGGTAACTTCTAAATCAATCTTACCAACCGGGTAAGCTGACTTACCTGGGACCACTCCGTGAAACACCGTGTTCGATGATCTTAACTTCTTATCTGTCAGACCCATACGACGGAAAGTCTCGTAATATAAGATATTGATACTGCTACCACCATCCATGAGGACTTTAGTAAACTTGTATCCTCCCACCTGAGGTGCTACCACCAAGGCTAAATGTCCCGGATTATCCATCTGTATGGGGTGGTCTTCTCTGCTCCACACAATAGGCTGCTCCGACCATCTGAGAAATTGCGGCGTCGCCGGTTCTACTGCATTAACAGCCCGCTTTAAAACCTTTTGGTCTCTCTTACACAGACTTGTGGTGAAAACATGATATTGCCCGCTGTTTAACTCCTTCGGATTACTCTGATATCCGGATTGCGGCTGCTGTTGCTGACGCTGTTGCTGCTGATTTCCCTGATTATTATAACTTCCTTGGCCCTGCTGCTGATTATTCTGACTATTGTAAACACCTTGATGATGTGATTGATTTCCCTGACCATTATAATTTCCTTGAGTATTTTGGCCGCCTGCCCGGGGTTGATAACCACCGTTATTGCCCCTATATCCTGATCCGGAACTGTTCCCCTGATGACCCGAACCATAAAATCCAGGCCCTGAACCGCCATGTGGGGGTCGATTAGGAGGATTGAAACGGCCTGCTACTGCCTTCATAAGGGGTATGCACTCTCTCATGGTATGCTTCGCTACCTTCCCTTTTCCGCTATGCTTTGGACAAGGCCGATCCAACTCCTGCTCCCAGCCAAGAGCTCCTCCGCCGGTTTGTAAAGCAGAATCTTCCGGATTACGTTGAAAACCACCTTGAACTTGAGTGTTAGCCACGAAGTCTGAACCACCCTCTGCTTTCCATTTGCCCAAAAAGCCTGAAGTAACCGGATTGACCGGTGCCGGTTTACCAGACTTGCTGGCCTTCCCAGCTTTATCTCCTTCTGCTTCCGGATACTTTGTGTTATCAGAGTCTCCGTATTTCACCAGGGCACTCATTAAAGTTCCCATGTCATTGCAGTCCCTTTTAAGCCGTCCGAGTTTCAATTTTAAAGATTCAAACCGGCAATTGTTCTCCAATGTCACTATCGCCGTACTAGGATTAATACCATTTGAAGAGTGTAAAATCTCTGCTACCCTCCGTACCCAAGCAGCTGTAGACTCCTGCTCTCCTTGCACACAGGCTGCTAGGTCTATCACTGACATCGGCAGTTTGCACGTATCCTTGAAGTTTTTGATGAACTGGCTGCGCAGTTCCCCCCATGATCCAATAGAATTCGGGGGTAGAGCTTTCAACCAGGTCCGGGCCGTGCCCTCGAGCATCATAGTAAAATATTTGGCACAAGCTGATTCATCCATGTCCAGCATCTCCATGGCCATCTCATAACTTTCAACCCAAGCTTCTGGCGGTAAATCGGCTATGTAGTTAGGTACCTTGCGGGGCCCTTTGAAATCCTTGGGCAGCTTAACACTCCGTAGAGCGGGGACAAGAAACTGTACCCCGAAGGAACTCGCCGTAGCTCTTGTTCCCGCAGTGGCTGTGTGAACCGGCGTTGTTTGACGAATTTCCTCCCTGGCACCTGATCTGGCCCGGTTTATGTCTGGAGCTGGCATCGCCGTCCCTGCCGGATTATCCTGCCTGCGCTGATGTCTCCTGCGCTCACTGCTAGATACTTCTGGCTCCTCCCAATGTCTAGTATAACTTCGGTTGGGACGCGGTGTTGAATGTAACCTTTCCCTGCTATGAGAATATGCTTGCTGCTGCATCAATGCCGTATTAAGTAGCTTCTGGACCCTGCGCGCCTCTATTGCCACCGGAGACGTTTCTTCCGCAGGTAAAGCGGCCAAACGCGCCGCCGCTGCAGCAATGTTATCCAAAGGGTTTGAATAATGCCCTGGAGGGACAGGAACATAAGGTGCCGACGTAATCCGGCGCTCCTGCTCTGCGGCGGGTTGCTGAACCGGCTCCTCCCGGGCCGGAGGCGTCCTCCGGTTTAAAGCCGGATGATTACTAGCACCAGCCCCAGGTGTCCTGAACAGATTCGTTGGTTCATAAACCGGCAGTATACGGGACCGGTACTTTCGTCCCCTTACTCCTTCCATAGAAGCTTGCACCATCCTCAGATAAAAAGCTTGATCATCCAACTCTACTTGCCTCGTCGCTATCATCTCTCTTTCTGCCTTTAGGTCCTCCTTTAACTGATCGATCCGGCCTTTCAACTGAAGGAGCTCTGCATCATGATGCGCCTTGTCTGCTGGAGCTACTTCTTCCAGCGCTTTAGCTGTGAACTCCTCGATCAAGGTGGATAGAACGTCGGTAAGGGAGGGGTTTGAACCGCTTCCCCCTGCACCAGCTTCCGCTGTCGTCCCGTTCATCGGGGGCTGTGAACCGGCCATGAAGACCGCCACCCGGTTTGGCGGATCAAAGGGGCCCGGAATACTGTTTCCGTCGGACTCGCCCTGTGACCGGCCGTCCTGCAACTGATACAGAGATTCAGTTTCCCCGGATGAAGACTCGTCATCTGAGTAGACGATTGTTGCACCATCAGATTCCGATCCGTTCTCGGCTCGACCTCCGTGGATTGCTCCAACGAACACGCGCTTCACGGCGGGCTGAATCCGGGCCGATCTCGCACGCTGAGCCGGCTCGACGATGTTGGTGAAGATGTCCGGCTCAGGCCCCGGTTCGCCGATTTTGCCGATGAAGACTTGGATGCTGCCGAAGCTGACCCGGTACCCGTATTCGATCGAATCGGCCTCCGGTCCCCATCCTGCGTCGTCGATGTAGATCCGGACGCGGCGACTCTTGGTCATCCGGCCGACTGCGTAACCCCTGAGCCCTTCGAAGCCGCCTTTCAAGAACTCGAAACCATCGTGCGCAGGCCCCACGGTGGGCGCCAACTGTCGTGGAAATAACACGGCAGATGTCCGGTTTAACGGACTTGATGATGGAACCATCGCACGGGTTAACTTGAAAGGGTTCATAGCACACAAAGGACACAGAGGGTTTATACTAGTTCGGCCCCTTCCAAGAAGGTAAAAGCCTACGTCTAGTTGGTTTGGTATTGCTTGGGCGTCGGCTTACAGGGAGCGGATTCGCTTGCCTGTGTCTCGACGGGTTGATTGTTGCTTGTCCTTGAACCGTCTGGGTCGTCCCTTTATACAGAGGTGACGCCTAGTCCGGTTTACAGAGTCCCGAGGCCGGCTCATACTTGTGTCCGCCTCGGTCTCTGTCTTTTCTTTCTTATCCCTCAAGTTACATCGCTTGATGGTTTACAAACCGCACTTCTATACATGGGCCTTAAGATCTCATGGGCCGTAGTCTTTACTAAAATATTACAATCAAATATAATATAACTAAGCCGGTTTACACTAGCCGGTTCATACCTGCTAGTCATATCCCTGACACAACTTCTCTTGGGCTTTCTTAATGATATGCCAGCGGTAACTACGGTGAACTGCATGTGGGAAAAGGTTTGCTATGGAGTTTTTCATCGCCTGATCTTGGTCAGTTATGATGTTGAGTGGTGCAATGCCATGCATCGCTTCCAGAAAGGCCCCAAACAACCAATCAAAGCTGGTCGCAAGCTCTTGCCACAAAAAGCCACACCCCAGCATGAAAGACTGCCCATGCATGTTCATCCCAATAAAAGGAACAAAGGGCATGTTATACATATTCGTCAAGTAGGTCATATCAAAAGAGATACAATCATTATAAGCTTTTACGTAGGCCTCTCGAGCCCGCCCATCAACCCAAAACAAATTCTCAGCTCTGCCTATTCCATCCTTTTTTATTTTGAAGAAGAAGCCTGGGTCTTCTTCCTGCTTTTGTTCGAAGTAGGCAACTATCTCAACCAAATCGCCTTCATTTGCTTCAGCACTGCGAAGGCTAGTTCTCATGTTGCTTATCGTTTTCGTCGTGTACGGCACAATTGCAGCTTGGCCATAGAATTCAGACATAACAGTCTTCATGCGACCTGTTTCCATGTTGCACATATGCAATATTTGCAGGAACTCAACCTCCTCAGGGGGGGATGCCTTGGTGAGAGCGAAGGTATTTAGTGAGAGATGGCTTGTCAATTAGTCTATTATTGTGGTCTACAACAACACGTGTGACCACCCACTTGTTATTAGTCAGCTTGAATATCATTTTTGCTCGGCACCTGGTCTGTTTGATAAACTCTCTTCTCCTCTTCTTAACAAGCCCCCCTGGAGATTTATAAGAGCCACACCCTGCTTGATTACTCCGAACATCTTGCCTGTCGCCACAGTCATCAGAATCTGAACTTAGTCTCTCAAACACGGGGATGTGGGCATCATCATTGATTTTAGGCTTCCCTGGCTTGTTGCAACAAAAAGTCTGTTTCTCAAGCACATTAGTGTACGAAGACCTCCTGGAAGTGTTAGCTTTCATCGAGAAACCAATTCTGTGAGAGTAAGCTTTGTAGTGCGCATTAGCACCTTCAACTGTGTCAAACTCCATGCCAACATAAGGTTCCTATGGGCTAGATCGCACCTCGTTCCCATGAAAACCTAACAAGCCAGTGCTACCTGTACGACCTTGCCCACCATTGCTAGGCAGAGTTGCATCTGGGCTGAATATGGCATGGGCGGGCACGACAGTTTCAGCAGTCGTTGTCGCATCAGACACACCAGTAGCCGCAACATGAAACCCCACACCTACCACATCTTGGACAGGAGCAGAACACAAATCCGGCGACTCGCCCACCCTGATACGTCCAAAACGTATCTATAATTTCTGCTTGCTCCATGCCTCTTTTGGGTGATATTGCTATGATATTTATACACTTCCATACACTTTTGATCATATTTGGACTAACCTATTAACTCAGTGCACCCCAGTGCCAGTTTCTGTTTTCTGCTGTTTTTGTATTTCAGGTTTTCCCATTACGAGAACTGCCAGAAAAATCCCGGAAAAATTATATAAAAAATCAGCGTTCCAGAAGCTTCCCAGCAGCCAAAGTACAGCCAGAGGGGGGCCACCAGGGCTCCAGGCGCCCTGGTGGCGCCCCCCCCCCCTAGCCGCGCCGGGGGGGCGCCTGGCCGCGCCGGGCCTCCGCTGATGCCCCCCTTTGGCATATATTTATATCGTGTCCCGAAACCCTCGAGACGGAAACCCTTTTTCGCGATCTCATCTCTGTTCCGCCGCCGCCACGCTTCCAAGATCGGGAGCACTAGGAGAACTCTTCCCAGCACCCTGCCGGAGGGGAGGATCACCAGCGGGAGCCTGTCCACCACCATGGACGCCTCACGGTTGAGTTGTGAGTAGTCTCCCTTGGACCATGGGTCCATGACCAGTAGCTATGTGATGTTCTCCTCCCGTTCTTGTGCTTCACTAATTAGTCCTCGTGAGCTGTCCTACATGATCGAGGCACATATGTAATCCTTATGCTGTTGCTATGTTGAGTTTGCTGGGATCCGGTGGATTGTGAGATTATGTTCAGATTGTGTTTGAGTAATATATTTGATCTACCTCTTTTATATTTATGTTCGTAAGTAATTCTTGCATGTTTTCCGGTGTTATTTATTGCTTTGGCCAAGTAGTAGGTAGTGACTCCAATAGGGAACGTTATGCTTGATTGTGGGTTCATGCCCCTCGATGACTAGCTTGAGTGACAGAAACATGAGTCTTGGGGATGTGCTGTTGCCACATGGGGGAAAACAATGGTGCTTGTGCCCGCGGGTGCAAGGATTGTTTACTTTACGCAAAGTTCTTTTAATGTAGTTGTCTGTTGCTTTGAGTTTACACTATGGGTGGGACTCGCAACTTAATACCAGCGAGATGTTCTGGATAGATATCTGAAGGTGGATGATTAGTAGTAGATCCAGATGGATTTTGGTCTACTTGCCTTGGCGTACCGCCCATGCTTTGAACCTCTACCTTTCTTGTAACATAGTTAGCATTGGTTTGCGCACATAATTCTGTCAATTGCCCAGCTGTAATTCGTTTACCTCACATAGCTGTTTTATCGTCTTTTGGGAGAGAGACATCACTAGTGAACATCATGGGACCCCGGTCCATATTACCATCATTGATCACATCCGCTATTTACTTTCAGCTTTTACTTACTATTGCAGCATTACCTATCACTATTATCACTTGCGTTTGATCCTTTGTAAACGACAAGGCCGGAGGGATTGACAACCTCTCTGTACTCGTTGGGAGCAAAGTTATTTGTATCTGTGTGTAGGTCCACGTTGATTGCTAATATCTGGCGCCGTTAGCAGTTGACACCTTCTTGTTGAAACTGGGAGTCTCAGGGAAATCGATCCTTGGTATCTTTTCCAAGGGAAAACTTCTGCTACACTGCATCTCAAACCTTCCACTTGGGGTAACCAACGAGGGGCGAGAAGCCATCAAGCAAAGTTTTCTGGCGCCGTTGCCGGGGACTCCACTCTTCAGGATAGGGGAGTTGCACGCTATCTTTTACCTTTGCTTTTTAGTCTTGTTAGTTTACCTTTTCAGTTTTGCTTTAGTATCTTTTATCAAAAATCACAAAAATAGTTATCTCATTCTTTAGTTGTCATTATGTCGGGTCCTTTTGTCTTTGGCAAGGCAGAAGTGCTCACCTTTAAACAAAGAGGTGGGGAAAGTCTAAAAGATTCTTGGTATAGAATTAATGATTCTCAAAAAAGAGCCACCAAGAAGCAATCTACTACTATCCTGCTTAGAAATTTATATGTTGGAATTACTTCTTGGAATAGGTTTATTCTAGATACTGCTATCGATGGAAATTTCCTAGAGGCCCCAGTTTGGGAGTCTCTTAGTATTATTGAAAATCTTGTTGGGAATCCCCCTGTTGTTAGCATTCAAGAGGACATCACCCTAGCTCACATTATGAAAAAACTTGAAAAGATAGAGCTAGAGATGCCAAGCATTAATAAGATAAACGAGTTGGATCGTAAGATCCAAGGGAATTTGAATAGGCTTGATAGCTCCATGCATAAAAATTTCAAAACTTTGGAGACCATCAAATCCTGTGACTTGGACTCTTCTAGGATAGACAAGAGTGAGGAAATCTTTGATACTTTAGGAACTACTTTCTCCTCAATCAAAACCAAAAAGGTAGAAACTCCGGCAAAGAAGGAGACTAAGATCGTTCAGGTTCAAAAGGCTCCCCGCTCTAAAAGTAATCCATCTATTGCCAAAGGGGTTGAAACTGTAAAGACTTTGGAAGAAACACCTCTCTTTGATGAATTTATAAATGAATCTTCCCTTGACTTTTATCCTTTTGGTCTTCTCCCTAGAAGTATCTCTATGAGGCCTTTATTTGAAAGTCCTCTTAAGACTAGTTGTATTATTGAAGAGCTTTTTGATGATCTTGATGATGGTTCAATTGATACAACTTGATCTCTATGCATTATGCCTAGCTTAAAGGCATAAAAGAAAGCGCTTTTGGGAGGCAGCCCACATGACTAAAATTTTTATTTTACTTTTTGTTGTGTCTTGATGTTGTTACTATAGTAGCATCATCATTGTATCTTTGCTTTTCAACTTTGTGCCAAGTGTAGCCTCTGATTGCAAGAAAGTTCAAAAGTTGTGACGTGCTGTCCAGGAAACAGATTCTGTCCTTGGATAGAAAAATTCGTATAAAATCACCAGATCATCTTTTTGGTCTGAATTGTTTCGACAACGTGCTCTATACAATTGTCTTGCGTGCGTCTGTTTTGTGTTTTTTGATTAGAGTTGCAGAAGTGCCCCGAAAAAATCATTTACAACCTGATGTTCTGTTTTTCACAGATTATGTCCTGTTTTGCCTTTCCTTCATTTTGCAAACCTAGAGCTTGCTTTTTCTTTGCAAATACCTTTT
Source organism: Secale cereale (assembly GCA_902687465.1). Lineage (NCBI taxonomy): Eukaryota > Viridiplantae > Streptophyta > Magnoliopsida > Poales > Poaceae > Secale > Secale cereale. Next base: position 896,311,197 of record LR738710.1, read on the forward strand.
GGCAATCTTGAGAAACAGTAGACCTTCAAGAATATCCTTATTTCCAGCAAGGAACAATTATTTTATTATGGGTACTAACCTCGCTAATCAGATTATGATGAGTTATGTATGAAGGGAGTTTTCAAGTGTGCGAGGGAAGATGATAAAAAGATTCAGGAGTGTCAAGCGCTCAAGCTTGGGGATTCCCCCATGCACCCCCAAGAAATATTCAAGGAGACTCAAGCATCTAATCTTGGGGATGCCCCCGTGCATCCCCTTCTCCATCAACATTATCAGTTCGTCTTTCGTTCCACTATATTTTTATCACTTCATGTGTTATGTGCTATGCTTGGAGCGTCTTGCTTTAGTTTTCCTTTTTAGTTTTCTTTAGCTTTTCATAACGAGTCGGAACTCAGCTTTCTTTATGTGGGAGAGAAACACGCTCCACTTCTACCTAGAACATAACATAGAATTTTCATGTTTATCTTTGCTGTGTGTGTTCTTTGTCTTTCAATAGCTACTATCATGCTTAGCTTTTAGTTTTCATGCTTATCTTTTTAAAGAGCTTTTGTTTAGTTGGTTGCTTGAACTCTCTTTATTTGTCATGATTATCTTATTAAGAGAGTTTGCTTCTGTTGCATTGGTTGGTATGTCTATGATAAAGATGCTACGTGCACAATGGTGCTTAGTAGTTCATGTTTTCTTATGGTTAGTCTCAAATAGCTGGGGGGTTTCCAATGTGTTATTGGAGTACCAACATGATTTGTTTGCCTATGATGTGGTATGGTTTAGTAATATCTTCCTTCAAGAATTTATTTTGATTGACTTGGCATATGCTCACGCATATTTAAGACTGTAAAGAAAGTCTGTCAAGCCTTGATGATCTTCTGTTTCTGAGTAGCGATATAACTTCCATGCCTGATTCAATGTTGCTTTGTCGCTCTGCATGATTATGACCGTCATTGCTCTCTTAGTTGGTCGCTCCCAGTCTTTTGCTTACCTCCACCTGTACTAAGCGGACTGACTGCACGTGCATCCAAATTCTTTTAAACCAGTTATGCCATATGAGTCCACCATACCTTCCTACATGGTATTTACCTGCCATTCCTAACGAAGACTTTCATGTACCATCTCGAAATTATTCAAAAAGAAAAAAATGCATTCCTATTTTGTGCCTCTGTTTTAAGTTCATGAGGAAGTAGTAGTTAATTCATGATCTTTTTAAGTTGGACAAGCTTCACCCCGGGATTGCATGTCTAATGTGCAAACCCATATTACGAGAAGGAACTGGCATTGAGTGCGCCCGGCTCAAAATTAATATAACAAACAAACCCTCCTTCATGCTTTGTTCATTAGAAATCAGAAAACTTTGGCAGTGATAAACAAAGGAGATTAAGAGGATGTGATCGTCCTCATTCGGGAGCCGTTCCTCGAAACTTGTCCATCTCAAGTAGTGATTGAGTTATCTACTAGCATTCGTTGACGGAACATGCATAATCAAAAAAATAATTATTACCTCTGTTTTTTAAAACCAAGAGCTCTCGTACATGCTTTGTCTTTGTTTCCGACTACGGGTTTTCAACCTTGCCAACAAAAGCCACGGTTCGAGAGTCTCCACCTTCTTTTAAAAGCACCAACTACTGAGAGCATGATTGTCATTCTAAGTGTAATGTGCATTGTCCCAAAGTAGCATTGTATTTTGCATGATTGTGATATCGTTTATTCTGAAATCATTGTATCTAGTCATCACTTAAACCTTGGAGATGCCCCTGCATTTATGTTTTGCTTCACTAAAGGGGGCAAGCGAGATATCACTTTATCATATTTGCACACCATGCTCATTACAAATCTATTTGATGTTTCAATACCATATTGCAAAACTTTCAGTTCTCTGTGATTTTCTCATGAGGCAACTTAATTACTACAGATTCATTGTCTCAGTAAGCTTTTGTCATATGACTATGAAAAGTCCTATATGGTTAATAGCATGTCACCACAGAAATTATTCTTGTTATCATTTACCTACTCGAGGACGAGCAGGAATTAAGCTTGGGGATGTTGATACGTCCCAAACGTATCTATAACTTCTGCTTACTCCATGCCTCTTTTGGGTGATATTGCTATGATATTTATACACTTCCATACACTTTTGATCATATTTGGACTAACCTATTAACTCAGTGCACCCCAGTGCCAGTTTCTGTTTTCTGCTGTTTTTGTATTTCAGGTTTTCCCATTACGAGAACTGCCAGAAAAATCCCGGAAAAATTATATAAAAAATCAGCATTCCAGAAGCTTCCCAGCAGCCAAAGTACAGCCGGAGTGGGGCCACCAGGGCTCCAGGCGCCCTGGTGGCGCGGCCCCCCTGGCCGCGCCGGGGGGGCGCCTGGGCCCCCCAGGCCTCCGCTGATGCCCCCCTTTGGCATATATTTATATCGTGTCCCGAAACCCTCGAGACGGAAACCCTTTTTCGCGATCTCATCTCTGTTCCGCCGCCACCGCGTTTCTAAGATCGGGAGCACCAGGAGAACAATTCCCGGCACCCTGTCGGAGGGGAGGATCACCACCGGGAGCCTCTCCACCACCATGGACGCATCCCGGATGAGTTGTGAGTAGTCTCCCTTGGACCATGGGTCCATGACCAGTAGCTATGTGATGTTCTCCTCCCGTTCTTGTGCTTCACTAATTAGTCCTCGTGAGCTGCCCTACATGATCGAGGCACATATGTATTCCTTATGCTGTTGCTATGTTGAGTTTGCTGGGATCCGATGGATTGTGAGATTATGTTCAGATTGTGTTTGAGTAATATATTTGATCTACCTCTTTTATATTTATGTTCGTAAGTAATTCTTGCATGTTCTCCGTTGTTATTTATTGCTTTGGCCAAGTAGTAGGTAGTGACTCCAAGAGGGAACGTTATGCTTGATTGTGGGTTCATGCCCCTCGATGACTAGCTTGAGTGACAGAAACATGAGTCTAGGGGATGTGCTGTTGCCACAAGGGGGAAAACAATGGTTCTTGTGCCCGCGGGTGCAAGGATTGTTTACTTTACGCAAAGTTCTTTTAATGCAGTTGTCCGTTGCTTTGAGTTTACACTATGGGTGGGACTCGCAACTTAATACCAGCGAGATGTTCTGGATAGATATCTCAAGGTGGATGATTAGTAGTAGATGCAGATGGATTTCGGTCTACTTGCCTTGCCGTACCGCCCATGCTTTGAACCTCTACATTTCTTGTAACATAGTTAGCATTGGTTTGCGCACATAATTCTGTCAATTGCCCAGCTGTAATTCGCTTACCTCACATAGCTGTTTTATCGTCTTTTGGGAGAGAGACATCACTAGTGAACATCATGGGACCCCGGTCCATATTACCATCATTGATCACATCCGCTATTTACTTTCAGCTTTTACTTACTATTGCAGCATTACCTATCACTATTATCACTTGCGTTTGATCCTTTGTAAACGACAAGGCCGGAGGGATTGACAACCTCTCTGTACTCGTTGGGAGCAAAGTTATTTGTATCTGTGTGCAGGTCCACGTTGATTGCTAATATCTGGCGCCGTTAGCAGTTGACACCTTCTTGTTGAAACTGGGAGTCTCGGGGAAATCGATCCTTGGTATCTTTGCCAAGGGAAAACTTCCGCTACACTGCATCTCAAACCTTCCACTTGGGGTAACCAACGAGGGGCGAGAAGCCATCAACCCCCTCGATAGAAATAGGGACTTTTTCTGGTTGGGCTTGTGTGCAGAACAGGGGTCCACCATCACAGTCAACAAAGTCGTCGGGAAGCTCATTGAGATCAAGGCCAACCATCTGCACATTTTAGAAGACAAAATATGGGAAGGAATTAATACACATACTAAAGGGAGCATTTGTTTACTAAATCATTGCTAGGTTCACATACGAGGCTTTTTTCTGCCTTCTTCTTTTGTGTTTTTGTAAGCAACTATACTTCTCCCCCTACAAATTTTTTTGCCCAGATTTCACCCTGTTTTGTAAGATACTGGACATTTTTAAGCAAATACAATAGTTTGTTATCCTGTTCTTGCCCACTTTATTTTTTTATCATACCCTAATTGTTATACAATAAAACAGGCAAGATTTCTACAATTAATTAGTCTATCTTTGTTGATTTTTTGCAGAAGCAAGGAGCAAAACAATAGGCAACAAACAATTCAAGAGCCAGCATTTTTTCCCAGCACCATGGTTGTTCAGGAGGCATGAACAAGGCAACAGATTTGGGGCCATAATTCAAGTCAGGCTTGCAACACTGCTGTATAGGAGGCAAATATGCAACATTGGAGTACAGGAGGTAAATCTAGGGAGTAGAACTAAAAAGGATCTCATGGTCAAAAAATGGAATGGACTTGTTACCTTTGCTGTAGTTCACTTGAGGAAATTTTCCCAGCCTTGGCAATTCTTTTGCCCACGTTTTCTTCACATTATCGCCTGACCAGCACAAAGAGTTGCAGGGATTGCTGTGTTCTTTTCACTATGAATTTGATCTTTAGCACATCTTATTCCTACCTCCTTTTTTACTCTGATTTTTGCTGCGGGGAGGAAGAGAGCTAGAAAATGGTTGGCGGCGGCGGCGGCTGGGGGAAGAAGGGAGTCTGCCGATCGAAAATAATGGGGCATAGGGTTTCCCATGGTGGGGTAGGTGGGATATCACGTGGGGAGGGGGCCTCTCGCGGGACGTGGCAATGCACGTGCAGGGGGGTGCAGGGCCAAAACTTCCTTTTTAGCAGGGGATAGGAACCGCACGTGGGCTGTTTCCTAAAATAGGCAGTCGCTAGATGCTCCCTCATAGTGCCTGGGAGCTGTGTAACAGCGTCCATACATATAATAACCGATCATTTAACCATTCCTATCTGGAGTAGCATAAACCACATCTGCCATGTGGTTAACCGAACGCGGAACGCTATATAAATGGGAGGGAAATTTAGGTTCGAATTTGGGAATGATTCTCGCGCGATGCAACCATAATCGCCCTCGCGAATCTCCGCACACGTGATGACATGGCACTCTCAGAGGCATGCATTCGCTCTTATCTTTTTCGCACGGCACGACCGGTCCACTCATATCAGATGTTCACACATCAATTCATCCCCTTTCCCCACACTCTGACCGACAAAGCGAAGCGACAACCGCAAATCTCCATTTCTCTTTGTCGACAAACTCCCCCATCTGGACATCTAGTTCCATCATGAGCTTCCTCCTGCGACGTCGTACCTCTAGCCCTCAGGGTCGACGCCACCGCATCGTAGTTGGTCACTGTGGTATGGGGCGATCCTTCGCTGAGGTCTATCCCTCCGCCCATCTAGCATGTCTGCCGATGTTGAGGAGCAGCACACGGGTGGGTCGCATTGCCGCCTAAGCCCATCTCATCTTCGTCACCGGCTAGTGGTGCTCCCTCGCTAGCGTCCCACCCAGCCCTGACCATGACCTCTAGCTTCTCCATCCAATTCCCTAATTAAAGCTTCGGGAGACGATAACACTCTGCCGGCTGATCATGCAGAGTGTTCCGCCACCCACGCAGCCGTTGGATCATTCTTTATCCACGCGTCCTCACGCACTATTGCTTTCGCCTACCAACCATGTGCCCCTTATGTTGCAACATCAGCGGTGTTGCAAACCACAACAGTGAACAACGGCAGCAGCTTAGACAAGATTTTGCAACATCGCCTCTCTTTAGAAAAACCGGCAACAAAGATCTCTGTTGCGAAAACAATCTACAACAAGAACTTTGTTGCAAAAAAATTAGGCAACATAATTTCTGTTGCAAAAAAATTTTGCAACACTATTTCTGTTGCAAATGTTTCTTCAACAAGGTGTCTGCTGCAAAGTAGTGAAAATGATCAACGCTAGATTGGGTCAGATCCAATGACTCGCGGGGCGACGGATCTTTTAAAAATATTCATCGGCCGACGCGTAGGGGTCCCCTAAATCTTCTAAGGCAAAGTCTCTCTTATTACCATCCTCCATATCAGTAAGTTGTAAGACCATTTGTTTCTTATATGGATTCAGAATTATAGACTTTGTCTCGCATTCCTCAACTACCATGATAAGAACTCGTTCACAACTTGTAAAATTTTCAGTTGGCGGTGGCAACATATGGAGTTGCACTTATTGGGCTAGTCAGTTGGCCGGGCAACATACAAAGTTGCACACCTCACTTGCAGGGATAGCTGGATGGTGAAAACTGCACATCCATGGGGTACTGAAAAGATGCATACTGATGGGGCACTAAAGTTGTATATCCCACTAGCAGGGGTGGTTCAGACGGGGTTCTAGCAGGGAAAACTACACATCCACGAGGTACAAGGGATAGTTGCACATCACTATTAGGCAGTTGGCCGGGCAAGCATCCAAAGTTGCACATTCACTGTTAGGCAGTTGGCCGAGGAAGCAAATAGTGAAATTCGCTCTTCCACTAGCAGAGGGAAAGGTGCACATCAACTACTAGGAAGTTGGCATAAGTAACAGAAGAAGTTGCACATCTCACTGTTAGGGCGTAGGTTGGGGTGGAGATGCCATCAGTGAAAACTTCATGTTCATGGATATAGGAAAAGTTGCACATCAACCCTCAGATAGTTGCACGTCGACTATTCAGCAGTTGCAGCTAACTGACTAAATTGCATACAATATTTTTATCGAAATATACCCAGGCGGGATATGTTTCGAAGAGCACGTCGCGCGGGATCCTACCACTAGTAGATAAAGGGACATCTGCCCCGGTTGGTAAGGGCCTTTAGCCCCGGTTCTTGAACCGGGATTAAAGGGTCGGTACTAATGCCCTAGCCCTTTAGTCCCGGTTCAATCTAGAACCGGGATAGATGGGTCTCCACGTGGCCTGTGCGCGGGGCCCAGGCAGGAGGGCCTTTGGTCCCGGTTGGTGGCACCAACCGGGACCAAAAGGCATCCACGCGTCAGCATTTTTGTGGCTGTGGTTTTTGTTTTTTTTTTTGAAAGGGGAGGAGGGGGTTGGAGATTTTGGGGGGTTAATTTAGGTGTTTCATATATTGTGTTAGCTAGCTAATTAATAGAGAGAAGTGTCATCTCTTATGTCCGTGCTTGGTCGACGCTACGTACTACACATACGTATAGAGAGGACTAGACACGCTAGCTAGCTAGCTAGTAAGCAAACGAAGGAAACAGAAGATCGTAATCATCATATATATGCATACAGAGAGAAGTAATATCGACCACCTCTCCTTCTCCGAGAGATTGGTCGAGCAACAAGTTCTCATATATCTATCCGACACTACCGGGTACATATATACAATAATTGTCTCTTACAAATATAATTTCCTATACAATGGACGCATAGTCCACATAGTATTCTCCGTCTGGCGCGATCACGTGTTCAAGGAAGAATGCCGCCAATTCCTCTTGAATTGCTCGCAGACGATCTGGTGTTAGGAGTTCATCCCGCATCCGAAACATCTAATTTTAAGTAGGTTGTCAACACAAATGATGGTAATGAAATAAAATTGTGAATATTATTAATTGCTTACGCACTTCAAATTGTGCTTCAGAGTAGCCCTGCTCACAGGTCGTGTGGCGGATGGACTCGCAAATGTAGTATCCATAGAAATCATTCCCTTGTTCCTGCCACAACCACTTTACAAGAAATAGAGGTCAATCAAACTGATAAGCAAGAATGCCAAATGGTATTGATGAAACTAGCGCTTGAATCAATATATAGGAGATGCGCGGAACATGCTACTATATAGTACTTACTTTCGGGTGTCTAAATTCCAGCTTCTTCCGCAGTCCCGGAGCTTTTTTGGTGAATTTTCTCCAAACCCTGCCAGACAAAGAAAACAATTACTTGATATCAGAAATGAACAAAGTTGCTGATATGCATGGTGGATAATGATCGATTTAACTTACTTCTCGAGCATTTGAGTCATGTCCGCATACTCCTTGGGATCTTTTCATTTAGAGTCCAAGACAGTTACTACTCCCTGCTCAAGCTTAATCTCTAGGAGAATAGAGTGGAACCTGCGCACGCATGCATGAACTCATCAATTACATTACTATAACCTTGACTAATATATAAGGGAAACCGAATATGGACAAGACAGTAACACTCACTTGAAGTTGTAAGGAAAGGGTATTATATCTTTGTTTTCATTTACCACCAACGATCGTAGCAAGTTGGCCTCGGTATCTGAGGTACAAAATTCAACCTCGGTTGCATCTATGAGATATGTGTTAATGAACCCTATATCACCGACTTGTTTTTTCTTCAATTCGACGATCTTCAATCTGCATAATATAGTGAGGATAATTATAAATACATGCAATGAAAGAGCTGAGCTATATAGAGAGACTTAATGACAGAAGTAGTACTACTTACACACAGTAGCAAATGTAATAGGCAACAGTTCAATTCCAACGAGGTCATGCTCCAGTTTAACTCTCACATACAAACTATCCCTACCCCCAGACTCTCTGCAGATTTTCATGTACCAATCATCCAATCTTCGCATCATCGTTGATAGAGATCTTTCATCTTTGACGAGAGGCTTCCCGTACTCGTATCTTTGTATCTGCACCTCCAAGAAATCATAATGTACATCGTCGGGCAGGTAATCTCCAAGATTGCTATAACCGGGCACCATCCTTGGATCATTAGCGACCATGTCGCTTGACACCTTGAGCGGGGGGCACGATTGGTCCGCTTGTTCGCCGAGCTGGGCAATTTGTTTCCCAGCTCGTCCTTCTGCTAACCTATGATCACTTTTAGTACTTCCCGACCGCTTCGCTTCGTGAAATGACTTTTCAATAATGCGGTCATAGTTCTCTTTCGGCTGACTTTTCGCTGGTTTCTTCAGGGCAGCAAGAGTGCGCTTTGCTTTCATCGGATCTATCTTCTCCTCCGGAGGTGGATGTCTCTGTGCTTTCAACCCTTCAAGCCAGTCCTTCACTTCGCCTTCAGCGATCTTCGTGTTTTCCTCGTCGGACCTCTCGTATGTTAACTTATCTAGAGGCGTGAGAGAACACTAGTAGAAAACATGGCTTTGGTCCAGGCCTGTCCAGCCCATTAGCCCCGGTTCAATCTAGAACCGGGTCCAATGGGGGCACTGGACCCGATTCGTGAGCCCAGGGGGCCGGCCGGGCCACGTGGGCCATTGGTCCCGGTTCGTCTGGACCTTTTGGTCCCGGTTGGTGCGACGAACCGGGACGAATGGGTCTTGCTCCTGGCCCACCACCATTGGTCCCGGTTGGTGGCATGAATCGGGACCAAAGGCACCCCTTTAGCCCCGGTTCATAGCACCAACCGGGACCAATGAGGTGCCTATATATACCCCCTCATTCAAGAGCAGAGCACACTGCTCTGTTTTTTTTTCTGGCCGAGGGGGAGAGGGGTTAGTGGTGCTCTAGCTCACCTCCTATGCACACAACGTGTTCGATGGAATGCCCGAGCCACACTAGTTAAGCTTTTCTCCTCTCGGAGCTCTATTTTCTCCGAGATTTGTCTAGGTTTAGCGGTCCGTCACGTCCCGTCCCCGTCTTCGCCGCCGTCGATCGCCCCCTTCGATCTCGTCACCGGCACCACCGTGGTGAGCCTCTTGTTATGTCCATGCTTTTCTTACTTTTATTATTGCTTGTTATTATTTCTTTAGATAGATATTTGTCTAATTTTCTTATGTTTATTATTGCTTTTTATAATATAGTGCGATGGTTTTGATATCCGCCCACGTGGGCCCTCGTCCTGTCTACGATTCGGATGTGGTATATTATCTTTAATTTATAACTATTTGTTTTAGTGTTTACTCTAACCGGAAAATCCTTCACTCCCACCTGCTTTACAAGGGTTTCATGCCACACTATAATGTTTGGACGAGGCACGAAGAAATAGGGGTTATGATGGAAGACGACGAAGAAGAAGAGTACGATGACAACTATGTGCCCCCTGAATACGGTGATGCTGCAATGGGGGGAGCTGGTGAAGATAAGGAGGAACCAGACGATGTTCCCAATGATGCTGCAACGGGTGAAGCTGCTGAAGATCAAGAGGAACCAAATGATGATCTCCGCCGGGTCATTGTCGATGCAAGGACACAATGCAAAAGTCAAAAGGAGAAGCTGAAGTTCGATCGCATGTTAGAGGATCACAAAAAAGGGTTGTACCCCAATTGCGAAGATGGCAACACAAAGCTCGGTACCATACTGGAATTGCTGCAGTGGAAGGCAGAGAATGCTGTTGCTGACAAATGATTTGAGAAGCTACTGAAAATATTGAAGAGGAAGCTTCCGAAGGATAACGAATTGCTCGACAGTACATACGCAGCAAAGAAGGTCGTATGCCCTCTAGGATTGGAGGTGCGGAAGATACATGCATGCCCTAATGACTGCATCCTCTACCGCGGTGCATACAAGGATCTGAACGCATGCCCGGTATGCGGTGCATTGCGGTATAAGATGAGACGAGATGACCCTGGTGATGTTGATGGCGAGCCCGCCAGGAAGAGGGTTCCTGCGACGATGATGTGGTATGCTCCTATAATACCACGGTTGAAACGTTTGTTTAGAAACAGAGAGCATGCCAAGTTGATGCGATGGCACAGTGAGGACCGTAAGAAAGACGGGAAGTTGAGTGCACCCGCTGACGGGTCGCAGTGGAGAAAAATCGAGAGAAAGTACTGGAAGGAGTTTGCAAAGGACCCAAGGAACGTATGGTTTGCTTTAAGCACGGATGGCATTAATCCTTTCGGGGAGCAGAGCAGAAATCACAGCACTTGGCCCGTGACTCTATGTATGTATAACCTTCCTCCTTGGATGTGCATGAAGCGGAAGTTCATTATGATGCCAGTTCTCATCCAAGGCCCTAAGCAACCTGGCAATGACATTGATGTGTACCTAAGGCCATTAGTTGAAGAAATTTTACAGCTGTGGAATGGAAACGGTGTACGTGCGTGGGATGAGCACAGACAGGAGGAATTTGACCTAAAGGCGTTGCTGTTCGTGACCATCAACGATTGGCCCGCTCTCAGTAACATTTCAGGACAGACAAACAAAGGATACCACGCATGCACGCACTGTTTAGATGACACTAAAAGTATATACCTGGACAAGTGCAGGAAGAATGTGTACCTGGGCCATCGTCAATTTCTTCCGACCAACCATCAATGTCGAAAGAAAGGCAAGCATTTCAAAGGCGAGGCAGATCACCGGAAGAAGCCCGCCATGCGTACCGGTGATCATGTACTTGCTATGGTCAATGATTTACACGTAATCTTTGGAAAGGGCCCCGGCGGACTAGCTGTTCCGAATGACGCTGAGGGACATGCACCCATGTGGAAGAAGAAATCTATATTTTGGGACCTACCCTACTGGAAAGACCTAGAGGTCCGCTCTTCAATCAACATTATGCACGTGACGAAGAACCTTTGCGTGAACCTGCTAGGCTTCTTGGGTGTGTATGGAAAGACAAAAGATACAGCTGAGGCACGGGAGGACCTGCAACGTTTGCACGAAAAAGACGGCATGCCTCCGAAGCAGTATGAAGGTCCTGCCAGCTATGCTCTTACGAAAGAAGAGAAAGAAATCTTCTTTGAATGCCTGCTCAGTATGAAGGTCCCGAATGGCTTCTCGTCGAATATAAAGGGAATAATAAATATGGCAGAGAAAAAGTTCCAGAACCTAAAGTCTCATGGCTGCCATGTGATTATGACGCAACTTCTTCCGGTTGCATTGAGGGGGCTTCTACCGGAAAACGTCCGATTAGCCATGTGAAGCTATGTGCATTCCTCAATGCAATCTCTCAGAAGGTGATCGATCCAGAAATCGTACCAAGGCTAAGGAGTGATGTGGCGCAATGTCTTGTCAGTTTCGAGCTTGTGTTCCCACCATCCTTATTCAATATCATGGCACACGTCCTAGTTCATCTAGTCGACGAGATTGTCATTCTGGGGCCCGTATTTCTACACAATATGTTCCCCTTTGAGAGGTTCATGGGAGTCCTAAAGAAATATGTCCGTAACCGGGCCAGGCCAGAAGGAAGCATCTCCATGGGCCATCAAACAGAGGATGTCATCGGGTTTTGTGTTGACTTCATTCCTGGCCTTAATAAGATAGGTCTCCCTAAATCGCGGTACGAGGGGAGACTGACTGGAAAAGGCACGCTTGGAAGGGACTCAATAATATGCAGGGACGGATATTCTTGGTCTCAAGCACACTACACAGTTCTACAGAACACTACACTAGTGACCTCGTATGTCGATGAACACAAGAACAGTCTGCGCTCCAAACACCCGGAGCAGTGCGACGACTGGATTACATGTGAACACATCAGGACTTTCAGCAGTTGGTTGGAAACACGTCTCAGAGGTGACAACACTGTTTGTGATGAGTTGTACTTGTTGTCCAGGGGACCATCTTCGACTGTATTGATTTACAAAGGATACGAGATAAATGAGAATACATTTTACACGATTGTCCAAGATCAAAAGAGCACCAACCAAAACAGCGGTGTCTGCTTTGATGCAACAACCGAGAGGGGAAAGGACACATATTATAGTTACATAGTGGACATATGGGAACATGACTACGGACATGATTTTAAGGTCCCTTTGTTTAAGTGCAAATGGGTCAATCTGTCAGGAGGCGGGGTACAGGTAGACCCACAGTACGGAATGACAACAGTGGATCTGAAAAATCTTGGATACACTGACGAACCGTTCGTCCTAGCGAATGATGTGGCACAGGTTATCTATGTGAAGGACATGTCTACCAGACCGAGAAAAAGAAAAGATAAGGAAGTGAATACATCATACGATGAGCCAAAGCGCCACATAGTTCTTTCAGGAAAAAGGGACATCCTGGGAGTGGAGGGCAAGACAGACATATCCGAAGATTATGAAAAGTTTCATGAAATTCCTCCCTTCAAAGTCAAGGCTGACCCAAGCATCCTGATAAACGATGAAGATTATCCATGGTTACGGCGCAATAAGCAAATGACACAAGTGAAGAAAAAGTAAAGACTTTTTTCCGCAACTATTATGATGATACCATGCCAACTTTGTAACAGACGAGTATGATACCATTGTCCGTTTGTACTATTCAAATTTCAATACTACTTGCACTAACAAAGAGTTTGTAATTGGTTTTACCAGAAAGAATTAAAAAATAAAACAAAAAACAAAAGAAAATAAATAATGCAGAAAACAAAAAAAACTTGCAAAAAAATAAAAAATAGCAACAATAAGTATTTCATTGTAAGTAGAAACAAAATAAAATAAATAAAGCAACAAAGAAAACCAATAATTTCAAATTTAAACTATTCAAATTTGAATATTACGTGCACTAACAGAAAGTTTGTAATTGGTTTTACCAGAATGAATTAAAAAATAAAGCAAAAAACAAAAGAAAATAAATAATGCAGAAAACAAAACAAAAAAACTTGCCAAAAAATAAAAATAGCAACAATAAGTATTTTGTTGTAAGTAGAAACAAAATAAAATAAATAAAGCAACAAAGAAAGTTTATAATTTTTGTGACCTAAAAGAAAAAAGAAATCACTAAAAAACTATAAGTATTTAGTTCTAAGTAGAAATGAAAAAAAATAGAAAAAAAGAAAACAAAATGCCCCCTACTGGGCCAGCACGGCCTGAATACGACTAGAAACCCAACCATGGGCCAGGATTTAGGCCCGCAGCAGGCCCAGTGGACCCACAGGCATTGCAGTGTCGAATTAGGCCCGTAAACCTGCATTTCAGAGGAGTTCGAGAGGAGAGAGGCAGCGCAGCTTATAAACAGGTGTTGGCCTCTCTCAACTAGCGAGGTGGGACTAAACTCCCACCGCAGCGCCAGCGCAAGGCCTTTGGTCCCGGTTGGTGGCACCAACCGGGACTAATACCCCCCCCCCCTTAGTCCCGGTTGGTGCCACCAACCGGGACCAAAGGCCCCTCCTTCCCGCCCTTTGGGCTGCTGAAAAGGGACCTTTAGTCCCGGTTGGTGACCCCAACCGAGACTAAAGGGGGTATTAGTCCCGGTTTGCGCCACGAACCGGGACTAATACTCCTCCTATATAAGCTACACTTGCGAAAATTTCGTTCAGTTTCTCCTTCCCCGCCCCCGACGCCTCCTCACATCGATCTCGCCGTCGCCCCGGCCGTCGCCCCGTCGCCGTCACCCCGTCGCCCCCGACGCCGCCCCGTCGCCGTCGCGCCGTCGCCCCGCCCCGCGCCGTCACGATGTGAGGAGATTTTTTTTTGTATGTGTATATATATTTTGTATGTGTATATATATGTGTATATGTGTATATGTGTATATGTTTCATATATGTATATATGTTTATTTGTATATAGTTGCTGTATGTGATGTATAGTTGCTGTATATGTTTATGTGTATATAGTTGCTGTCTATATATTTTGTGTGTGTATATATATTATTTTTTATTTTTCTTAGGAATTTGCTAAATATATTTGTTAAAAATGTTTTTTTTCATAGAATGTTTTTTGTTTATATATTGATAGTTACAATTGTGATGTATAGTTGCTGTATGTGATGTGTATGTGATGTATATGTGTATGTGGCTATATAGTTCTTTGTTTATATATGCTAAATATATATAGAAAGTTTTATATATGTAAAAGTTACAAATTTAGAAAAAGAAGGATAGGAAAGAAGAAAATAAGAAAGAGGAAAGAAAGAAGAAGAGGAGAGGAAGAAGAGGAGAAATATATAAGAAGAAGAAAAAAGAAGAAAAAAAAGAGGAGAAGAAGAAAGAAATAGAGGAGAAGAAGAGAAATTTTCTCTTCTTCTCCTCTATTCCTTTCTTCTTCTCCTTTTTTTCTTTTTTTTTCTTCGATCTTCTCCTCTAGCGGTTCCTTTTTTCTTCTTCTTCCTCTTTTTTTTATCGGATATGTCGTTGTCGATATACACCCTCCCCGATAACTTTGACATTAGGGGGGGGGGGCGAGGGTCGTTGAGGGACCGAGGGTCGTCAAGGGTCGAGAGATCGCCGAGGGGCCGAGGGTCGTCGAGGGGTCGAGAGGCCGATGGTCAAGGGGTCGAGAGGCCGAGGGTCGTCGAGGGGCCGAGGGTCGAGGGGCCGAGGGTCGTCGAGGGACCGAGGGTCGAGGGGTCGAGAGGTTGCCTAGCTAGTGTCAAAGTATTGAAGAAATCCATGACTTCATCATTTGCCAGAAGTAGCCGGGGCATGTTGGTACGAAGTTATGCAAAGTTGTTCTGGAACGAAGTTCCTGATAGGATAATCCGTCTTTTGTTACGAATTATCCTTTCTGGGACTCCGTTCCAAAACCACTTTGGAGAGCTTCGTACCATCATGCGACTGTTACTTTCGCCTAATGATGAAGTATTGGTGTTGTTGAATCCTTTGACACTAGACAAAATGTGACATGAGGGGGTCTAGGGTTGTGGATCGCCGAGCAGTCGAGGGTCGAGGGATAGAGAGGTTGCCTAGCTAGTGTCAAAGTATTGAATAA
>LR738710.1:896335879-896360542 GCA_902687465.1 Secale cereale
CAACGGGGACCAAAGGTCTCTTTTCAGCAGCCCAAAGGGCGGGAAGGAGAGACCTTTGGTCCCGGTTGGTGCCACCAACCGGGACTAAAGGGGGGCATTGGTCCCGGTTGGTGCCACGAGCCGGGACCAATGCCCCCCCTTTAGCCCCGGTTGGTGCAACCAACCGGGACCAAAGCCCTTGTCCTGCCCCGCGGCGAAAATCTTTAGTCCCACCTCGCTAGTTGACAGGGGCTGGAAGTGGTTTATAACCCCCACTACTGTGGCTGTATTAAACTCCTCTCTATTGCAGGCTTCTGGGACTAACTCTGCACGCTACCCTGTGAGCTTGCTGGGCCTTATAGTCCAGCTGCATCCTGGGTTGTAGGCCTTGCAGGCTCACTGGGCAGCGCCCAATTTTTTTAATTTTTTTCCTTTTCTGCTTTATTTATTTCTAAGTTGTTTTTTGCTGTATTTAGAGTTTCTTTGTGAATATTGTTGCTTTAGGTAAAACCAATTACAAACTTTCTGTTAGTGCAAGTAGTATTCAAATTTGAATAGTTTAAATTTGAAATTATTTGTTTTCTTTGTTGCTTTATTTATTTTATTTTGTTTCTACTTACAACAAAATACTTATTGTTGCTATTTTTATTTTTTTGCAAGTTTTTTTGTTTTGTTTTCTGCATTATTTATTTTCTTTTATTTTTTGCTTTATTTTTTAATTCTTTTTGTTAGTGCCATTAGTTTTAGAAAAGTTATAAACTTTCTGTTAGTGCCATTAGTTTTCAAATTTGAATAATTAAAATTTGAATTCTTTGAAATTTGTGTGAATCACAAGTTTGTGGTTAACTTTGCTAAAAAAATGAACATATATGCACCTATAGAGAAAATTCGACCTAAATTCATAGTTTTCAAATGAATTCTGAAAAACTTGGCATAGCATGTGCATGTACAAAACGGACAATGGTATCATACTCGTCTGTTACAAAGTTGGCATGGTATCATCATAATAGTTGCGGAAAAAAGTCTTCACTTTTTCTTCACTTGTGTCATTTGCTTATTGCGCCGTAACCATGGATAATCTTAATCGTTTATCAGGATGCTTGGGTCAGCCTTGTCTTTGAAGGGAGGAATTTCATGAAACTTTTCATAATCTTCAGATAGGTCTGTCTTGCCCTCCACTCCCAGGATGTCCCTTTTTTCCTGAAAGAACTATGTGGCGCTTTGAAATGGCGGGCTTCTTTCGGTGATCTGCCTAGTCTTTGAAATGCCTGCCTTTCTTTCGACATTGATGGTTGGTCGAAAGAAATCGACGATGGCCCAGGTACACATTCTTCCTGCATTTGTCTAGGTATATACTTTCAGTGTCATCTAAACAGTGCGTGCATGCGTGGTATCCTCTGTTTGTCTGTCCTGAAAGGTTACTGAGAGCGGGCAACGCCTTTAGGTTAAATTCCTCCTGTCTGTTCTCATCCCACGCACGTACACTGTTTCCATTCCACAGCTATAAAAGTTCTTCAACTAATGGCCTTATACCGCAATGTCGTTGCCGGGTTGCTTAGGGCCTTGGATGAGAACTGGCATCATAATGAACTTCCGCTTCATGCACATCCAAGGAGGAAGGTTATACATACATAGAGTCACGGGCCAGGTGCTGTGATTGCTGCTCTGCTCCCCGAAAGGATTAATGCCATCCACGCTTAAAGCAAACCATACGTTTCTTGGGTCCTTTGCAAACTCCTTCCAGTACTTTCTCTCGATTTTTCTCCACTGCGACCCGTCAGCGGGTGCTCTCAACTTCCCGTCTTTCTTACGGTCCTCACTGTGCCATCGCATCAACTTGGCATGCTCTCCGTTTCTGAACAAACGTTTCAACCGTGGTATTATAGGAGCATACCACATCACCTTCGCAGGAACCCTCTTCCTGGCGGGCTCGCCGTCAACATCACCAGGGTCATCTCGTCTCATCTTATACCGCAATGCACCGCATACCGGGCATGCGTTCGGATCCTTGTATGCACCACGGTAGAGGATGCAGTCATTAGGGCATGCATGTATCTTCTGCACCTCCAATCCTAGAGGGCATACGACCTTCTTTGCTGCGTATGTACTGTCGGGCAATTCGTTATCCTTCGGAAGCTTCTTCTTCAATATTTTCAGTAGCTTCTCAAATCCTTTATCAGCCACAGCATTCTCTGCCTTCCACTGCAGCAATTCCAGTACGATACCGAGCTTTGTGTTGCCATCTTCGCAATTGGGGTACAACCCTTTTTTGTGATCCTCTAACATGCGATCGAACTTCAGCTTCTCCTTTTGACTTTCGCATTGGGTCCTTGCATCGACAATGACCCGGCGGAGATCATCATCTGGTTCCTCTTGATCTTCAGCAGCTTCACCCGTTGCAGCATCATTGGGCACATCGTCTGGTTCCTCCTTATCTTCACCAGCTCCCCCCATTGCAGCATCACCGTATTCAGGGGGCACATAGTTGTCATCGTACTCTTCTTCTTCGCCGTCTTCCATCATAACCCCTATTTCTCCGTGCCTCGTCCAAACATTATAGTGTGGCATGAAACCCTTGTAAAGCAGGTGGGAGTGAAGGATTTTCCAGTTAGAGTAAGACATCGTATTCCCACATTTAGTGCATGGACAACACATAAAACCATTCTGCTTGTTTGCCTCAGCCGCATTTAGAAACTCATGCACGCCCTTAATGTACTCGGAGGTGTGTCTGTCACCGTATATCCATTGCCGGTTCATCTGCGTGCATTATATATAATTAAGTGTGTCAAAAACCATTACAAAACATCATAAATAGATAATTAAGTGACTAAATTAATAGAAGTTCATCATCACATTAAAACCAAAGTACATACATAGTTCTCATCTAACAACATATAGCTCTCCATACACATCGAAACTATGTAAAATATTTCAATGCGAAAACAAATGCGATCATAATCGCAACCAAGGTATTGATCCAACAGCATAATGATACCAAGCCTCGATATGTATGGCATATTTTCTAATCTTTCTAATCTTCAACCGCATTGCATCCATCTTGATCTTGTGATCATCGACGACATCCGCAACATGCAACTCCAATATCATCTTCTTGTCCTCAATTTTTTTTCCTTCAAGAATTTGTTTTCTTCTTCAACTAAATTTTACCTCTCGACAGTAGGGTCCATCTTGATCTTGTGATCATCGACGACTTCCGCAACATGCAACTCCAATTCCATCTTCTCCTCCTCCATTTTTTCCAATTCTTTTTTTAAGGAAATGTTTTCCTATTCAACTAAATTTAACCTCTCCACAAGAGGGTCGGTTGGAATTTCCGGTTCAACTACCTCCTAGACATATAAAAACATCTATGCATGTCAGGTTGGTCGGCAAAATTGTCATAAACACTAAAACAAATAGTTATAAATTAAAGATAATATACCACATCCGAATCGTAGACAGGACGAGGGCCCACGTGGCGGATATCAAAACCATCACTATATAATAACAAGCAATAATAAACATAAGAAAATTAGACAAATATCTATCTAAAGCAATAATAAAAGTAAGAAAAGCATGGACACAACAAGAGGCTCACCACGGTGGTGCCGGTGACGAGATCGGCGGGGGCGATCGATGACGGCGAAGACGGGGACGGGACGTGACGGACCGCTAAACCTAGACAAATCTCGGAGAAAATAGAGCTTCGAGAGGACAAAAGCTTAACTAGTGTGGCTCGGGCATTCCATCGAACACGTTATGTGCATAGGAGGTGAGCTAGAGCACCACCAAACCCTCTCCCCCTCGGCCAGAAAAAACAGAGCAGTGTGCTTTGCTCTTGCGCGAGGGGGTATATATAGGCACCTCATTGGTCCCGGTTGGTGATACGAACCGGGGCTAAAGGGGAGCCTTTGGTCCCGGTTCATGTCACCAACCGGGACCAATGGTGGTGGGCCAGGAGCAAGACCCATTGGTCCCGGTTCGTCGAACCAACCGGGACCAAAAGGTCCAGACGAACCGGGACCAATGGCCCACGTGGCCCGGCCGGCCTCCTGGGCTCACGAACCGGGTCCAATGCCTCCATTGGTCCCGGTTCTTGATTGAACCGGGGCTAATGGGCTGGACAGGCCTGGACCAAATCCCTGTTTTCTACTAGTGTACAGTGAAAACGGATCTTAATTTTAATATTCGGTTCAAAAGTAATGACATTTTAAAAGAAGTTGAACACCAAATTAAATACGTTCACACATGTCCTATTGGTGCCTTCTAATCTTTCTTTCAAAACATATTGAATGACCGATATCCAATTCGGTGACCAGGCTCATTTGCTCCCACTCAGAAACAAAATCAAAATAAATACTAGAAAATTTCAGAAAATTTCAAAGTTTTTCTATGTGATAAATAATTTGCCGCGTGTGGTCCGCTCCAAATTTCAACTTATTTGAACATCTGAGTAGCTCTAGGCAAAAAAGACAAATCGTGTCAGAGCAGTGCGTGAACAGTAAACATTTTTACAGACCCTGATTTTGTCTTTTTTGCCAAGAGCTGCTCAGATGTTCAAATGAGTTGAAATTTGGAGCGGACCTCACGCATCAACTACCACCCAAAAAAATTGAATTTTTTGAATTTTTCTAGTATTTGTTTTGAATTTTTTTCTGAGAACGGGTGTAGATGAGCTCGGGAGCAGAAACTCCGCGTCCAATTGAATGATGCTCTTTCTAGTCAATAAAACATAATCTTTTCTAATTTGTTTGATGAGGACAGGAATTTACTGAAAGAGGAAGGCCGCTCGCTCGCTAGACACGTCCATATTTTATTGGGTGCACTCTGCTTATACTGGTGTATGCGACAAATAACACTCGGATTAGTTCCAAACAATTTGCAGTGAGTTTTTTTCCTGTAGTAATGGTTACACATGGGCACTTTGTCCTAAAGCATCCGAAAATAATACCAGTATGTATTGATTGTTCTTTTCCGTTTCTTTGTTTTTCTTGTGTTTTTATTCTTTCTACATTTCATTTTGCTGATTTGTTTTTGTTTTTTAGTTTTTGCCTTTTATTTCCCTTTCTTTCTTAGAAACGTGAAATATTTTGTAAAAGTAACATTTTTTTTAATTATTATGGAGCATTTAACTTGTATTCAGATAAGAAGAATTTTTGTTTCAGCTTTTTACTGCATCATTTTATTATTTTAGTATTTCTTCTTTATTATAGACTCCGTCCATATTTACTTATGTTAGATTTGTCTGGATACGGATATATCTAGATATTTAGTTTTAGATATATATGTATCTAGACGAATTAAAAAAAATTTGATGGAGGTTGTTTTATTTTCACATTTCTTCCAAAACTGTAATTGTAGTTCTCGTTGGCGAAGGTATTGCCAACCAGGTTGTAAGAGTGGATTGAATATGAAAGGAGTGTTTTTGCTACTGTCAAAGGTGGTTTTGATTTGCTCAGTGTTCTGATCCATGTTATTTGGTGATGCACATTGTCCTACTTACTCTGGAAAATTGTATCCTTCGATTCATAGCTTCAATGATATATGTATGTAAAATATTATATAATATTTAGAACAAAAGTATTCATATCCAATGATTATACTGCTTATTAGAAATAGCTTCGAAGACACCAACCAAAATGACTTGCAATCAAGTTCAACAACAACAAAAACTAAATGTCCGGCATGACCGCTAGATCATTGTGATGTCTCTCGTAAGTAACTGGTTCTCAACCAACACCCCGACCTTGCATCACGTACATTTTCTCCTTCATTTAGCCACATATAACAAGAAATAGCGCATCAACGATATGGTAGCAAATCAAGTACTCTTTATGTTCTCAAATATTTGTCGTTTTAGAGATTTCAACAAGTGACTATATACGAAGCAAAATGAATGTATCTACACTCTAAAATATGTCTACATACATCCATATATTGTAGTCTATTTAAAATGTCAAAATTGTAACCTTCCCATGGCATCTAAGCTATAGAAAGACAAATATTTAGGAACAAAAGGGAGTATAATTGATCAGTCCCCATAAAAAGGAATATATTTGATATGCGTCATGAGACATTGGGCCTCGCTACTGACATGAGTACTCTGATCTAGTGCAGACATCCGTCTGATGTGGAGTTGGAGCCTCATCATCTCCAGCCGTTCACTGCGACGCCGCTCCTTTTTGATGACCTTTAGACCACACACGTAGTGCGACACGGACTCAATGACATTGCATGATTGGGCATCACCGATGTCGACTCGGATAAATCCATCTAGGAAACGGCAGGCCTCAGTGGCTCTAGCATCACCATTGTGGGCTCCGATGCAGTTGCCAGATGGGAGACGGCAGGCCTTAATGGCACTCCAAAACCGGGCATCGCCATAAAGGAGACGGTAGGCGTCGATTCTCGGCGGGCCGTCAGCGCTGCTGTTGCACGAGTAGACGGTGTCAGCATGAAAATGAGGGGATAGCCTGACGGGCAATAAAAGGGCACGCCCCCAAGGGTTTGGGGCAGTGAACAAAGCGCGCCCACTGAACCCTTGCTGCATAGGCACGGTGATTCCCGCCTCCAGATCCACCCGGTATGCCTCATAACCTTTCAGGAAAGTGTTGTCGTTGCGAGGGGTATGACGAACCAGAACCAGTTCCCCATCGATGTCCACTAGTTTTACGGTCCGATCGTACCGCACGGAACCAATCTCGCCCAGTTCGGCGGCCACCGCCGGCAGCGGGTCGGCGGATCCGGTGTTGTTCACCACCATGAGGGCTGCCTCGGTGAGGTAGTAGAACCGTCCCCCGGACAGCAAGCTTGTAATGATGGGGCCGACGTGCAACTGCGTCCACTGCTTATCGCCGAGCTTGGCAGTGAATACCCAATAGGGGTACATGTGGAGGACTACGGTTGAGTCATCGGCGAAGCCGGCTTGCAACGCATGGTTGCCGTACAAAGTGTGTCCGCTAGTATGGCTCTGGCCGCTAGCTGTGTACGCGGCCGGGAGGCTGGTGATCAGCTGCCGGGTGAGCGGGTTGAGGAGGCGGATCTTGTAGGTGCGCTTGTCGCACAGCACAATCAGGCCGCCGTCGGAGGTGGCCCCGAACACAGACTGGTAGCAGAGCTCCGGGAGGTCCACCTTGATGCGCTCGCCGGTCCAGACGTTCAGGAAGTCGCGGCGTTTCCGGACGGCGCCAACGGCCTGTGCGAGCATGATCCACCGCCGGGGGTGGAACCGGCGGTCCAGACTGCCGTACGCATGCGGGGACGCGGTGCATCGCCGCCATGCGCGGCACACCGCGCGGAAGCGGAGGTAGTCGGCGACATCGTCCGCGAGGACACGCTCGGCGATCAGGCCTGCCGGCCCCGAGATCAGGTCCGCCCAATCCCTCCTGCAAGCCGCGTATATAGCACGATCGAGTCACATTAGCCATCACGCCAGATGAGTGAGGACACATTATATCTGTTGCATTGCAATCGATCTGGCCGGAGCAACAGGAACTCTACTTACCAGTTAGGGTCGATGGCGGTCCCGCCGATGCGAGCGCGTTTTTCTTGCCGGCAACATGTTTCCACGGCTTGGTTAGGTAGCGCAGTGGTGGACGACATGTTCCTGCGAGGCTTGATCTGCGCCGCCCTGAGCCTTAGAGCGGAGGATGGTTATGGCTTATGATACGGCCTGCAACTAGGCGATTGGTGGTCCTTTTTATAGGCCTGGTGCGTGAATAAGTCCGTCACGAACACCGATTCCCGAACCAGTACGAACTGGCATACTTTCATAGTCTGAAATAAATACCACTAGCATAAATTATAAACCGAACGCTATACATATAGTAAATATCCAACGGATCATTTAACCATTTCTAACCACATCTGCCATGTCCATGTGGTTAACCGGACACTACATACATGGAAGGGGAATTTTGGTTCAAATTTCTTATAAGCGAGTTGACCCAACATTATTTTTTCGAAGATGTTAAGGAATTGACGTTCCTTGGGAATGATTCCTGCGCGACGCGACCATAATCGCCCTGGCCAATCTCCGCACACGTGATGGCATGGCACTCTCAGACGCATGCGTTCGCTCCTATCTTTTTTCGCACGGCATGATCCGGTCCACTCATATCAAATGTTCATACGTCAATTCATCCCCTTTCCCCACACTCCGACCGACCAAGCGAAGCGACAACCGCAAATCTCCATTTCTCTTTGTCGCCAAACTCCCTCATCTGGACATCCGGTTCCATCATGAGCTTCCTCCCGCGACGCCATACCTCTAGCCCTCAGGGTCGACGCCACCGCATCGTAGTTGGTCGCAGCGGTATGGGGTGATCCTTCGCCGAGGTCTGTCCCTCCTCCATCTAGCCTGTCTGCCGATGTTGAGGAGCAACACACGGGGCGAGTTGCGTTGCCGCCTAAGCCCATCTCATCTTCGTCGCCGGCTAGAGATGCTCCCTCGCTAGCGTCCCACTCAGCCCTTACCATGACCTCTAGCTTCTCCATCAAATTCCCTAGTTAATGCTTCGGGAGACAATTACACTCTGCCAGCTGATCACGCGGAGCGTTCCGCCAGCCGTTGGTTCATTCTTCATCCACGTGTCCTCGCGCACTATTGGTTTCGCCTACCAACCATGTGCTCTTTATCTTGCAACATCAGCGGTGTTGCAAACCACAACAGCGAATGACGGCAGCAGCTTAGACAAGATTTTGCAACGTCACCTCTCTTTAGAAAAATCGACAACAAGATCTCTATTGCGAAAAAAATCTAAAACAAGAATTTTGTTGCAAAAATAAAAAAATACAAAGTTTTCTTGTAGCTCAGGCTACACGGAACCTCTTATCCTCAACCCTTCAGTCTTGCTTTGAGATCCGTACTACACAACTAACTTACAACAAGCAGATTTCTCTTTTTTGTTTCTCTCAAATGAAACAACATATGAACTTCAAACTTTGCAGATCGAACAAACATTAGAACATCAATGTGTGAAAAAACTTTCAGATTTTTTGGTCTTATATAAATATACAAAATGAGATTTTGTTTGACTAAAAATAATATTTTATGTATTTAAAATGCATGAAAAAATCTGAAAGTTTTTTTCCAGATTGTAGTTAGAATGTATTGTTGCTCTGCAAACTTTGAAATTTATATGTTGTGTCGTTTGAGAGAAACAAAAAAGACAAATACATCTGTACGGATCACGATGCAGAAATGGATGGCAAAGATAAGGGGTACCGTGTAGCCTGAGCTACAGAAAACCACACTAAAAAAAATCCCGCGACATATCTTATGTTGCCAAAAAAAAATCTGCAACACAATCTCTGTTGCAAATGTTTCAGCAACAAGGTGTGTGCTGTAAAGTAGTGAAAAATGCTCAGTGCTAGATTGGGTCAGATCCAATGACTCGTTGGGCGACCAATATTTTAAAAATATCCATCGGCCGACGCATAGCAGTCTCGTAAAGCTTATAAGACAAAGTCTCTCTTATTACCATCCTCCATATCATTAAGTTGTAAGACCATTTGTTGCTTATATGGATTCAGGATTATAGACTTTGTCTCGGGTTCCCCAACTACCATGATAAGAACTTGTTCATAACTTGTAAAATTTTCATTGAAAAAGTATGTCGGTTGGTTCACATCGATCGGTTGAAAACTTTGTTGATCATTCATGCACACACGGGCCCAATTGCCTCTGAAATCATTAATTCGTCAAAGAAAAAAAAACTGTTTCTAACACGAACAATGTGGAGCTAACAGCTCCTTGACTCGAAAAAGAAGGAACGGGACCAAGACCAACTGTCAAAAAGACACAAAGCACTAGCACACTGCGCACTTGCTTCATGTGTTTCTTTCCCCTGGAACTTCCTCCGTACGTTCATCATGCCCCATGTGCCCAGCTTGGAGTATATATAGACAAAACCAGCGAGTGTGCACGTCCCAAACCCATGTGCATATGAACCTATTTTTCAAAAAAAGAAAGTTCTTAATGCGTCTTAACATGTCAAAAGAAATCAAAAGAAAATTTTACGCATACATCCACACAACATGTGTGCGCGACACCAAGTGGTTGTTTGGATAACTAGTATTTGGAGCAAGTTTTAGCAATATCAGTTTTAGGAGGATTTTTAGGAAAACCAGTTTTGAGTTGTTGGTTTGGTAAAACTGGTTTGTAGAATACTTTGTTTGGGCTTAAAAAGTTCAAATATGGCACTAGCCAGTTGGCTTAAAAACTACGATCACGGGTTCCAAATCCAACCTGGATCCAGCCCCACCTCAACCGGGGACATGGAGCACCGATGACAACCAGCACCATTTGATGGGCCGACTGCTCGCCATGCGGTGCCAGGGTAGTAGACCTCCACTGGCGATCTGGCCGTTCAAAGCCGGCCCAGAACAATCCTCGAGGCATTCCAATATCAAACCCTGGCTCCCCAACCGAAGAACGAATGGGTCCCCGCGTGTCGCCACTAGGTTGCCTCCAGTTTAGAGTATGGTTAATAGTGCAACCAGCTGCTAGCTATATAATCTTGCCACGTCATCTATAGACAGCCTTATAGCCGGCAAGTACAATAGATACATATAAGGCTGGCTATAGATGATACATGGCTCACCTCTCTCTTTTACAAATTGTTTAGGAGCACGTGCTATAGTCAACTGTTAGTGAGTAGCTGGCTCTTTTTCTCTTTCCTGAAACTCATCCAAAAAATATACTCCCTCCGTCACAAATTCTTGTCTTTTTTTTTTGGAACGTAGACGACGGGAGCGTCCGGCTTTAAATTAATAAAGCCACTAAGGCAGAATCCAAACCACAACATAAAGAGTTTTACAGACCCAAAATAGATGTGAGCGATATCAAAAGTACTAGCATCAAAGGACCCAGAGAAATAAGATACCAAAACACGAGCGATGGGTCCAAACACCACAAGAGGGGCAGATCTAACAGTATGAAGGAAAATAACAAGCAGTGAGGCCTTCAGACGTGGTGCGCCTTCAACATCGCAACCTTGATCTGCTCCATAGTTGCGGACATGAGAAGCTCGTCACGCGGTTTCCCCAACGGCATCCAGACCTGTAAGAACAAATGGCATTTGAAGATGATGTCAGCCGGGTGTGTCGGAACTTGTGTTCGATCGTGATTTTGTTCCGAACCGTCCACAAAGCCCAAAGAAGCACACCAACGCATCTCCACAGAATTCGCGCATTGGCCCCCTTTTGGGCCGATAGTATGGAGAGAAGATCACCTCTCTCTTTCACAAATTGTTTAGGAGCACGTGCTATAGTCAATTGTTAGTGAGTAGTTGGCTCCTTTTCTCTCTCCTCTAACTCATCCAAAAAATATACTCCCTCCGTCACAAAATTCTTGTCTTTTTTTTTTTTGGAACGTAGACGCCGAGAGCGTCCGACTTTAAATTAATAAAGCCACTAAGGCAGAATCTAGACCACAACATAAAGAGTTTTACAGACCCAAAATAGATGTGAGCGATATCAAAAGTACTAGCATCAAAGGACCCTACCAAAACACGAGCGCTGGGTCCAAACACCACAAGAGGGGCAGATCTAACAGTATGAAGGAAAATAACAAGCAGTGAGGGCTTCAGACGTGGCGCGCCTTCAACATCGCAGCCTTGATCTGCTCCATAGTTGCGGACATGAGAAGCTCGTCACGCGGTTTCCCCAACGGCATCCAGACCTGTAAGAACAAATGGCATTTGAAGATGATGTCAGCCGGGTGTGTCAGAACTTGTGTTCGATCGTGATTTTGTTCCGGACCGTCCACAGAGCCCAAAGAAGCGCCCCAACGCATCTCCACAGAATTCGCGCATTGGCCCCCTTTTGGGCCGTAGTATGGAGAGAAGATCATTGCTCGAATGCGGATTCCAGTTTTGCTTAAACGCTTCGCGGGCAACGCTCCATGCAAATCTAGCCAAGGCACATCCAAAAAAGACATGGTTCGCGTTTTCCCCTAACCCGCAAGTGGTGCACGACCCATCCACCGGCCCGTTATGTTTTGCCACATTATCAGAAGTAGGAAGGCGGTTGCGGAACATTTGCCACATGAAAATCTTGATTTTAAGTGGTAGGCCAGCCTTCCAGAGCCCCCTGGCTATGTCCAGCATATTGCCCTCGGTCAACTTGTCATACAGAGATTCAACCGTAAATTTTTTGGAAGATGTGAGCTTCCAAGATATGTTGTCTGCCTCGTTGGTGAGCCGTCGATCCGCCCAGGCTTCCACTAAGGTTTCTCAACGAGCAGTCTCGTCCGTCCCTAGATTCCTAATAAAGGAAATCGCGGGCGGCTGAACTCTAAGGGCATCGGACACCATGATGTTGGTGTCCGTGGCTAGTTGGTATAAGTCCGGATGGGACTGCCATAGTGGTTCGAGACCCCACCAATGATCGAGCCAAAAACGTGTGGACTTGTCATTATTGGCACAGAACTGGGCACCTAGCGTAAAGGTTGGTCGTACGGCTTGGATCCCATTCCAGAACGCCGATCCACGGGTTTGGGCCTTGAAGACGTTGCCATCCGGAAAATATTTGGCCCGAAGGATGTTCGCCTAGAGTCCCGACTCATTTTGGGCGAGACGCCACCACCACTTAGATAGCAAAGCTACATTCATGAGCTTAGAGTTCGTGACACCTAACCCACCAGCTTTTTTGGGTCTACACACAGCCGCCCATTTTACCAGATGGTATTTGCGTTTGATCCCAGTTCCTTCCCAAAAGAAGCGGGAACGCGGGGTGTCAAATTTGGCATGGACACTATCTGCCAAAAGGTACAACCCCATTGTGAAGAGTGGGAGGGAAGATAGGCTCATGTTAGTCAAGATGAGCCTTGCCGCCGAGGACATGAACCTTCCCCGCCATGGGCTAACCCTGTTGGCCACTTTGCCATAGAGAGGTTCCCACTCTGCAATGGTTAAATTCTCGGAAGAGATAGGCAAACCAAGATATTTAATCAGGAAACGCCCTCGTTTACAGTTAAGCAGGTTAGCTATCCTAGAGCTCTCGAAATCGTCCATCCCTATGGTAATCACCTCGCTCTTCAAGAAGTTGATCTTAAGCCCCAAAAGAATCTCAAAAGCGAGCAGGAGGAGCTTATCCGAAGCCATGTTGTGTTCGTTGGGCTCGAACAACAGCATTGTATCATCCGCGTATTGAAGGTGAGTCACACCGCCAGGGATAAGGTGGGTGACCAGACCTCTAATGTGGCCCGCTGCCCGCGCTCGATTAATAATTGCCGCCAAGGCATCTGCGACAAAGTTAAAAATAAGTGGCGAACTAGGGTCTCCCTGTCTAAGGCCGCGTTTGTTGCGAAAGAAACTGCCCATCGAACCATTGATGGTGACAGCCATGTGCCCACTGCACACGAGATGCATTATACGATGGACGAAGCCGGCCTCAAAACCCTTTTTGAGGAGGACCTCCCACACAAACTCCCAGTTTACGCGGTCATAGGCTTTCTCAAAATCTAGTTTGAGAAGCACGCCCTGCGCCTTGGTACGTTTAAGTTCATGAACTGTTTCTAGCAGCGCAATTGGGCCTTCAAGGATGTTTCTATTTTTTAGAAAACCAGTCTGACTAGGGCTGATGATATGCTACGCAATTGGTGCCAAACGCGAGGCGAAAGCTTTCGCACAGATCTTAAAAGGCACATTAATCAGAGTAATGGAACATAAGAGTTTGATGTTGTCTGCCCCTTTGACCTTTGGGATAAGGCTAATAACCCCATAATTTAGACAAGAAAGGTCTACCGTACCCATGGCGAAACCATTCAAGATATCGTAGAACAGATGCTTGAGGCAAGGCCAGAAACGTTTAAAGAACTCGAGAGGCCACCCGTCAGGTCCAGGCGCCGTGTCAGTCTTCATGTCATTCACAGCCTTGTCAATCTCCTACGGCAAGAAAGAGAGGGCAAGGCTGTCGTTCTCAGCCTGAGAGACCCTTTCTGCAGGATCCCACGGATCCTCACACAGTCATAGAGGCTTTTCGTTGGCAGTCCCCAAAAGGCCTATGAAAAACTCATATATATGGGTCGTAATTTGTTCTTGAGTTAGCAGGAGACCAGAGTCGGATTGGAGGCGTAGGATGGTGCATTTTCGTTTCCTTCCGTTTGCATACGCGTGGAAGTAACCGGTGTTTGCATCTTCTTTCGTCACCCATTTGACGCCGGTATTCCTCCTTGGCACGCAGAATTGCAAGGATGTGGTCTTCCAAGGCATATCTGTGTGACCACTCAGCCTCCGAAAAAGGGCGGAGATCAGCCTCGTGGTCAAGCCTGGAGATTTCCTCCGTAATTCCGGTTCTCTCCTTCTTGGACTCGCTACCGTGGTTCGCTCCCCATCCCCTTAGGAAAGCCCGTAGCTTGCCCGACGTCGCGGTCCACAACTCAGCAGGCGCACGTTGGGGGCCCAGATGACCACAGATCATCCCCCAACGATCCACCACCAATTGGGCAAAGCCCTCAGCCTCAAACTGTTGGGGAACGTAGTATTTTAAAATTTTCCTACGATCACACAAGATCTATCTACCAGATGCATAGCAACGAGAGGGAAGAGTGTGTCTACGTACCCTCGTAGACCGGAAGCGGAAGTGTCAAGTGACGCGGTTGATGTAGTCGAACTTCTTCGCGATTCAACCGATCAAGCACCGAACGTACGGCACCTCCGCGTTCAACACACGTTCAGCTTGATGACATCCCACGAGCTCTTGATCCAGTTGAGCTTCACGGGAGAGTTTCGTCAGCACGACGGCATGGTGACGGATATGATGTATTTACCAGCGCAGGGCTTCGCTTAAGCACAGCAACGGTATGACCGAGGTGTGTTTCTATGGAGGGGGGCACCGCACACGGCTGGAACAATTCAACTTGTGTGTCTTTGGGTGCCCCCCTGCCCCCGTATATAAAGGAGCAAGAGGGGAGGGCCGGCCGGCCTCCTATGGTGCGGCTAGGGCAATCCTACTAGGAATAGGATTGCAATCCTATTCCTAGTAGGAGTCCACCAAGAAGGAAGAGAGGGAAAGGAAAAGAGGGAGAGGTGGCGCGCCCCCCCCCCAATCCTAGTCCAACTAGGATCCCTAGGTGGGGCGCCGGACAGCCTCTATGGGCTGCCTCTCTCCTTTCCTCAAGGCCCACTATGGACCATCCCCCCTCGTAGGGGGTTCCGGTAACCCCCTCCGGCAATCCAGTTAAATCCGAAACTTTTCCGGAACACTTCCGGTGTCCGAATATAGTCGTCCAATATATCAATCTTTATGTCTCGGACATTCCGAGACTCCTCGTCATGTCCGTGATCTCATCCGGGACTCCGAACTACCTTCAGTACATCAAAACTCATAAACTCATAATACCGATCGTCATCAAACGTTAAGCGTGCGGACCCTACGGGTTCGAGAACTATGTAGACATGACCGAGACTCATCTCCAGTCAATAACCAATAGCGGAACCTGGATGTTCATATTGGCTCCTACATATTCTACGAAGATCTTTTATCGGTCAAACCGCATAACAACATACGTTGTTCCTTTTGTCATCGGTATGTTACTTGCCCGAGATTCGATCGTCGGTATCTCTATACCTAGTTCAATCTCGTTACCGGTAAGTCTCTTTACTCGTTATGTAACACATCATCTTGTGACTAACTCATTAGTCCTTTTGCTTGCAAGGCTTATTGTGATGTGTGTTACCGAGAGGGCCCAGAGATACCTCTCCGACACTCGGAGTGACAAATCCTAATCTTGATATATGCCAACACCACGAATACTTTCGGAGACACCTGTAGAGCATCTTTATGATCACCCAGTTACGTTGTGACGTTTGATAGCACACAAGGTGTTCCTACGGTATTCGGGAGTTGCATAATCTCATAGTCATAGAAACATGTATAAGTCATGAAGAAAGCAATAGTAGTAAAACTAAACGATCATAGTGCTATGCTAACGGATGGGTCTTGTCCATCACATCATTCTCCTAATGATGTGATCCCGTTGATCAAATGACAACTCATGTCTATGGCTAGGAAACATAACCATCTTTGATCAATGAGCTAGTCTAGTAGAGGCATACTAGGGACATACTGTTTTGTCTATGTATCCACACATGTACTAAGTTTCCGGTTAATACAATTCTAGCATGAATAAAAGACATTTATCATGATATAAGGAAATACAAAGAACATCTTTATTATTGCCTCTAGGACATATTTCCTTCAGTCTCCCACTTGAACTAGAGTCAATAATCTAGATTACAAAGTGATGATCCTCACACCCATGGAGTCCTGGTGCTGATCATGTTTTGCCCATGGAAGAGGCTTAGTCAACGGGTCTGCAACATTCAGATCTGTATGTATTTTGCAAATCTCTATGTCTCCCTCCTTGACTAGATCGCGGATGGAATTGAAGCGTCTTTTGATGTGCTTTGTTCTCTTGTGAAACCTGGATTCCTTCGCCAAGGCTATTGCTCCAGTGTTGTCACAAAAGATTTTCATTGGACCCGATGCACTAGGTATTACACCTAGATCAGATATGAACTCCTTCATCCAGACTCCTTCATTTGCTGCTTCCGAAGCAGCTATGTATTCCGCTTCACACGTAGATCCCGCCACGACGCTCTGCTTGGAACTGCACCAACTGATAGCTCCACCGTTCAATAAAAATACATATCCAGTTTGTGACTTAGAGTCATCCGGATCAGTGTCAAAGCTAGAATCGACGTAACCGTTTACGACGAGCTCTTTGTCACCTCCATACATGAGAAACATATCCTTTGTCCTTTTTCAGGTACTTCAGGATGTTCTTGACCATTGTCCAGTGATCCACTCCTGGATTACTTTGGTACCTCCCTGCTAGACTTATAGCAAGGCACACATCAGGTCTGGTACACAGCATTGCATACATGATAGATCCTATGGCTGAGGCATAGGGAATGACTTTCATTTTCTCTCTATCTTCTGCAGTGGTCGGGCATTGAGTCTTACTCAACTTCATACCTTGTAATACAGGCAAGAACCCTTTCTTTGACTGATCCATTTTGAACTTCTTCAAAATCTTATCAAGGTATGTGCTTTGTGAAAGTCCAATTAAGCGTCTTGATCTATCTCTATAGATCTTGATGCCTAATATATAACACTAGTAGATAAAGGGTCATCAGACCCGGTTCATTTGGGCCTTTTAGCCCCGGTTCCAGAACCGGGACAAGAGGGTCGGTACTAATGCTCTGACCCTTTAGTTCCGGTTCAATCCAGAACCGGGGCAGAAGGGTGTCCACGTGGCCTGTGCACCGAGCCCAGGTAGGAGGGGCTTTAGTCCCGGTTGGTGGTACCAACCGGGACCAAAAGGAATCCACGCTTCAGCATTTCTGTGGCTGTGGTTTTTGTTTTTTTTTTTGAAAGGGGAGGGGGGGTTTAGGTTTTGGGGGGTTAATTTAGGTGTTTCATATATTGTGTTAGCTAGCTAATTAATAGAGAGAAGTGTCCTCTCTTATGTCCGTGCTTGGTCGACGCTACATACTACACATACGTATATAGAGAGGACTAGAGTCACGCTAGCTAGCTAGCTAGCTGCTAGCTACTAAGCAAACAAAGGAAACAGAAGATCGTATAATCAACATATATATATATATGCATACAGAGAGAAGTAATATCGACCACCTCTCCTTCTCCGAGAGATTGGTCGACCAACAAGTTCTCGTATATCTATCCGACACTACCGGGCACATATATACAATAATTATCTCGTACAAAAATAATCTCCTATCATATGGATGCATGGTCCACATAGTATTCTCCGTCTTCAGCGATCACGTGTTCAAGGAAGAATGCCGTCAATTCCTCTTGAATTGCTCGCAGACGATCTGGTGTTAGGAGTTCATCCCGCATCCGAAACATCTAATTTGAAGTAGGGGGTCAATACATGAAATGATGCTATAAATTTTTTAATATTATTGATTGCTTAGGCACTTCAAATTGTTCATCAGTGTAGCCCCGCTCACAGGTCGTGTGGCGGATGGACTCGCAACTGTAGTATCCACAATAATCATTCCCGGGTTCCTGCCACAACCACTTTACAAGAAATAGAGGTCAATCAAACTGATAAGCAAGAATGCCAAATTGGTATTGATGAAACTAGCGCTTGAATCAAGATATAGGAGATGCGCTCGCGGAACATGCTACTAGCTATATAGTACTTACTTTCGGGTATCTAAATTGTAGCTTCTTCGGCAGTCCCGGAGCTTTTTTGGTGAATTTTTTCCAAGCCCTGCCAGACAAAGAAAACAATTAGTTGATATCAGAAATGAAGTTGCTGATATATATGCATGGTGGATAATATTGATCGATTTAACTTACCTGGCTAGCATTTGAGTCATGTCCGCATACTCCTTGGGATCTTTACGTTTAGAGTCCAAGACAGTTACTACTCCCTTCTCAAGCTTAATCTCTAAGAGAATATAGTGGAAGCTGCACACGAATGCATGAGATCATCAATTACATCACTATAACCTTGACTGATATATAAGGGAAACCAAATATGCAAAAGACAGTAACACTCACTTGAAGTTGTAAGGAAAGAGTATTATATCTTTGTTTTCATTTACCACCAACGATCGTAGCAAGTTGGTCTCGGTATCGTCGGGATGCAATTTAACCTCGGTCGCATCTATGAGGTATGTGTTAATAAACCCAATATCACCTACTTGTCTTTTCTTCAATTCGACGATCTTCAATCTGCATAATATAGTGAGGATAATTATAAATATATGCAATGAAGATCAGCTATATAGAGAGACTTAATGACAGAAGTAGTACTACTTACAGACAGTAGCAGGTGACCGTTGTTTTATCGAGGGCCAATTGATTGAAAAACTGATAGAACTCCTCAAATGGAACAGGCAACAGGTCAATTCCAACGAGGTCATGCTCCGGTTTAACTCTCAAATACAAGTTATCCCTCCCCCCAGACTCTCTGCAGATTTTCAAGTACCAATCATGCAATCTTCGCATATTCGTTGATAGAGATCTTTCATTTTTGACGAGAGGCTTTTTGTACTCGTATCTTTCTATCTGCACTTCCAAGAAATCATTGTGTACATCGTCGGACGCGTAATCTGCAAGATTGGTATAACCGGGCACCATCCTCGGATCATTAGCGACCATGTCGCTAGATACCTTGAGCGGGGGGCATGATTGGTCCGCTTGTTCGCCGAGCTGGGCAATTTGTTTCCCAGCTCGCCCTTCTGCTAACCTCTGATCACTTTTAGTACTTCCCGACCGCTTCGCTGCTTGATATGTCTTTTGGATCATGCGGTCATAGTTGTCCTGCGGCTTACTTTGCGCTGGTTGCTTTAGGGCAGCAAGAGTGCGCTTTGCTTTAACCGCATCTATCTTCTCCTCCGGAGGTGGATGTCTCTGTGCTTTCAACCCTTCACAAAAGTCCTTCACTTGGCCTTGAGCGATCTTCGTGTTTTCCTCGTCGGACCTCTCGTACGGTAACTTCTCTAGAGGCGTGAGAGAAGGACCGAATCTGCATCGCCTCCCGCCTCTGGCTGTACTGGTAGACGTCGCCGGACCAGACGAAGCGGCTGTCTTTTTTACTTGCTTACGCGCCGGAGCAGGAGCAGCCGGAGCGGCGGCAGGTCTCTTCCGCCCTTGCTGATTAGGAGGAGAAGGAGGAGCAGGCTGGCTACTCGGGCGCGCCGGCGGCGAAGGAGGCGGAGTGCCGCCACGCGCCGGCGGCGAAGGAGGCGGAGTGCCGCCACGCGCCGGAGAAGGAGCCGGAGTGCCCTGATGGTCACTCACCGGAGGAGGAGGCGGTGGAGGAGGCGGAGTGCCCTGACTCGCCGGAGGAGGAGGAGGAGGCGGAGGCGTCCAGTTGAGAATGTTGATTAGGTCCTTCCGCCATAGGCATGGAGTCTTCAGTGAAGAACCCAGCCGAGTATCCCCTTCACCGGTAGGGTGGTCAAGCTGGAGCTCCTCAAATCCCTCCGTTATTTCGTCGACCATCACCCTAGCATATCCTTCTGGAATCGGCCAGCAGTGAAAAGTGTCGTCGGGTCCAGAAGGATAAACAGAGCCAGCAGCCGCCTTGACCTTCAGATTCATCCACTGCGCCATAAGGTGGCAATTTTGTGCCTGCGTGATAGCATCCACAGGATTCCTGGCAGTAGCCGTCAAGGCAGGCTCTGGCTGAAGCAGCTCAGTGGAAGCCACGCTGCTTCTCCGCTGAGATGGCGGGGTAGCTTCGGGGGAAGCTTCGGCAATTCTTTTCTCCCGATTTGCTTCCCGATCCTCTATCGCTTGTATTCTGGCCCGCAGCGCCTGGATTTCGGTCTGCTCCATTTTCTTCCTCCTGTCGTGGCATTTGTAGCCTCCTGCGTCCGGAAACCCAGCACGCCACGGAAGGGAGCCTGGCGTGCCTCGTGTCCGTCCAGGGTGCTCAGGATTCCCGAAGGCCATTGTCTGCTCGTCGTTCTCTCTGTCGGGGATGAACGTCCCTTCATGCGCTGCTTTGATATACTGTCACATCTTCCTGAGTGGTGTTTCCAATTGCTTGTCCGTCCAAATGCACCACCCTGTTACAGGGTCCAAGGTTCCGCCAGCCCCGAAGAACCAAGTCCGGCAACGTTCTGGCCAGTGCATTGTCTCTGGTTCGATCCCTTTCTGAAGCAGATCATTCTCAGCCTTGGCCCACTTAGGTCGGGCTACGAGGTAGCCGCCCGACCCCGTGCGATGGTGATGCTTCTTCTTCGCAGCATTTATCCGGTTTGTCTCCGACATCTTCTGACTCTTTTCCGACTTCTTATGGGCCACAAATGCGGGCCAGTCATCTTTGATCTTCTCATATATGCCCACGAATTGTGGAGTCTTTTTATCTTTGACAAACGTATTCAGTTTTTTCTTCCATGCCCTGAATTGGTCTGCCATCTTCGAAAGTGCAGCAGACTTGATTAACTCCTCTTTAACTGGGTTCGCCGGATCAACCTCTCGCGGTAGGACGAAATTTGACTTCAGCTCAGTCCAAAGATCTTCTTTTTGCATATCAGTGACATAAGTCACCTGAGCGTCGTTTGCAGCCGGCTTTAACCATTGATGGATGCTGATCGGGATCTTGTCCCTAACCAGAACCCCGCACTGATTAACAAATGCGTTCTTTGTCCGGATGGGTGCAATCGGCTCGCCGGAGCGCGAGATTTTTGAGATCTCAAACTTTTCATCCGGCCTCAACTTTTTCTTCGCTCCTCGTCTCTTTACCGAAGATTTGCTCGATCCGGAGGGCTAGAAAAAGGAACAAAGACGAGAGTTAATGAATGAATCAATTAACTAGTCAGCACATGCTTAACTAACATATATACCTCCTGGCCGGACTCGGTTCGGTCACCGGAGCCAGCATCACGGTCTCCTTCTTGCACCGGCATTGGGTCACCGGAGCCGTCCTCACGGTCTACTTCTTCCATGTGCATTGGGTCACCGGATCCATCAATATCATAGCCTAGATCTTCCAGATGTAGCACTTTTTCGACCTGCTCATCGGTGTCGTTGAGAAACGACAAGACGACATTTTGTCCGTGTGCGATTATGTCCATCAACATCGCTTCTGGTGCTAGGTCTCGGGTGTTGTCGTCCATTGTTTCTACAAATATTTACAACATGCCAATTATTATTCAAACATGACAGATGGATATATTAATGGCAAACGTAGAACTAGCTTCAACCCTCGACTGCTCGGCGATCCACAAAACCTAGACCCCCTCATGTCACATTTTGTCTAGTGTCAAAGGATTCAACAAAACCAATACTTCATCATTAGGCGAAAGTAACAGTAAAATGATTGTACGAAGCTCTCCAAAGTTGTTTTGGAACGGAGTCCCCGGATAAGGTAATTCGTAACAAAAGACGGATTATCCTATCAGGGACTTCGTTCCAGAACAACTTTGCATAACTTTGTACCAAAATGCCCCGGTTACTTCTGGCAAATGATGAAGTCATGGAATTCTTCAATACTTTGACACTAGCTAGGCAACCTCTCTCGACCCCTCGACCCCCGACTTCTCGGCGATCCACAACCCTAGTCCCCCTCATGTCACCTTTTGTCTAGTGTCAAATGATTCAACAAAACCAATACTTCATCATTAGGCGAAAGTAACAGTAGCATGATGGTACGAAGCTCTCCAAAGTTGTTTTGGAACGAAGTCCCAGATAAGATAATCCGTAACAAAAGACAGATTATCCTATCAGGAACTCCGTTCCAGAACATCTTTGCATAACTTCGTACCAACATGCCCCGGTTACTTCTGGCAAATGATGAAGTCATGGAATTCTTCAATACTTTGACACTAGCTAGGCAACCTCTCGACCCCCCCGACTTCTCGGCGATCCACAACCCTAGACCCCCTCATGTCACATTTTGTCTAGTGTCAAAGGATTCAACAAACCAATACTTCATCATTAGGCGAAAGTAACAGTAGCATGATGGTACGAAGCTCTCCAAAGTTGTTTTGGAACGGAGTCCCAGATAAGATAATCCGTAACAAAAGACGGATTATCCTATCAGGAACTCCGTTCCAGAACATCTTTGCATAACTTCGTACCAACATGCCCCGGTTACTTCTGGCAAATGATGAAGTCATGGAATTCTTCAATACTTTGACACTAGCTAGGCAACCTCTCTCGACCCCTCGACCCCCGACTGCTCGGCGATCCACAACCCTAGACCCCCTCATGTCACATTTTTTCGAGTGTCAAAGGATTCAACAAATCCAATACTTCATCATTAGGCGAAAGTAATACTAGCATGATGGTATGAAGCTCTCCAAAGTTATTTTGGAACGGAGTCCCAGATAGGATAATTCGTAACAAAAGACGGATTATTCTATCAGGAACTCCGTTCCAGAATATCTTTGCATAACTTTGTACCAAAATGCCCC
Organism: Secale cereale; assembly: GCA_902687465.1. NCBI lineage: Eukaryota > Viridiplantae > Streptophyta > Magnoliopsida > Poales > Poaceae > Secale > Secale cereale. Next base: position 896,358,772 of record LR738710.1, read on the forward strand.
GGTTACTTCTGGCAAATGATGAAGTCATGGAATTCTTCAATACATTGACCCCCGACTGCTCGGCGTTCCACAACCCTAGACACCCGACTGCTAGGCAACCTCTCGACCCCTCGACCTTCGGCCTCTCGGTCCCTCGACGACCCTCGACCCCGGCCCCCCTAATGTCGAAGTTATCGGGGAGTAGGGTGTATATCGACATAGACATATCCGATAAAAAAAGGAAGAAGAAGAAAAAAGGAAATGCTAGAGGAGTAGATCGAAGAAAAAAAAGAAAAAAAAAGGAGAAGAAGAAAGGAATAGAGGAGAAGAGGAGAAAATTTCTCTTCTTCTCCTCTATTCCTTTCTTCTTCTCCTCTTTTTTTCTTTTTTTTCTTCTTCTTATTTATTTCTCCTCTTCTTCCTCTCCTCTTCTTCTTTCTTTCCTCTTTCTTATTTTCTTCTTTCCTATCCTTCTTTTTCTAAATATATTTGTAACTTTTGCATATATAAAACTTTCTATATATATTTAGCATATATAAACAAAAAACTATATAGCCACATACACATATATATACATCACATACACACATCACATATATTTAGCAAATTCCTAAGAAAAAAATATATACACATACATATATATACAGCAACTATATATACAGCAACTATATATACAGCAATTTATATAAACATAAAAAAAGGGAGCCCTCACATCGCGCGGTGGGGCTGGGCGGCGCGACGGCGGCGGGGCGGGGCGGTGACGAGGCGGCGTCGGGGCGCGGCGGCGCGACGGCGGCGGGGCGGGGCGCGCGGCGCGACGGCGACGGGCCGGGGCGTGGCGGCGACGGCGCGGGGCAGGGCGGAACGGGGTCGCGGGGCGGGGCGACGGCGACGAGGCGGCGTCGGCGCGGCGTCGGGGGCGACGGCGACGGCGACGGGGCGACGGGGGCGACGGTGAAGGAGAGGGAGGCGTCGGGGGCCGAGAACAAGAAACTGAACGAAATTTTCACAAGTGTTGTTTATATAGGAGGCGTATTAGTCCCGGTTCATGGCACAAACCGGGACTAATACCCCCCTTTAGTCCCGGTTGCTGCCAGCAACCGGGACTAAAGGTCCCTTTTCAGCAGCCCAAAGGGCGGGAAGGTGGGGCCTTTAGTCCCGGTTGGTGGCAGCAACCGGGACTAAAGGGGGGTATTAGTCCCGGTTTCAACCACCAACCGGGACTAATGCCACCCTTTAGTCCCGGTTGCTGCCACCAACCGGGACTAAAGGCCTTGCTGCGGTGCGGTGGGAAGCTTAGTCCCACCTCGCTAGTTGAGAGAGGCCAGCACTAGTTTATAAGCCCCGCTGCCTCTCTCCTCTCGAACTCCTCTAAACTGCAGGCCTAAGGGCCTAAACTGACACTGCTTTGCCTGTGGGCTTGCTGGGCTTTCTACGGGCCTGAATCCTGGCCCATGGTTGGGTTTCTAGTCGTATTCAGGCCGTGTGGGCCCAGTAGGTGGCATTTTTTTATTTTTTTTCTTTGTTGCTTTATTTTTTAGTTTTGTTTCTACTTTCAACAAAATACTTACTGTTGCTATTTTTATTTATTTGTTTTCTTTGTTGCTTTATTTATTTGATTTTGTTTCTACTTACAAAAAAATACTTATTGTTGCTATTTTTTTTCAAGTTTTTTTGTTTTGTTTTCTGCATTATTTATTTTCTTTTGTTTTTTGCTTTATTTTTTAATTCTTTCTGGTAAAACCAATTACAAACTTTCTGTTAGTGCAAGTAGTATTCAAATTTGAATAGT
>LR738710.1:896360552-896392675 GCA_902687465.1 Secale cereale
TTTTTTTTGTTTTCTGCATTATTTATTTTCTTTTGTTTTTTGTTTTATTTTTTAATTCTTTCTGGTAAAACCAATTACAAACTTTCTGTTAGTGCAAATTTTAATAGTACAAACGGACAATGGTATCATACTCGTTTGTTACAAAGTTGGCATGGTATCATCATAATAGTTGCGGAAAAAACTCTTCACTTTTTCTTCGCTTGTGTCATTTGCTTATTGCGCCGTAACCATGGTTAATCTTCATCGTTTATCAGGATGCTTGGGTCAGCCTTGACTTTGAAGGGAGGAATTTCATGAAACTTTTCATAATCTTCAGACATGTCTGTCTTGCCCTCCACTCCCAGGATGTCCCTTTTTCCTGAAAGAACTATGTGGCGCTTTGGCTCATCGTATGATGTATTCGCTTCCTTATCTTTTCTTTTTCTCGGTCTGGTAGACATGTCCTTCACATAGATAACCTGTGCCACATCATTGGCTAGGACGAACGGTTCGTCAGTGTATCCAAGATTTTTCAGATCCACTGTTGTCATTCCGTACTGTGGGTCTACCTGTACCCCGCCTCCTGACAGATTGACCCATTTGCACTTAAACAAAGGGACCTTAAAATCATGTCCGTAGTCAAGTTCCCATATGTCCACTATGTAACCATAATATGTGTCCTTTCCCCTCTCGATTGTTGCATCAAAGCGGACACCGATGTTTTGGTTGGTGCTCTTTTGATCTTGGACAATCGTGTAAAATGTATTCCCATTTATCTCGTATCCTTTGTAAATCAATACAGTCGAAGATGGTCCCCTGGACAACAAGTACAACTCATCACAAACAGTGTTGTCACCTCTGAGACGTGTTTCCAACCAACTGCTGAAAGTCCTGATGTGTTCACGTGTAATCCAGTCGTCACACTGCTCTGGGTGTTTGGAGCGCAGACTGTTCTTGTGTTCATCGACATACGGGGTCACCAATGTAGAGTTTTGTAGAATTGTGTAGTGTGCTTGAGACCAAGAATATCCGTCCCTGCATATTATTGAGTCCCTTCCAAGCGTGCCTTTTCCAGTCAGTCTCCCCTCGTACCGCGATTTAGGGAGACCTATCTTATTAAGGCCAGGAATGAAGTCAACACAAAACCCGATGACATCCTCTGTTTGATGGCCCATGGAGATGCTTCCTTCTGGCCTTGCGCGGTTACGGACATATTTCTGTAGGACTCCCATGAACCTCTCAAAGGGGAACATATTGTGTAGAAATACGGGCCCCAGGATGACAATCTCGTCGACTAGATGAACTAGGACGTGTGTCATGATATTGAAGAAGGATGGTGGGAACACAAGCTCGAAACTGACAAGACATTGCGCCACATCACTCCTTAGCCTTGGTACGATTTCTGGATCGATCACCTTCTGAGAGATTGCATTGAGGAATGCACATAGCTTCACAACGGCTAATCGGACGTTTTCCGGTAGAAGCCCCCTCAATGCAACCGGAAGCAGTTGCGTCATAATCACATGGCAGTCATGAGACTTTAGGTTCTGGAACTTTTTCTCTGCCATATTTATTATTCCCTTTATATTCGATGAGAAGCCAGTCGGGACCTTCATACTGAGAAGGCATTCAAAGAAGATTTCTTTCTCTTCTTTCGTAAGAGCATAGCTGGCAGGACCTTCATACTGCTTCGGAGGGATGCCGTCTTTTTCGTGCAAACGTTGCAGGTCCTCCCGTGCCTCAGCTGTATCTTTTGTCTTTCCATACATGCCCAAGAAGCCTAGCAGGTTCACGCAAAGGTTCTTCTTCACGTGCATCACGTCGATTGAAGAGCGGACCTCTAGGTCTTTCCAGTAGGGTAGGTCCCAAAATATAGATTTCTTTTTCCACATGGGTGCGTGTCCCTCATCCTCATTCGGAACAGCTAGTGCGCCGGGGCCCTTTCCAAATATTACGTGTAAATCATTGACCATAGCAAGTACGTGATCACCGGTACGCATGGCGGGCTTCTTCCGGTGATCTGCCTCGCCTTTGAAATGCTTGCCTTTCTTTCGACATTGATGGTTGGTCGGAAGAAATCGACGATGGCCCAGGTACACATTCTTCCTGCACTTGTCCAGGTATGTACTTTCAGTGTCATCTAAACAGTGCGTGCTTGCGTGGTATCCTTTGTTTGTCTGTCCTGAAAGGTTACTGAGAGCGGGCCAATCGTTGATGGTCACGAACAGCAACGCCTTTAGGTCAAATTCCTCCTGTTTGTGCTCATCCCACGCACGTACACCGTTTCCATTCCACAGCTGTAAAATTTCTTCAACTAATGGCCTTAGGTACACATCAATGTCATTGCCGGGTTGCTTAGGGCCTTGGATGAGAACTGGCATCATAATGAACTTCCGCTTCATGCACATCCAAGGAGGAAGGTTATACATACATAGAGTCACGGGCCAGGTGCTATGATTGCTGCTCTGCTCCCCGAAAGGATTAATGCCATCCCCGCTTAAAGCAAACCATACGTTCCTTGCGTCCTTTGCAAACTCCTCCAAGTACTTTCTCTCGATTTTTCTCCATTGCGACCCGTCAGCGGGTGCTCTCAACTTCCCGTCTTTCTTACGGTCCTCACTGTGCCATCGCATCAACTTGGCATGCTCTCTGTTTCTAAACAAACGTTTCAACCGTGGTATTATAGGAGCATACCACATCACCTTCGCAGGAACCCTCTTCCTGGCGGGCTCGCCATCAACATCACCAGGGTCATCTCGTCTGATCTTATACCGCAATGCACCGCATATCGAGCATGCGTTCAGATCGTTGTATGCACCGCGGTAGAGGATGCAGTCATTAGGGCATGCATGTATCTTCTGCACCTCCAATCCTAGAGGGCATACGACCTTCTTTGCTGCGTATGTACTGTCGGGAAATTCGTTATCCTTCGGAAGCTTCTTCTTCAATATTTTCAGTAGCTTCTCAAATCCTTTGTCAGCCACAGCATTCTCTGCCTTCCACTGCAGCAATTCCAGTACGGTACCGAGCTTTGTGTTGCCATCTTCGCAATTGGGGTACAACCCTTTTTTGTGATCCTCTAACATGCGATCGAACTTCAGCTTCTCCTTTTGACTTTCGCATTGTGTCCTTGCATCGACAATGACCCGGCGAAGATCATCATTTGGTTCCTCTTGATCTTCAGCAGCTTCATCCGTTGCAGCATCATTGGGCACATCGTCTGGTTCCTCTTGATCTTCACCAGCTCCCCCCATTGCAGCATCACCGTATTCAGGGGGCACATAGTTGTCATCGTACTCTTCTTCTTCGCCGTCTTCCATCATAACCCCTATTTCTCCGTGCCTCGTCCAAACATTATAGTGTGGCATGAAACCCTTGTAAAGCAGGTGGGAGTGAAGGATTTTCCAGTTAGAGTAAGACATCGTATTCACACATTTAGTGCATGGACAACACATAAAACCATTCTGCTTGTTTGCCTCAGCCGCATTTAGAAACTCACGCACGCCCTTAATGTACTCGGAGGTGTGTCTGTCACCGTACATCCATTGCCGGTTCATCTGCGTGCATTTATATATAATTAAGTGTGTCAAAAACCATTACAGAACATCATAAATAGATAATTAAGTGACCAAATGGATAAAAGTTCATCATCACATTAAAACCAAAGTACATACATATATAGTTCTCATCTAACAACATATAGCTCTCCATACACATCGAAACTATGTAAAACATTTCAACGCGAAAACAAATGCTATCATAATCGCAACCAAGGTAACAATTGATCCAACGGCATAATGATACCAAGCCTCGGTATGAATGGCATATTTTCTAATCTTTTAAATCTTCAACCGCATTGCATCCATCTTGATCTTGTGATCATCGACAACATCCGCAACATGCAACTCCAATATCATCTTCTCGTCCACAATTTTTTTTATTTTTTCCTTCAAGAATTTGTTTTCTTCTTCAACTAAATTTAATCTCTCGACAATAGGGTCCATCTTGATCTTGTGATCATCGATAACTTCCGCAACATGCAACTCCAATTCCATCTTCTCCTCCTCCATTTTTTCCAATTTTTTCTTTAACGAAATGTTTTCCTCTTCAACTAAATTTAACCTCTCCACAAGAGGGTCGGTTGGAATTTCCGGTTCAACTACCTCCTAGACATAATAAAACATCTATGCATGTCAGGTTGGTCGGCATAACTATCATAAGCACTAAAACAAATAGTTATAAATTAAAGATAATATACCACATCCGAATCGTAGACCGGACGAGGGCCCACGTGGGCGGATATCAAAACCATCGCACTATATAATAACAAGCAATAATAAACGTAAGAAAATTAGACAAATATCTATCTAAAGCAATAATAAAAGTAAGAAAAGCATGGACATAATTACCAAGAGGCTCACAACGGTGGTGCCGGTGACGAGATCGGCGGGGGCGATCGACGACGGCGAAGACGGGGACGGGACGTGACGGACCGCTAAACCTAGACAAATCTCGGAGAAAATAGAGCTTCGAGAGGAGAAAAGCTTAACTAGTGTGGCTCGGGCATTCCAACGAACACGTTGTGTGCATAGGAGGTGAGCTAGAGCACCACTAACCCCTCTCCCCCTCGGCCAGAAAAAAAAACAGAGCAGTGAGCTCTGCTCTTGAGTGAGAGGATTTATATAGGCAACTCACTGGTCCCGGTTGGTGCTACAAACCGGGACTAAAGGGGTGCCTTTGGTCCCGGTTCATAACACCAACCGGGACCAATAGTGGTGGGCCAGGAGCAAGAGCCATTGGTCCCGGTTTTTAGCTCCAACCGGGACCAATAGGTCCAGACAAACCGGGACCAATGGCCCACGTGGCCCGGCCGGCCCCCTGGGCTCACGAACCGGGTCCAGTACCCCCATTGGACCCGGTTCTAGATTGAACCGGGGCTAATGGGCTGGACCAATGCCCTATTTTCTACTAGTGTAAGCAGCTTCACCGAGGTCTTTCATTAAAAAACTCTTATTCAAGTATCCTTTTATGCTATCCAGAAATTCTATATCATTTCCAATCAACAATATGTCATCCACATATAATATTAGAAATGCTACAGAGCTCCCACTCACTTTCTTGTAAATACAGGCTTCTCCAAAAGTCTGTATAAAACCATATGCTTTGATCACCTCATCAAAGTGTATATTCCAACTCCGAGATGCTTGCACCAGTCAATAGATGGATCGCTGGAGCTTGCATACTTTGTTAGCACCTTTTGGATCGACAAAACTTCTTGTTGCATCATATACAACTCTTCTTTGAGATATCCGTTCAGGAATGCAGTTTTGACATCCATTTGCCAGATCTCATAATCATAAAATGCGGCAATTGCTAACATGATTCGGACAGACTTAAGCATCGCTACAGGTGAGAAAGTCTCGTCGTAGTCAACTCCTTGAACTTGTCGAAACCCTTTCGCAACAAGTCGAGCTTTGTAAACAGTAACATTACCGTCTGCGTCGGTCTTCCTCTTGAAGATCCATTTATTTTCGATGGCCTACCGATCATCGGGCAAGTCAACCAAAGTCCATACTTTGTTCTCATACATGGATTGTAATGCCCAGGATGGGACTATACCTCCTACGTGTCGAGGCACGACTTAAAGGTATAAGCCCATCCTAGAATGATCTCAAGTTTGGTATCTTTGCACGACTCATGTAAAAGAGGGATTAAATTGCAAAAGGAGATAGTTGGCTTACACTCGCCACTTCACACAATACATTACATAAGCAAACATCATTCAAAACATCACAACCCGACTATGGGCAAAGATCCAAAAGAAAGATACCAAAACAACATAAAGCCACAGGTCAGGATCGAATCCTAGTAGAAACCACTACTGAACATCGAAACGTCACAAGCATACGGCCAAACTCTTCATCGAGCTCCCAGTGAAGAACTGGTCCAACTCATGCATCAAACTCGGCTGAACCTGCATCTGGTGTGGTGAAGTAACTGTGAACCACAGAGGACTCAGCAATCTCGTTCCCGGGTAACAAGACTATTTAAGCCTTGGGAGAGGATAAGGCTGAAGAAAAGAGTAGTGTCTGCAGGAGCAACTAGCAACTAGCTTACGTGATAGAGAGCGAGAAGAGAAGTGCCTCGGTCGAAAGATGATCACGAAGTGATCCTAACTAAAGCCAGTCAAACATAACCCCACCGTGTTCAACTCCCGAATCCCTATTCGGAAATTGACAGTCACGGTACACACGCTGGTAGTGTATTGAAACATTGTGTCAAGTTATCTACAACCGGATATTAACAAGCTCCCATCTGCCACATAACCGCGGGCACGGCTTTCGAAAGTTCAAACCCGGCAGGGGTGTTCCAACTTGACCCATTACAAGCCCACGATCCGCGGAGTCGCAACTCCATAGGTGGGAAGACCCGAGTATTCTCGGAATCCCGTGCTCAAGTTAAACCGAACTAAGGTAAGGCTAATCCAGCAAATCCTCCCGGCGTGTCGACACCCTGATAGTAGCCGCGCGTATCTAAGTCTCAGGACACGACCGGATGGGCGATGCTACAGGTTATACCAAATACCTTGGGTTTCCCCAAGGCGGCCCTGCAGGACCCCCGTTTGGGACCAACACCATCAGCACTGGCCCCCCCTGCTATGTAGAATTAAGAATCCTCGGGGACATGACCCCCTATGCAATTAATTAATTATATAAGTTGTTATTATGAGGCAAATAGTACCAAATGTTGGGACTTGTTGGAAAAGACTTAGCACTTAGCGGTTTATCAAGGGGGTCCCATACACCCCAACCGTGTTAGGAACGCATAATCAAGGAACATAACACCGGTTTATACGGTTCCTAACGGCATGAGTGGAACAAAACACCAAGCAAAAGGCTTAGCCTTCCACCCTTGCCAATATATAGATGATTTCATTTTTTTAAGCATTTATATAGTGTGATATAACCCAACCAAACTTCAACATGAAGCAAACATCTTCAATCTTCACCTGCAACTAGCAATGCTATAAGAAGGGCTGAGCGAAGCGTACTTAGCCAAGCAACGGTTTGCATAGGTAGGGTGGTTAGACAGGTTCATGGTTACAAATAGGAGGCTGACAGGAAAGACATGGGCATCGAGGCAAAACTATAGATCGAGACTACTAGCAATAGGCAAAGATAGTAATGGTATCCGGGTTCGGTCATCTTGCCTGGGATTCCACAAGGGAGAAGAACGGATCCATGAAGTAGACGAAGCAACACAGTCGAGCGAATCCTCACAACTCCGGAACGAAACCGAAGCTAACAAGAGAAACAACCGGAAAGAAAGAAACAACACGGTAAACACACAAGCATAAACATGGCATACGATGCACATCCAAGTATGATGCATGTCCGGTTTAAATATGCATGGCATGGCAAAGTGCACAAACAAATACTACAAGTTAAGTAGAGATCAATATGCAACGAGTTGCATATTGACGAAACACCACATTTAATTATTTAATTGACTCTCGTTTATTTACAAGACAAGATTAAATGTTTTTAACATGGCAAGAGGTGAAGCAAAAGTAAAACTACACTATTTAGGCATTTTAAATGAGGCCGGAAAATAACAACAACATATCCGGAAAATCCCCATGAGCATGTTCAATAATTATAAACAACAACAATTCACACATATTAATGTTGTTAACATGATGCAGATGACATGATCAAGTTTAATGCAATTTTATTAAAAGGTGACATGAAGAAGATATGAAGTATTCTCACCGCGGTGGAAGGAAAGGGTGCCACGGCAACGATCCGAAAATGATGCAACGGCAACATATCGGTACCGGTAACTCGTTGAGGGACCGGTGCAAAAGAAGAATCGACGTGAGCAAGTCGAACAAGATGAAAGTGGGTTGATCCTGTCTCCGGGTTCCCACGAGTCGGCGACGAGGCAACCGAGGAACATGACAAAAGGATGAAACGGGCACGAAGCACACAAGGGAGACATTTCATACAACACAACAAGCATCCACGGGTCATCCACGAGGTTATACCTTCGGAACCATCGTTCTCGGAGGGGTTCGAGGTCGTAGCGGAAGTAGCGGAAGTAGTCGTTCTCGCGGGTCGTAGAGGAAGTAGTGGTTCACGTTTCCGAAGAGGAAGTAGTCGTTCCGTAGAGGGAAGTAGTGGTACACGGGGCTTCGGCGACGGTAGGCGTTCACGTCACGTGTCGTGGTACTTGCGTCGTCGGGGTACACGTTATGTAGTGGTACTTGGTGTCAGGGACGGTAGTCGAACTTGAAGGTCATCGGCGTCGGTAAAGGAACATGTAGATGTACTTGACGGTCCTCGTCGACGGTAGTGGTTCACGAGCTCATTTTTTCCCGTAGATGTTCGGGTCGGTGTCGAGGTACTTGTCGCATCGCCGATCGTAGTGGTACTTGGCGTCTCATCGTGTAGTCGTACTCGTTCATGTAGTTGTACTTGAGGGTCTCGGGGTCCCTCGTTCAAAGCTCTTGGCGTCCGGCAGCAAGCAAAAGAGGCGCTGCATAACATGGCAGCAAAAACAAAAACAGCACGGCTCCGGTGACGCGGTGAAGACGACGGCTGGAGGTCGACCGGGACGCGCCTCTTGGCGCTGGCTGGAGGTGTGGAAGGGGCCGCACGGGGCGCGGGCCGGCTGCTCCTGGAAGCGGAGGGTGCGGCGGCACAGGACGTGGCCAGCACCGGCGCTGGAGGGCGAGGCGAGGACCTAGGCCGGAGGGGCGCGGCTCGGGGCCGGGGCGAGGGAGCGAGGCGAGGAAGACTCCTGGCCGGCCCTGGCGCATGAGGTCAGAGGCGAGGGGACGATTTGGAGGCACTGCGGGGCACTGGCGCAGGCTGGTCGTCGCTGGCGCAGGGCAGAAGGAGCTGCGGCCATGGCGCTCGGCCTGGAGGGCGCGCGGCACTGCGCGAGGGAGACGGAGGCAGGGCGGCGAGGCCTTGGCGACGGAGGACCAGCAGCGTGCTGCGTCGTTGGAGAGGAGGGAGATGGTCAGGCTCGGGAGCTGCGGCCTCGGGCCTGAGAGGGAGAGCGAGGGGGGGATCGGGGAAGCGAACGAGGAGGGTGAGGGAATCGGGAGGAGATGGGGCTGGCGGCGCTTGCGGGAGAGAGCGAGGAGAGATGAGCGAGCCTGCGGTCGCTCCTAGGGTTCGGGCGAGGGAGCGGGCTGGGAGCCCTGGGCCGCGGGGAGGAGGGGCTCTCGGCTGGGCCTGGAGGCCCGGCTGCTGGGCCGAATAGAGGGAAAGGAGGAGGCCCAGATGGCTATGAGGCCGGTGGGCTGCTGCTCTTAATAAAAGAGAGAAAAGAAAGGAAAAAAAAGACAAAGAAAGAAAAGATAGAGGGGGGTTAGGAGCAGAATTGCACAAGGGAATATTTTTCTCGGGCATCATGAAAAGAGCACGTTCCGAGAAAAATAGAAAAGGCATGAACGAGATATAATTCAAACGCATTTGAATTTAATTCAAATAGGTTTGAACTAAGACGTGATTATAGAAGTGTCCAAAAATGTTCAAATTTTGGAGGAACCTCGAAACAACGGAAAAGAATTATTGGCAAGGTTTTTGTAGGAGAACTCGAAGTAGGAAAGCATGGGGAAATTATGCACGTGTGTTGCGGGTAATTCCAAACAATGGAATATTTTTTTAATATAGCTCCCTAAAATATTGAGAGGCTTTTATATGTTTTAAAGAGAAGTCACCTTCCCTCGATTTAAATGGACCGAAGGTCCACACAATTTATTTAGGTTGAGATGCAAAAAATAAAAAATGACATGATGCAATGCAAAAAATAAATAACACAAGCTCAAAAGAAACACACGGGCAACCCGTAACATCTGGAATCTTATGGAATCTTCTGGGACGTCGGTCTCGGGCGTCACAACTCTCCCACACTAACAGAGGATCTCGACCCGAGATCCTAGAGATATCACCGGGTAAAAACGGAAGAGGAAGAGGTAAAACAAAGTTGCTTCTTTGACAGACGAGTGAAAACCAAAGAACCTTGAGAGGTTGAAGAATCTTGAAAGAAAGAATGCAACGGAGATGAACGAATAAGAAAACTCCGTTAGCAACGAGGAGCAAGGAGCATTATGAAAACCTTGCAGCTTGAAAGACATTAGGCGAGAGCTTACGAACCAAAAGAATATGAAACCGCAATGGTATAGCCAAGGAATAAGAATGACAGAATTTGGACAGCACTCCGTCTGAAAATGGGAGGAATTAACAAGAACTTGCCAAGCTGGGAAGATACTTGATGAAATGAACAACACACAGCCTCTGAAACAATTAAGAGAATGGCACAAGGGGTAAGAAAGATTCAGACAGCACTCCGGTTAAAAGAGAGTTAACACTTGATAAGATGAGATAATTAGAATGAAGAATACAACGCTCCGGTTAAATAGATAAACAAAGGAAAAGAACATGATCTTGATAAAAACGAGATGATGGTTAAAGAAAACAACATCACAATGCCTCCGGAATGATAGAATAGCATATAAACATTGAAAGAAATGAATGGAGAAGAAAATGACAACTTCTCCCAAAATGAATTAGGAAATCCTCCTTACAAAGAAGGGTTGAATGGAGTTGTTGGAAAAAATCAACAACGAAAGAATAAGCTTGATGTGGGCTTATGGAAAACATCTCAAAATTAAGAGGTGACAACCAGCCACTAACAGAACGAATTGCTTGGATTGAGATCAACAAGGAGACGATAAACTTAATTCACCGGAATGATAAATGAAGAACTTGGGTCATTTATAAGCACCATAATAGAAACAATTCTCAAGGAAAGCTTTTAGGTGAATTATAACCCAAGATGACTACAACGAATAGATTGAAGGGTTGGAGAGATCTCCTGAACCAAGAAAAATGATGGTTTTAAATATCTCATTCTTGACAACTTGTGAATCATGAAACATGAAGGGAAATTGTCAAAAATGACATAACACCACCTCAAAAGATAAGGTAGAAAGAATTGCAATTGTAAAGCATGATGAAGAATGCTTGAGCTGCAATAAGAATCTTGATGAAGACTTCGAGAATGAATTAATTGATGATGAGCCACCATGAGAACTCCGGTAATGAAAGCATGAGAAGTGAAAGACGAAAAGAATAAAATTCAAGGCCTGCGATGAATTAGATGGAGCTTGAAATGATATAATTGAAATAACTTGGAGCTCCGGAAAACAAGATGGACAACTTAGAACCGAGAATATGATATGATGAACAAGCTCCGGAAAACAGAGATTAAATCACCTTGAAGGAATAAGAATAAGAATTATGTCATGCATCTCCTTCACCAATTTAAATTGATGACAACCAAAGCATTTGGCCTACTACTTATTCTCGTTGGAAAGAATTAAAGAGAGATCTAGCACAAGCTTGTATAAATCTTCAACGAACCACCGGTAGGATTGAGAAAAGAACAAATGAATTAAAACGATAACAACGGAAGGGTAATCTTGAAAGAACCACCGTAAGAAAAAATATGGAGACGAACAAAGAGACATCAATGAAGAATATTTGGAGGACGAAGTTGAAAACTGAGAACGAAGAAATCTTCTGAAATGATGGCCTTCGGAGGATCACAAAGAAAAGAATCCATGAAAAGCTTCGGAAGGGTATAAAAGAATTCCTCACAATCGGAACAATAATGAGGATGGCATGAAGCTAGAACCACGAATCTTGAGAGAACGGGCCAAGATTTAAGAGAAACACTTCTCCGGTCTCCAAAAGCTGAGAATGAAGACGAGAAATGCCATGAAGAATTTTGAGATACTCCGGACTGAAGAATTAAAAGGTTGAGCCAATGATGAAAATAATTGAAAGCAATCTTGGAGAAGGCATGTGACTGATGGAGATCATTCTTACGTCACACTTTGAAAAGAATTTGAGTATAACTCCGGAAAAATTAGAAGAGTCAGGTAAGATCCTGGGAAAAGACCTGCGGGTTAGGGCCCACTAAAGAAATCACCGTTGGAAAAGATTGCTTGAGAGATATTGCACTGGTTGAATTAAATGGCTTGAATAAGATGACAATCTCAAAAAATAGCTTGAACGGATTAAGAATGGAATTATGAATCTTCAGCACTCCGGATATGAATAGCAAGAGGAGAATGATTAATTGGTGCACCGGAATAAGAAAGCATTGTGAAATGAGGGAAAAGGATAAGATCAACACTGAAATCTTGAATTACATCCACCGGCAGAATTTGAGAACAAAAGAATGATGAACTTGAAGCTCTTGAGCATCTTCATGATAAATCACCGGATAAGAACATTGAAGGAAAAGAATGAAGAAACATCACATTAATAAAATGGATATTTCATCTGAGAATTTTTGGCTCCAAGAAGAAGAAGGGAGGGAGGGTGGGTAAAACAAGGACAACTTGGGATGAAAGAACATACACCGTTGAGAAAAGACTGAGAGTTAATCTTGCAGATGATGAAAAGAACTGATTAACTCGAAGGAAAAGGACACCGGTTGAGAAGAATTTAACATGACCATCTTGATGATCAAAAGAATTAGCACTCCCATAGAAATATGAGAACACCGATTAAGAAAGGTATGGAATCCACATTTGACATCGAAGCAACTCGAATACCAGAATCAAAACAAAAACAAAGGATAGATATGTAGCAGCCTAATCTTCACAATATCATCCGAACAGAGAATTGAACGAATGAATTCCGCAGGTACATCAACTTGACGAGAAGCCAATTGGAGAGCAAAATGAAAATAAAAATGAACAAGGAACAGATAGAACAAATACAAGATAGAAGCTTCATTCGACATCTTCGTGCTGAAAGCTCATGGAACATGTTACAAAAGGGTTTTGCAATCCCCGGATCAGCATAGCCAAGGACCCTTTAAGATGCAACTCCCGATCAGAACAAGTCCATAAAACCACTTCACTCAATGTAGAACCCCGAACTTCATATCATGCACTCGTTGGAAGAATGCCTAGAACTACTTGATGAACCCACCTATAGATTTCCGAAATTTTCCAGTTATGCAATCAGGTGTTGGGGATACACGGGAAGCACCGCGCAATCAACTCTAAACCTACATCCAGGTGTATCCATCCTTCAACACATAACCAGTCTTTCTCGGAAACTATTTACCTCGGACCTTCGAAAAGCATCCACTATAACAAACTATGGCAATACTCTCGAACTACCTCCCCAGTACTGGGTGATGTCGGGGTTATCTTGCCACTGGCCGTATAGGAGAGATTTTCGATGTCGGCCGTCTTAAGTATTCTAGTACTGTCGCGATGGATTTGTGACGACAACACCTCGGAAGTCAACTCCCCGGGACACTTCCACAACCCCTAATGACAGGAGGCATCGAGAACAATGTTCTCGTCACAAAGACATCGGAACAATCCAAACAATACTCGCGAGATCCTAAAAAAAAATTTGGTGCAATTTTTGAAAGTAGAAGAGGCAAGAGTACTCGTCAGGAGTCCTCACCAGAATGAAAAGAGATGAGGAGCAAAGAAATCCTACTCTCCGATATATATATAGGACTCAAAACATTTTCAGTGTGTGCCTAGACTCAACCATCAACGATTCGATCAATCAGTGGGGGCTTCTAGGTCGGAGAAGGCTCTGATACCAACTTGCAATGCCCAGGATGGGACTATACCTCCTACGTGTCGAGGCACGACTTAAAGGTATAAGCCCATCCTAGAATGATCTCAAGTTTGGTATCTTTGCACGACTCATGTAAAAGAGGGATTAAATTGCAAAAGGAGATAGTTGGCTTACACTCGCCACTTCACACAATACATTACATAAGCAAACATCATTCAAAACATCACAACCCGACTACGGGCAAAGATCCAAAAGAAAGATACCAAAACAACATAAAGCCACAGGTCAGGATCGAATCCTAGTAGAAACCACTATTGAACATCGAAACGTCACAAGCATACGGCCAAACTCTTCATCGAGCTCCCAGTGAAGAACTGGTCCAACTCCTGCATCAAACTCGGCTGAACCTGCATCTGGTGTGGTGAAGTAACTGTGAGCCACAGAGGACTCAGCAATCCCGTTCCCGGGTAACAAGACTATTTAAGCCTTGGGAGAGGATAAGGCTGAAGAAAAGAGTAGTGTCTGCAGCAGCAACTAGCAACTAGCTTACGTGATAGAGAGCGAGAAGAGAAGTGCCTCGGTCGAAAGATGATCACGAAGTGATCCTAACTAAAGCCAGTCAAACATAACCCCACCATGTTCAACTCCCGAATCCCTATTCGGAAATTGACAGTCACGGTACACACGCTGGTAGTGTATTGAAACATTGTGTCAAGTTATCTACAACCGGATATTAACAAGCTCCCATCTGCCACATAACCGCGGGCACGGCTTTCGAAAGTTCAAACCCTGCAGGGGTGTTCCAACTTGACCCATTACAAGCCCACGATCCGCGGAGTCGCAACTCCATAGGTGGGAAGACCCGAGTATTCTCGGAATCCCGTGCTCAAGTTAAACCGAACTAAGGTAAGGCTAATCCAGCAAATCCTCCCGGCGTGTCGACACCCTGATAGTAGCCACGCGTATCTAAGTCTCAGGACACGACCGGATGGGCGATGCTACAGGTTATACCAAATACCTCGGGTTTCCCCAAGGCGGCCCTGTAGGACCCCCGTTTGGGACCAACACCATCAGCACTGGCCCCCCCTGCTATGTAGAATTAAGAATCCTCGGGGACATGACCCCCTATGCAATTAATTAATTATTTAAGTTGTTATTATGAGGCAAATAGTACCAAATGTTGGGACTTGCTGGAAAAGACTTAGCACTTAGCGGTTTATCAAGGGGGTCCCATACACCCCAACCGTGTTAGGAACGCATAATCAAGGAACATAACACCGGTTTATACGGTTCCTAACGGCATGAGTGGAACAAAACACCAAGCAAAAGGCTTAGCCTTCCACCCTTGCCAATATATAGATGATTTCATTTTTTTTAAGCATTTATATAGTGTGATATAACCCAACCAAACTTCAACATGAAGCAAACATCTTCAATCTTCACCTGCAACTAGCAATGCTGTAAGAAGGGCTGAGCGAAGCGTACTTAGCCAAGCAACGGTTTGCATAGGTAGGGTGGTTAGACAGGTTCATGGTTACAAATAGGAGGCTGACAGGAAAGACATGGGCATCGAGGCAAAACTATAGATCGAGACTACTAGCAATAGGCAAAGATAGTAATGGTATCCGGGTTCGGTCATCTTGCCTGGGATTCCACAAGGGAGATGAACGGATCCATGAAGTAGACGAAGCAACACAGTCGAGCGAATCCTCACAACTCCGGAACGAAACCGAAGCTAACAAGAGAAACAACCGGAAAGAAAGAAACAACACGGTAAACACACAACCATAAACATGGCATACGATGCACATCCAAGTATGATGCATGTCCCGTTTAAATATGCATGGCATGGCAAAGTGCACAAACAAATACTACAAGTTAAGTGGAGATCAATATGCAACGAGTTGCATATTGACGAAACACCACATTTAATTATTTAATTGACTCTCATTTATTTACAAGACAAGATTAAATGTTTTTAACATGGCAAGAGGTGAAACAAAAGTAAAACTACACTATTTAGGCATTTTAAATGAGTCCGGAAAATAACAACAACATATCCGGAAAATCCCCATGAGCATGTTCAATAATTATAAAGCAACAACAATTCACACATATTAATGTTGTTAACATGATGCGGATGACATGATCAAGTTTAATGCAATTTTATTAAAAGGTGACATGAAGAAGATATGAAGTATTGTCACCGCGGTGGAAGGAAAGGGTGCCACGGCAACCATCCGAAAATGATGCAACGGCAACATATCGGTACCGGTAACTCGTTGAGGGACCGGTGCAAAAGAAGAATCGACATGAGCAAGTCGAACAAGATGAAAGTGGGTTGATCCCGTCTCCGGGTTCCCACGAGTCGGCGACGAGGCAACCGAGGAACATGACAAAAGGATGAAACGGGCACGAAGCACACAAGAGAGACATTTCATACAACACAACAAGCATCCACGGGTCATCCACGGGGTTATACCTTCGGAACCATCGTTCTCGGAGGGGTTCGAGGTCGTAGCGGAAGTAGCGGAAGTAGTCGTTCTCGCGGGTCGTAGAGGAAGTAGTGGTTCACGTTTCCGAAGAGGAAGTAGCCGTTCCGTAGAGGGAAGTAGTGGTACACGGGGCTTCGGCAACGGCAGGCGTTCACGTCACGTGTCGTGGTACTTGCGACGTCGGGGTACACGTTATGTAGTGGTACTTGGTGTCGGGGACGGTAGTCGAACTTGAAGGTCATCGGCGTCGGTAAGGGAACACGTAGATGTACTTGACGGTCCTCGTCGACGGTAGTGGTTCACGAGCTCATTCTTTCCCGTAGATGTTCGGGTCGGTGTCGAGGTACTTGTCACATCGCCGATCGTAGTGGTACTTGGCGTCTCATCGTGTAGTCGTACTCGTTCATGTAGTTGTACTTGAGGGTCTCGGGGTCCCTCGTTCGAAGCTCTTGGCGTCCGGCAGCAAGCAAAAGAGGCGCTGCATAACATGGCAGCAAAAACAAAAACAGCACGGCTCCGGTGACGCGGTGAAGATGAAGGCTGGAGGTCGACCGGGACGCGCCTCTTGGCGCTGGCTGGAGGTGTGGAAGGGGCCGCACGGGGCGTGGGTCGGCTGCTCCTGGAAGCGGAGGGCGCGGCGGCACAGGACGTGGCCAGCACCGGCGCTGGAGGACGAGGCGAGGACCTAGGCCCGAGGGGCGCGGCTCGGGGCCGGGGCGAGGGAGCGAGGCGAGGAAGACTCCTGGCCGGCCCAGGCGCATGAGGTCAGAGGCGAGGGGACGATCTGGAGGCACTGCGGGGCGCTGGCGCAGGCTGGTCGTCGCTGGCGCAGGGCAGAAGGAGCTGCGGCCATGGCGCTCGGCCTGGAGGGCGCGCGGCACTGCGCGAGGGAGACGGAGGCAGGGCGGCGAGGCCTTGGCGACGGAGGACCAGCAGCGTGCTGCGTCGTTGGAGAGGAGGGAGATGGTCAGGCTCGGGAGCTGCGGCCTCGGGCCTGAGAGGGAGAGCGAGGGGGGGATCGGGGAAGCGAACCAGGAGGGTGAGGGAATCGGGGGGAGATGGGGCTGGCGGCGCTTGCGGGAGAGAGCGAGGAGAGATGAGCGAGCCTGCGGTCGCTGCTAGGGTTCGGGCGAGGGAGCGGGCTGGGAGCCCTGGGCCGTGGGGAGGAGGGGCGCTCGGCTGGGCCTGGAGGCCCGGCTGCTGGGCCGAATAGAGGGAAAGGAGGAGGCCCAGATGGCTATGAGGCCGGTGGGCTGCTGCTCTTAATAAAAGAGAGAAAAGAAAGGAAAAAAAAGACAAAGAAAGAAAAGATAGAGGGGGGTTAGGAGCAGAATTGCACAAGGGAATATTTTTCTCGGGCATCATGAAAAGAGCACGTTCCGAGAAAAATAGAAAAGGCATGAACGAGATATAATTCAAACGCATTTGAATTTAATTCAAATAGGTTTGAACTAAGACGTGATTATAGAAGTGTCCAAAAATGTTCAAATTTTGGAGGAACCTCGAAACAACGGAAAAGAATTATTGGCAAGGTTTTTGTAGGAGAACTCGAAGTAGGAAAGCATGGGGAAATTATGCACGTGTGTTGCGGGTAATTCCAAACAATGGAATATTTTTTTAATATAGCTCCCTAAAATATTGAGAGGCTTTTATATGTTTTAAAGAGAAGTCACCTTCCCTCGATTTAAATGGACCGAAGGTCCACACAATTTATTTAGGTTGAGATGCAAAAAATAAAAAAATGACATGATGGCATGATGACATGATGCAATGCAAAAAATAAATAACACAAGCTCAAAAGAAACACACGGGCAACCCGGAACATCTGGAATCTTCTGGAATCTTCTGGGACGTCGGTCTCGGGCGTCACATGGATCCCATCTCAGATTTCATGGCCTCAAGCCATTTTGCGGAATCTGGGTTCATCATCGCTTCTTCATAGTTCGTAGGTTCATCTTGGTCTAGTAACATGATTTCCAGAACAGAGTTGCCGTACCACTTTGGTGCAGAACGTACTCTGGTTGATGTACGACGTTTAGTAGAAACTTGATCTGAAGATTCATGATCATCATCATTAACTTCCTCACTGATTGGTGTAGGAATCACTGGAACAATTTTCTGTGATGTACTACTTTCCAATTCAGGAGAAGGTACAATTACCTCATCAAGTTCTACTTTCCTCCCACTCACTTCTTTCGAGAGAAACTCCTTCTCTAGAAAGGATCCATTCTTAGCAACGAATATCTTGCCTTCGGATCTGTGATAGAAGGTGTACCCAACAGTCTCTTTTGGGTATCCTATGAAGACACATTTCTCCGACTTGGGTTCGAGCTTATCAGGTTGAAGCTTTTTCACATAAGCATCGCAGGCCCAAACTTTAAGAAACGACAACTTTGGTTTCTTGCCAAACGATAGTTCATAAGGTGTCGTATCAACGGATTTAGATGGTGCCCTATTTAACGTGAATGCAGCTGTCTCTAAATCATAACCCCAAAACGATAGTGGTAAATCGGTAAGAGACATCATAGATCGCACCATATCCAATAAAGTACGGTTGCGACGTTCGGACACACCATTACGCTGTGGTGTTCCGGGTGGCGTGAGTTGTGAAACTATTCCACATTGTTTCAAATGAAGACCAAACTCGTAACTCAAATATTCTCCTCCACGATCAGATCGTAGAAACTTTATTTTCTTGTTACGATGATTCTCTACTTCACTCTGAAATTCTTTGAACTTTTCAAATGTTTCAGACTTGTGCTTCATTAAGTAGATATACCCATATCTGCTCAAATCATCAGTGAAGGTCAGAAAATAACGATACTCGCCGCGAGCTTCAACACTCATTGGCCCACATACATCAGTATGTATGATTTCCAACAAATCTGTTGCTCGCTCCATAGTTCCGGAGAACGGAGTTTTAGTCATCTTGCCCATGAGGCATGGTTCGCAAGCACCAAGTGATTCATAATCAAGTGATTCCAAAAGTCCATCACTATGGAGTTTCTTCATGCGTTTTACACCAATATGACCTAAACGGCAGTGCCACAAATAAGTTGCACTATCATTATTAACCTTGCATCTTTTGGTTTCAATATTATGAATATGTGTATCACTACAATCGAGATCCAATAAGAATAGACCACTCTTCAAGGGTGCATGACCATAAAAGATATTATTCATAAAAATAGAACAACCATTATTCTCTGATTTAAATGAATAACCGTCTCGCAATAAACAAGATCCAGATATAATGTTCATGCTCAACGCTGGCACCAAATAACAATTATTTAGGTCTAAAACTAATCCCGAAGGTAGATGTAGAGGTAGCGTGCCGACGGCGATCACATCGACTTTGGAACCATTTCCCACGCGCATCGTCACCTCGTCCTTAGCCAATCTTCGTTTAATCCGTAGTCCCTGTTTCGAGTTACATATATTAGCAACCGAACCGGTATCAAATACCCAGGTACTACTACGAGCAATAGTAAGGTACACATCAATAACATGTATATCACATATACCTTTGTTCACCTTGCCATCCTTCTTATCCGCCAAATACTTGGGGCAGTTCCGCTTCCAGTGTCCAGTCCCCTTGCAGTAGAAGCACTCAGTTTCAGGCTTGGCTCCAGACTTGGGTTTCTTTGTGGGAGTAGCAACTTTCTTGCTATTCTTCTTGAAGTTCCCCTTCTTTCCCTTGCCCTTTTTCTTGAAACTAGTGGTCTTGTTAACCATCAACACTCGATGCTCCTTTTTGATTTCTACCTCCGCAGCCTTAAGCATAGCGAAGAGCTCGGGAATTGTCTTTTGCATCCCTTGCATATTATAGTTCATCACGAAGCCTTTATAGCTTGGTGGCAGTGATTGAAGAACTCTATCAATAACACTATCCTCGTCAACTTTGCAACCAAGTTGAGTCATATGATTGTAGTACCCAGACATTCTGAGCAAGTGTTCACTGATAGAACTATTCTCCTCCATCTTGCAGCTGGAGAACTTATTGGAAATCTCATATTTCTCAATCCGGGCATTTGCTTGAAATATTAACTTCAACTCCTGGAACATCTCATATGGTCCATGACGTTCAAAACGTCGTTGAAGTCCCGGTTCTAAGCCGTAAAGCATGGCACACTGAACTATCGTGTAGTCATCAGACCGCAACTGCCAGACGTTCAAAGCGTCTACATTAGCGGGAGGGGGCTTGTCACCTAGCGGTGCTTCAAGGACATAATTCGTCTGTGCAGCAATGAGGATAATCCTCAAGTTACGGACCCAGTCCGTGTAATTGCTACCATCATCTTTCAACTTAGCTTTCTCTAGGAATGCATTAAAATTCAAAGGAACGGTAGCACGGGCCATTGATCTACAACAACATAGATATGCAAAAACTATCAGGACTAAGTTCATGATAAGTTAAAGTTCAATTTAATCATATTAATTAAAGAACTCCCACTTAGATAGACATCCCTCCGGTCATCTAAATGATCACGTGATCCAAATCAACTAAACCATGTCCGATCATCACGTGAGATGGAGTAGTTTCAATGGTGAACATCTTATGTTGATCATATCTACTATATGATTCACGCTCGACCTTTCGGTCTCCAGTGTTCCGAGGCCATATCTGCATATGCCAGGCTCGTCAAGTTTAACCCGAGTATTCTGCGTGTGCAAAACTGGCTTACACCCGTTGTAGTTGAACGTAGAGCTTATCACACCCGATCATCACGTGGTGTCTTGGCACGACGAACTTTCGCAACGGTGCATACTCAGGGAGAACACTTATACCTTGAAATTTAGTAAGGGATCATCTTATAATGCTACCGTCGTTCTAAGCAAAATAAGAAGCATAATAAGATAAACATCACATGCAATCAAAATATGTGACGTGATATGGCCATCATCATCTTGTGATTTTGATCTCCATCTCCAAAGCACCGTCATGATCACCTTCGTCACCGGCGCGACACCTTGATCTCCATCGTAGTATCGTTGTCGTCTCGCCAACTATTGCTTCTACGACTACCGCTACCGCTTAGTGATAAAGTAAACCAATTACATGGCGATTGCATTTCATACAATAAAGCGACAACCATATGGCTCCTGCCAGTTGCCGATAACATTACAAAACATGATCATCTCATACAAAACTGTATAACTCATCATGTCTTGACCATATCACATCACAACATGCCCTGCAAAAACAAGTTAGACGTCCTCTACTTTGTTGTTGCAAGTTTTACGTGGCTGCTACCACCTTAGCAAGAACCGTTCTTACCTACGCATACAAAACCACAACGATGTTTCGTCAAGTATGTGATGTTTTAACCTTCACAAGGACCGGGCGTAGCCACACTTGTTTCAGCTAAAGTGAGAGAGACAGACACCCGCCAGTCACCTTTAAGCAACGAGTGCTCCTAACGGTGAAACCAGTCTCGCGTAAGCGTACGCGTAATGTCGGTCCGGGCCGCTTCATCTCACAATACCGTCGAAGCAAAATATGACATGCTGGTAAGCAGTATGACTAGTATCGCCCACAACTCATTGTGTTCTACTCGTGCATATCATCTACGCATAGACCTGGCTCATGATGCCACTGTTGGGGAACGTAGTATTTTAAAATTTTCCTACGATCACGCAAGATCTATCTACCAGATGCATAGCAACGAGAGGGAAGAGTGTGTCTACGTACCCTCGTAGACCGGAAGCGGAAGCGTCAAGTGACGCGGTTGATGTAGTCGAACTTCTTCGCGATTCAACCGATCAAGCACCGAACGTACGGCACCTCCGTGTTCAGCACACGTTCAGCTTGATGACGTCCCACGAGCTCTTGATCCAGTTGAGCTTCATGGGAGAGTTTTGTCAGCACGACGGCGTGGTGACGGATATGATGTATTTACCGGCGCAGGACTTCGCTTAAGCACTGCAACGGTATGACCGATGTGTGTTTCTGTGGAGGGGGGCACCGCACACGGCTGGAACAATTCAACTTGTGTATCTTTGGGTGCCCCCCTGCCCCCGTATATAAAGGAGCAAGAGGGGAGGGCCGGCCGGCCTCCTATGGTGTGGCTAGGGCAATCCTACTAGGAATAGGATTGCAATCCTATTCCTAGTAGGAGTCCACCAAGAAGGAAGAGAGGGAAAGGAAAAGAGGGAGAGGTGGCGCCCCCCCCCCCAATCCTAGTCCAACTAGGATCCCTAGGTGGGGCGCCGGCCAGCCTCTATGGGCTGCCTCTCTCCTTTCCTCAAGGCCCACTATGGACCATCCCCCCTCGTAGGGGGTTCCGGTAACCCCCTCCGGCAATCCAGTTAAATCCGAAACTTTTCCGGAACACTGCCGGTGTCGGAATATAGTCGTCCAATATATCAATCTTTATGTCTCGGACATTCCGAGACTCCTCGTCATGTCCGTGATCTCATCCGGGACTCCCAACTACCTTCGGTACATCAAAACTCATAAACTCATAATACCGATCGTCATCAAACGTTAAGCGTGCGGACCCTACGGGCTCGAGAACTATGTAGACATGACCGAGACTCATCTCCGGTCAATAACCAATAGCGGAACCTGGATGTTCATATTGGCTCCTACATATTCTACGAAGATCTTTTATCGGTCAAACCGCATAACAACATACGTTGTTCCTTTTGTCATCAGTATGTTACTTGCCCGAGATTCGATCGTCGGTATCTCTATACCTAGTTCAATCTCGTTACCGGTAAGTCTCTTTACTCGTGCCGTAACACATCATCTCGTGACTAACTCATTAGTCCTTTTGCTTGCAAGGCTTATTGTGATGTGTGTTACCGAGAGGGCCCAGAGATACCTCTCCGACACTCGGAGTGACAAATCCTAATCTTGATCTATGCCAACACCACGAATACTTTCGGAGACACCTGGAGAGCATCTTTATGATCACCCAGTTACGTTGTGACGTTTGATAGCACACAAGGTGTTCCTACGGTATTCGGGAGTTGCATAATCTCATAGTCATAGAAACATGTATAAGTCATGAAGAAAGCAATAGCAGTAAAACTAAACGATCATAGTGCTATGCTAACGGATGGGTCTTGTCCATCACATCATTCTCCTAATGATGTGATCCCGTTGATCAAATGACAACTCATGTCTATGGCTAGGAAACATAACCATCTTTGATCAATGAGCTAGTCTAGTAGAGGCATACTAGGGACATACTGTTTTGTCTATGTATCCACACATGTACTAAGTTTCCGGTTAATACAATTCTAGCATGAATAAAAGACATTTATCATGATATAAGGAAATACAAATAACATTTTTATTATTGCCTCTAGGGCATATTTCGTTCACAAACCAGGTTGTTTCAAAGTAGAAACGCTGGCTACGTCAAATGGCATCCTCCCTAGAGGAAAAAATTAAAGGCACATGGTCTGACCCGATACACGTCTCAGCAACTAGAGAGCATAGGGGGAACATCACCTCCCATTCAGGCGTAAAGAAGACCCTATCCAAAACACTCCGCATCGCCTGGGCTTGTTTGTTGGTCCATGTATATCTGGCCCCAGTACGAGCCGCCTCGCGGAGAGCCGCAGCCGCAATGGCTTGATTGAGCATGGACACCCTAGTCCAGTCAATGTGATCGTTATTCTTGTCCGCTCCCGAGCGGATCAAATTGAAATCGCCTCCCACCACCACTGGCAAGTTGAGGGCCCGCTTCGACCCAACCAACGAAGTTAATTCTAGCAGGAAAGCGTGGGATCTAGAGTGATCGGCCGGGCCGTAAACGCAGATGATAACCCAAGACAACCCAGACCCGCGATGTTTAATGGTAGCAGACAAGAAGAAAACCCCTACATCCCAGTGCAGAACATCACAAATATCGCGGTTACAACCCGTCAAAATACCACCAGAATGACCCGAAGAGGGCATCCAGTGCCAGACAAAACGCTGCAAGGGATCATAAGCGAGAAGCTCTCAGTAAGAAAAGTCAGCCTTGATCGTTTCTTGGAGCGCCACGATGTCGATCTGCTCCTTCGCTATGTATTCCCTAAGCTGGGTGTGCCGCCCCACGTGGCCACACCCACGAATGTTCCAGAAAAGATAGCGCATCTAGATAACACGATTACGGAGGCGCGCTCCTCTGGAGGACACCGCTTTCGCCACTCTCTTCTTCGTAGAGACCCGACTCTTTGGAGCTCGACTAGCAGAAGGAAGAGAACAAGCTTCCCTAGCCTGTGTCTCTTCATCGGGAGCATCATCGTGTCCAGCCCCTGCTAGTACGATGGCTAGATGATCCATGGCCGAGCAGCGCGCCGCCGCCTCAGCCAATGCAGCTTGCGCCTCTTCCCGAGCACGCACCAGCGAGATAATATCACTATGGGGAGCGGGGATAGCTACGCCACTATCGTCAAGGATACTAGCAAGGTGTTCATCAGAAAAATCATTGAGAATGCGAAAAGAAGGCAAGGGATTACCAGCAGCTTCCAGGTTCTTGTCAGCAATGCAGAGCTTGGCGCTTTCCATGGATGACATCTCTCCCAGCTTAGCCTTGCCCGAGCACTTGGGGCTCGCTGAGCCACCGGCGTCGCCTTGGAGCATTTAGCCTTGTTGTTCACGCCAGTCGCCCCCAACGCCGCCCCAACTCCCCACCAAGCTCAGACGAAACCACTGTCGCCGCACTAGATACCTGCATGTTGGCCGGCTTCCTCCCCACCGTCTTCTTGGGCTGGCGGCCCGAGCTGTTAGAGCTCCGACGTGGAGCAGGCGTCTGGTCGCCATCCACCAACACCACCACGTCCAGATCCACGCCCTTGGCCGCGGGAGAAGAGGGAGCAGGGGGAGGGACGAGCCTGCCCCATCTCTGACCGACAGAGGCACCATCGACGGGATCGTCACTGCCATGTTGGACCCGTATTCGTTGAAGGAAAGATCCAGCGACCTAGACAGCAGCGGTACACTAACCGCCGTGTCATGGGTCGCCAACCCAATGGCCCCAGCCTCAGTGGTCAGCGCACCCAACTTTTCCCAAGTTTCCGTGTCGATGGAGGTGTCATGAATGATGTCGTCGAGGTCCTCCCGCAAGTCCAGTATCTTGGAGTTGTGCCCCGCCGCCACTGCTTGATCACGCGCACCACCAGGAAGATCTGAGCCAGGGGTCTGATACGTCCAAAACGTATCTATAATTTCTGCTTGCTCCATGCCACTTTTGGGTGATATTTCTATGATATTCATACACTTCCATACACTTTTGATCATATTTGGACTAACCTACTAATCCAGTGCACCCCAGTGCCAGTTTCTGTTTTCGGCTGTTTTTGTATTTCGGGTTTTCACATTACGAGAACTGTCAGGAAAAATCCAGAAAAATTATATAAAAAATCAGCGTTCCAGAACCTACCTTGCGCCCGAAGTACAGCCGGGGGGGCACCAGGGCCCCAGGCGCCCTGGCGGCGCGCCCCCCCTGGGCCGCGCCGGGGGGGCGCCTGGGCCCCCCGAGCCCCGTCTGGTGCCCCCCTTTGGCATATATTTAGAGTGTCCTTCGAAACCCTCGGGACGGGAACTCTTTTTCGCGATCTCATCTCTGTTCCGCCGCCGCCGCCGCTTCCAAGATCGGGAGCACCAGGAGAACTCTTCCCGGCACCCTGCCGGAGGGGAGGATCACCATCGGGAGCCTCTCCACCACCATGGACGCCTCCCGGATGAGTTGTGAGTAGTCTCCCTTGGACCATGAGTCCATGACCAGTAGCTATGTGATGTTCTCCTCCCGTTCTTGTGCTTCACTAATTAGTCCTCATGAGCTGTCCTACATGATCGAGGCACATATGTAATCCTTATGCTGTTGCTATGATGAGTTTGCTGGGATCCGATGGATTATGAGATTATGTTCAGATTGTGATTGAGTAATATATTTAATCTACCTCTTTTATATTTATGTTCATAGGTAATTCTTGCATGTTCTCCGTTGTTATTTATTGCTTTGGCCAAGTAATAGGTAGTGACTCCAAGAGGGAACGTTATGCTTGATTGTGGGTTCATGCCCCTCGATGACTAGCTTGAGTGACAGAAACATAAGTCTAGGGGATGTGCTGTTGCCACAAGGGGGAAAACAACGGTGCTTGTGCCCGCGGGTGCAAGGATTGTTTACTTTACGCAAAGTTCTTTTAATGCAGTTGTCTGTTGCTTTGAGTTTACACTATGGGTGGGGCTCGCAACTTAATACCAGCGAGATGTTCTGGATAGATATCTCAAGGTGGATGATTAGTAGTAGATATTGATGGATTTCGGTCTACTTACTTTGGCGTACCGCCCATGCTTTGAACCTCAACCTTTCTTGCAATGTAGTCAGCATTGGTTTGCGTTCGTGGTCCTGTCACTTGCCCAGTTGTAATTCGTTTACCTCACATGGTTGTTTTATCGTCTTTTGGGAGAGAGACATCACTAGTGAACATCATGAGACTCCGGTCCATATTACCATCATTGATAACATCCGCTATTTACTTTTCGCTTTTACTTACTATTGCAAACATTATCTATCACTACTATCATTTGCTTTTAATCCTTTGTGAACTACAAGGCCGGAGGGATTGACAACCTCTCTGTACTCGTTGGGAGCAAAGTTATTTGTATCTGTGTGCAGGTCCACGTTGATTGCTAATATCTGGCGCCGTTAGCAGTTGACACCTACTTGTTGAACCTAGGAGTATCTGGGGATTCGATCCTTGGCATCTTTGCTAAGGGAAAAACTTCCACAACACTGCATCTCACACCTTCCACTTGGGGTAACCAACGAGGGGTTAGAGGCCCATCAAGGAGTTTTTCTGGCGCCGTTGTCGGGGACTCCACTCTTCAAGATAGGGGAGTTGCACGCTATCTTTTATCTTTGCTTTTTAGTCTTGTTAGTTTACCTTTCAGTTTCCTTTATGTCTTTTCACTAGTTTTGCTTAATGGAAAACAACAAAAATATGAGAGAGCTTTATAAGCTCTACCTTGCTTTGGGACATGATGTGTTTGAAGAGAAAATTAAAAAACCTATGGAACTCTATTATTTGCATAACAATCATGATGGTGGTGATGTTATTAGCATGCTTTCTTTGAATATCAATATTGCTAATGACATGGAAAGCTCTAAGCTTGGGGATGACACGTTTGATGAACATGATATTTTCAGTCCCCCAACTTTTGAAGAGAAAATTTACTTTGATGATACTTTGCTTCCTATATATGCTGATTACGATGATGAATATGATGTTTTCAGTCCACCTACTATTGAGGATAAAATTTATTATGATTATGATATGCCTCCTAAATACAATGATTACCATGATGGTTATGATTGCTTTACTCTCACTATTCCTAATAAGAAAGATTTTGCTTATATGAAGAGTAATGATACTTTTATGCTTTTAGATCATGGAAATAATGCCTTATGTGATATTTATATTGTTGAGTTCATCCATGATGCCACTGAAGTTTATAATGAGAGAGGGAGACATGGTTCTAAATATCTTAATAATATCAAGTTCCCTCTCTTTATGTTGAAGGTTTTGAAGCTGCACTTGTTTTGTCTTCCTATGCTTATTGCTTTATGCTTCAATAATTTATTTCTTTACAAGATTCCAATGCATAGGAAGAGGGGTAGACTTAAATATGATTTATATGTGCTTCTTGATGCTCTCTTTTGTTCTTCAACTCTTATTCCTACGAGAGCATCATTAAAGTCTTACGCCTATCTTTATGGCTATAAAGAAAGAGCTTTTGGGAGGCAGCCCACATGAATAAATTTTTTATATTTTGCTTTTGTTGTGTCTTGATGTTGTTTACTACAGTAGCATCATCATTGTATCTTTGCTTTTCATATTTGTGCCAAGTATAGCCTCTGATTGGTAGAAAGCTCAAAAGTTGTGAGGTGCTGTCCAGGAAACAGATTCTGTCCTTGGATAGAAAAATTCGTATAAAATCACCAGATCATCTTTTTGGTCTGAATGTTTTCGACAGCGTTCTCTATATAATTGTCTTTCGTGCGTCTGTTCTGAGTTTTTTGATTAGAGTTGCAGAAGTACCCCGAACAAATCATTTACTACCTGCTGTTCTGTTTTTCACAGATTCTGTCATGTTTTGCCTTTCCTTCATTTTGCAAACCAAGAGCTTGCTTTTTCTTTGCAAAAACCTTTTGGCAATCTTGAGAAACAGTAGAACTTCAAGAATTAATTATTTCCAGCAAGGAACAATTATTTTATTAAGGGTACTAACCTCGCTAATCAGATTATGATGAGTTATGTATGAAGGGAGTTTTCAAGTGTGCGAGGGAAGATGATAAAAAGATTCAGGAGTGTCAAGCGCTCAAGCTTGGGGATGCCCCCGTGCACCCCCAAGAAATATTCAAGGAGACTCAAGCGTCTAAGCTTGGGGATGCCCCCATGCATCCCCTTCTCCATCAACATTATCAGTTCGTCTTTCGTTCCGCTATATTTTTATCACTTCATGTGTTATGTGCTATGCTTGGAGCATCTTGCTTTTAGTTTTCTTTTTAGTTTTTCATAACGAGTCGGAACTCAGCGTTCTTTATGTGGGAGAGAAACACGCTCCACTTCTACCTAGAACATAACATAGAATTTTCATGTCTATCTTTGCTGTGTGTGTTCTTTGTCTTTTAATAGCTACTATCATGCTCTGCTCTTAGTATTCATGCTTATCTTTTCAAAGAGCTTTTGTTTAGTTGGTTGCTTGAACTCTCTTTAATTACCATGCTCACCTTATTAAGAGAGTTTGCTTCCGTTGCATTGGTTAATATGTCTATGATAAAGATGCTACGTGCATAATGGCGCTTAGTAGTTCATGTTTTCTTGTGGTTAGTCTCAAATATCTGGGGGATTCCCAATGTGTTATTGGAGTACCAACTTGATTTGTTTGCCTATGATGTGGTATGGTTTAGTAATATCTTCCTTCAAGAATTTATTTTGATTGACTTGGCGTATGCTCACGCATATTTAAGACTATAAAGAAAGTCTGTCAAGCCTTGATGATCTTTTATTTCTGAGCAGCGATATAACTACCATGCCTGATTCAATGTTGCTTTGTCGCTCTGCATGATTATGACCGTCATTGCTCTCTTAGTTGGTCGCTCCCAGTCTTTTGCTAACCTCCACATGTACTAAGCGGACTAACTTTGCAATATATAGCTCATGGGAAAGTAGCTTAAAAACTACTGTGGTAAAGAATATGTTGCTTATGTATCTTATTTCTTGTAAGTTGCTTGCTGAGCGGTAACCATGTTTCTGGGGACGCCATCAACTGTCACACTTTTGTTGAATATCATGTGAGTTGCTATGCATGTTCGTCTTGTCTGAAGTAAGGGTGATTTGCCATGGGTTGAATGGTTGAGTATGCATATTGTTAGAGAAGAACATTGGGCCGCCAACCAAAGCCATGTATCATGGTGGAAGTTTTAGCTTGGACATTAATCCTCAATCTCTTATGAGAATATGCTTATGCATTAAAGAGGAGTCCATCATCTATTTTCTATGTTGTCCCGGTATGGATGTCCTCAAGTTGAGATCTATCAAAAACGAGAAATCAAATGCAATTTATCTCCTTGGACCTTTGTACAGGTGGCATAGAGGTACCCCTTTGTGACACTTGGTTGAAACATATGTAATGCAATGACAACCCATGGAAATCCGAGCTAATTAGGACAAGGTGCAAGCACTATTGGTATTCGATGCATGAGGCTTGCAACTTATAGGATGTCTTATGCATGACACATATGAAGTACTACTACCGTTGACAAAATTGCTTGTATGTTTTCAAAATAAAAAGCTCTAGCACATAACCATTCTTTTACTTTTATGAGTCTCCACCTTCTTTCTTCAAGCACCAACTACTGAGAGCATGATTGTCATTCTAAGTGTAATGTGCATTGTTCCAAAGTAGCATTGTCTTTTGCATGATTGTGATATCGTTTATTTTGAAATCATTGTATCTAGTCATCACTTAAACCTTGAAGGTGCCCCTGCATTTATGTTTTGCTTCACTAAAGGGGGCAAGCTAGATATCACTTTATCATATTTGCACACCATGTTCATTGCAAATCTTTTTGATGTTTCAGTTTCATATTGTAAAACTTTCAGTCCTTTGTGATTTTCTCATGAGGCAAGTTAATTACTATAGAATCATTGTCTCAGTAAGCTTTTGTCATATGACTATGAAAAAGTCCTATATGGTTAATAACATGTCACCACAGAAATTATTCTTGTTATCATTTACCTACTCGAGGACGAGCAGGAAATAAGCTTGGGGATGTTGATACGTCCAAAACGTATCTATAATTTCTGCTTGCTCCATGACACTTTTGGGTGATATTGCTATGATATTCATACACTTCCATACACTTCTGATCATATTTGGACTAACCTACTAATCCAGTGCACCCCAGTGCCAGTTTCTGTTTTCGATTGTTTTTGTATTTCAGGTTTTCACATTACGAGAACTGTCAGGAAAAATCCAGAAAAATTATATAAAAAATCAGCGTTCCAGAACGTACCTTGCGCCCGAAGTATAGCCGGGGGGGGGGGCCACCAGGGCCCCAGGCGCCCTGGCGGCGCCCCCCCCCCCCTGGGCCGCGCCGGGGGGGGCGCCTGGGCCCCCCGAGCCCCGTCTGGTGCCCCCCTTTGGCATATATTTAGAGCGTCCTTCGAAACCCTCGGGACGGGAACTCTTTTTCGCGATCTCATCTCTGTTCTGCCGCCGCCACCGCTTCCAAGATCGGGAGCACCAGGAGAACTCTTCCCGGCACCCTGCCGGAGGAGAGGATCACCATCGGGAGCCTCTCCACCACCATGGACGCCTCCCGGATGAGTTGTGAGTAGTCTCCCTTGGACCATGAGTCCATGACCAGTAGCTATGTGATGTTCTCCTCCCGTTCTTGTGCTTCACTAATTAGTCCTCGTGAGCTGCCCTACATGATCGAGGCACATATGTAATCCTTATGTTGTTGCTATGATGAGTTTGCTGGGATCCGATGGATTATGAGATTATGTTCAGATTGTGATTGAGTAATATATTTGATCTACCTCTTTTATATTTATGTTCATAGGTAATTCTTGCATGTTCTCTGTTGTTATTTATTGCTTTGGCCAAGTAATAGGTAGTGACTCCAAGAGGGAACATTATGCTTGATTGTGGGTTCATGCCCCTCGATGACTAGCTTGAGTGACAGAAACATGAGTCTAGGGGATGTGCTGTTGCCACAAGGGGGAAAACAACGGTGCTTGTGCCCGCGGGTGCAAGGATTGTTTACTTTAGGCAAAGTTCTTTTAATGCAGTTGTCTGTTGCTTTGAGTTTACACTATGGGTGGGGCTCGCAACTTAATACCAGCGAGATGTTCTGGATAGATATCTCATGGTGGATGATTAGTAGTAGATATTGATGGATTTCGGTCTACTTACTTTGGCGTACCGCCCATGCTTTGAACCTCAACCTTTCTTGCAATGTAGTCAGCATTGGTTTGCGTTCGTGGTCCTGTCACTTGCCTAGCTGTAATTCGTTTACCTCACATAGCTGTTTTATCGTCTTTTGGGAGAGAGACATCACTAGTGAACATCATGAGACTCCGGTCCATATTACCATCATTGATCACATCCGCTATTTACTTTTTGCTTTTACTTACTATTGCAAACATTATCTATCACTACTATCATTTGCTTTTAATCCTTTGTGAACTACAAGGCCGGAGGGATTGACAACCTCTCTGTACTCCTTGGGAGCAAAGTTATTTGTATCTGTGTGTAGGTCCACGTTGATTGCTAATATCTGGCGCCGTTAGCAGGTGACACCTACTTGTTGAACCTAGGAGTCTCTGGGGATTCGATCCTTGGCATCTTTGCTAAGGGAAAAACTTCCACAACACTGCATCTCACACCTTCCACTTGGGGTAACCAACGAGGGGTTAGAGGCCCAGCAGGGTCGCCCTGCCCTGTTTAGCTGGCTTCGGAAGACGCTGTCCCTTGTCCAGGACAGGGCCCTTGGAGGGGGGG
>LR738710.1:896395044-896407337 GCA_902687465.1 Secale cereale
GCCTGACCGTGGGGAGCCGCCGCCGTGGTGGACCATCGTCCAGACCCCCGACTGAGCCTCGCCCCGCGGCCCCCGCGGCGACCTCGCACCGGCGCCCGAGCCATCGCCATAGAGCGCACCCAACGGCTCCATTTCAAACCCGTTCAGCACGGTCTAGATCACCAAGCACCCTCATTCCCAAAAAAAAAATCTTGTCTTAGATTTGTCTAAATACGGCTGTATCAAGTCACATTTTAGTATTAGATACATCCGTGTCTAGACAAATTTAAGACAAGAATTTTGGGATGGGGCAAATAATATTTAAAGTCTTATACCCCGCCTATGTCATTCTATTGCACTCCTTCCGTTCCTAAATATATGTCTTTCTAGATATTTCAATAAATGACTACATATGAAACGAAATGGGTGAATCTACACTCTAAAATATGTCTACATATATTCATATGTTGTCGTAATGTGTAGAAATACAAAGGGTCTGTCTATGTCACATCTAGATGTGAGATAATATCTCACATCTAAGCTGACATCATCCTATAATCTGTCCCCACCTGTTGACAAAAACAACCAGCCTCGTTGCTTCCGATCGCCCCCTGTTTGTTTGTGCTGGCTTGTTTGTTTGTTTGACATTGAGAGAAAACAACATGTGCGCACGGACCTTCATAAGCTGAATCTAGGAAGATTTTCTTGCGAGAATATCAACACTGAACAAGATCCAGTGCTCGCGATGTACTGATGGAAAGAGCAACTGCATTTTTTGTGTACAGTTTGTGAGGGTGTAAAAAGCAATCACAAAGAAGAAAAACAAAAAGAAGGAATTTTTTAAAAGAGTAAAATGGCACTTGCTGCAGACTGAAGAAATTGACACATACTGTAACCTGAAACTGACACTACTCTTTGACAAGGGAAGTCAAACCTAAAATATGAATGCATGATAAATAAAAGTATCTTATGATTGAATGAACAAAACAATGATACAGAGATCAAGACACATTTTTATCAAGACACACTGATGAGTTAACACTCCGAACATCTCTCTGAACAATGATACAAAAAAAAATGTGATGATGATCCGAAGAATTACTAAAAACTGAACAGAGAACGGACAACATTTAAGTACATAACACCTGAAACCTGAGCACACACTGATTGATAGAGCCTGATCAGTCAAAAATCAACAATCCTAAAAGAACTTGCGTATAGAAAAATCTAAAAAATTAAACAATTAGCACATGATTCATGCTCTATGAACCCTGTGTTGGGGAACGTTGCATGGGAAACAAAAATTTTCCTACGCTCACCAAGATCAATCTAGGAGATGCATCTACGAGGGAAGAGTCGGATCCACATACCCTTGTAGATCGCGGTGCGGAAGCGTTGCAAGAACGCGGATGAAGGAGTCGTACTCGCTACGATTCAGATCGCGGTTGATTCCGATCTAAGCGCCGAACAACGGCGCCTCCGCGTTCAACACACGTGCAGCCCGGTGACGTCTCCCACGCCTTGATCCAGCAAGGGGAGAGGGAGAGGTTGGGGAAGACTCCATCCAACAGCAGCACGACGGCGTGGTGGTGGTGGAGGAGCGCGGGACTCCAGCAGGGCTTCGCCAAGCGCTGCAAGAGACGAGGAGGGAGAGGGGTAGGGCTGCGCCAAGAGGGAGACGTTCTCATGTCTCTAGCAGCCCCAAAACCTCACATATATATAGGGGGAAGGGGGGGCTGCGCCCCCTTTAGGGTTTCCCACCCCTAGGGGTGCGGCAGCCCCCAAAAACCCATCTAGGGTGCGGCCAAGGGGGGGGAGAGAAAGGGGGCGCCCTAGGGTGGGCCTTAAGGCCCATCTGGACCTAGGGTTTGCCCCCCTCCACTCTCCATGCGCCTAGGGACTTGGTGGGGGGGCGCACCAGCCCCCTTGGGGCTGGTCCCCTCCCACACTTAGCCCACGCAGCCTTCAGGGGCTGGTGGCCCCACCTGGTGGACCCCCGGGACCCTCCCGGTGGTCCCGGTACATTACCGATATCGCCCGAAACTTTTCCTGTGACCAAAACAGGACTTCCCATATATGAATCTTTACCTCCGGACTATTCCGGAACTCCTCGTGACGTCCGGGATCTCATCCGGGACTCCGAACAACATTCGGTAACCGCGTACATACTTTCCCTATAACCCTAGCGTCATCGAACCTTAAGTGTGTAGACCCTACGGGCTCGGGAACCATGTAGACATGACCGAGACAACTCTCCGACCAATAACCAACAGCGGGATCTGGATATCCATGTTGGCTCCCACATGTTCCACGATGATTTCATCGGATGAACCACGATGTCAAGGATTCAATCAATCCCGTATACGATTCCCTTTGTCTATCGGTATAGCACTTGCCCGAGATTCGATCGTCGGTATACCGATACCTTGCTCAATCTCGTTACCGGCAAGTCTCTTTACTCGTTCCGTAACACATCATCCCGTGATCAACTCCTTGATCACATATTGTGCACATTATGATGATGTCCTACCGAGTGGGCCCAGAGATACCTCTCCGTCATACGGAGTGACAAATCCCAGTCTCGATTCGTGCCAACCCAACAGACACTTTCGGAGATACCTGTAGTGCACCTTTATAGCCACCCAGTTACGTTGTGACGTTTGGTACACCCAAAGCATTCCTACGGTATCCGGAAGTTGCACAATCTCATGGTCTAAGGAAAAGATACTTGACATATAGAAAAGCTTTAGCATACGAACTACACGATCTGTGCTAGGCTTAGGATTGGGTCTTGTCCATCACATCATTCTCCTAATGATGTGATCCCGTTATCAACGACATCCAATGTCCATGGTTAGGAAACCGTAACCATCTATTGATCAACGAGCTAATCGTCTAGAGGCTTACTAGGGACATGGTGTTTGTCTATGTATCCACACATGTATCTGAGTTTCCTTTCAATACAATTCTAGCATGGATAATAAACGATTATCGTGAACAAGGAAATATAATAATAACCAATTTATTATTGCCTCTAGGGCATATTTCCAACAGTTTCCCACTTGCACTAGAGTCAATAATCTAGTTCACATCGCCATGTGATTAACACTCACAGGTCACATCATCATGTGACCAACATCCAAAGAGTTTACTAGAGTCAGTAATCTAGTTCACATCAATATGTGATTAACACTCAATGATTTCTGGGTTTGATCATGTTATGCTCGTGAGAGAGGTTGTAGTCAACGGGTCTGCAATATTCAGATCCCTATGTACTTCGCAAAACTTTATGTCATATCGTAGATGCTGCTACCACGTTCCACTTGGAGCTATTCCAAACTGTTGCTCCATTATACGTATCCGGTATCTCCACTCAGAGTTATCCGGATAGGTGTTAAGCTTGCATCGACGTAACTCTTTACGTCGAACTCTTTATCACCTCCATAACCGAGAAACATTTCCTTATTCCTCTAAGGATAATTTTGACCAGTATCTAGTGATCCACTCCTAGATCACCTTTGTACCCTCTTGCCAGACATGTGGCAAGGCACACATCAGGTGCGGTACTTAGCATGGCATACCGTATAAAGCTTATGACAAAAGCATAGGGGACGACCTTGTCCTTCCTCTTTCTTCTGCCGTGGTCAAGCTTTGAGTCTTACTCAACTTCACACCTTACAACTCAGGTAAGAACTCCTTCTTTGACTGATCTATTTTGAACTCCTTCAAAATCATGCCAAGGTGTGTGTTCTTTTGAAAGTATCATCAGGCGTCTTGATCTATCTGTATAGATCTTGATGCCCAATATGTAAGCAGCTTTATCATCTAGGTCTTCCTTTGAAAAACTCATTTCAAACAACCCTTTATGCTTTCCAGAAATTCTACGATACCATATGATATAGTCATCTATGATACCCACATATGATACTATGTATTACGGAGTATTATATACTAGTATCATGCATATGATACTCTCCGTTACAATCAGCCTTAATTCGAAAAAAGGGAACGGGCCCAACTGTGATTAAGACCATTGGCGCACGTACTCCATGTGTTTCTTCTTCTCCTGTCCATCATGCTCTATGTGCCCAATTCCATGGGAGTATATAGACAGAGGCAGCCTCCTTGACTCTCTCCACACCAGCATCACATCGTCTCTTTGACTAGTGAGTAGTGACCCGTGAGCAACTCATCCAAGAGCAATGGATGATGCCGTGCAGCTGTCATGGGGGGCGCGGTGTGCGGGGCTAGCCTTCTTCAGCCTGCCCATCTTCACGGTGGCGCTCGGCGCGGTGCTGCTGCTCGTCCGCCGGTGGCCCAACCCCTGGTGCGGCTGCCACGTGTGCCGGGCGTACCTCACCGGGTCCTGGGCCAAGGACTTCACCAACCTCGCCGACTGGTACGCGCACCTGCTGCGCGAGTCGCCGACGGGCACCGTCCAATTCCACGTCCTCGGCTGCACCGTCACCGCCAACCCGGCCAACGTCGAGTACATGCTCAAGACCCGCTTCGACAACTTCCCCAAGGGCAAGCGCTTCGCCGCGCTCCTCGGCGACCTCCTCGGCGCCGGCATCTTCAACGTCGACGGCGACGCCTGGCGCCACCAGCGCAAAATCGCCAGCCTCCAGCTCGGCAGCGTCAGCGTGCGCTCCTACGCCTACAAGATCGTCGCCCAGGAGGTGGAAACGCGCCTCCTGCCGGTCCTGGCCGACGCCGCCGACAAGGGCAAGGTGGTTGACCTCCAGGACGTGTTCCGGCGGTTCGCCTTCGATCGACACCGTCTGCAAGATCTCCTTCGGGCTCGAGTCGCTCGACCTCGACATGCCCATGTCCGATCTAGCCAACGCGTTCGACACCGCCTCGCGGCTCTGCGCCATGCGGGGCGCGGCGGCCTCGCCGTTGGTGTGGAAGATGAAGCGGATGCTCAACGTTGGGTCCGAG
Source organism: Secale cereale (assembly GCA_902687465.1). Classification (NCBI taxonomy): domain Eukaryota; kingdom Viridiplantae; phylum Streptophyta; class Magnoliopsida; order Poales; family Poaceae; genus Secale; species Secale cereale. The sequence continues at coordinate 896,399,965 of LR738710.1, forward strand.
AGGGAGCTTAAGAAGGCCATCAAGCTCGTCGACGACCTGGCGTCAGCCATGATTCTGCAGCGCCGGACTCTGGGTTTCGACAACACCCACGACCTTCTATCCCGCTTCATGGCCTCGGACGTCGCCATGGACGACAAGTATCTCCGCGACATCGTCGTCAGCTTCCTCCTCGCCGGGCGGGATACGGTGGCATCCGCGCTTACCACGCTCTTCATCCACCTGTACAAGAGCCCTGAAGTCGCGGCCGCCATTCGAGCCGAGGCCGGCGGCGACAAGCCGTCCAGCTACGAGCACCTGATGAGCCTGCAGTATACCCACGCGGTGCTGTTCGAGAACATGCGGCTGTTCCCGCCGGTGCAGTTCGACTCCAAGTTCTGCGCCGCCGCGGACGTCCTCCCGGACGGCACCTACGTGGAGGGCGAGTCACGCGTGATGTACCACCCGTACGCCATGGGACGCATGCCGAGCATCTGGGGCGCCGACTACGAGGCGTTCCGCCCCGACCGCTGGCTCACCGGACCCGGCGGTTCGTTCGCGCCGGCGAACCTATACAAGTACCCGGTGTTCCAGGCCGGCCTCCGCGTGTGCCTCGGCAAGGAGCTCGCCATAACTGAGATGAAGGCCGTCGGCGTGGCCGTGGTGAAGGCGTTCGACGTGGAGGTGGTCGGAGAGAACGGCCGTAGTGGCTGGGCGCCGACATTTGTGCCGGGGCTCACGGCATCCATCAGCGGCGGGCTCCCAGTAAGGATCAAGCGTGCTTCGACGCAGAGTAGTTTTTAGCGTGAGTGCACTAATTGATGCTTTATCCACGGTTGATCATATTGGAGATTCATTCATACGAGTTATGCTGATCCTTTTTACTCCGCCTATTTGATTTGTGTCAGGTTAAATTTTGCAAAGTTTAACTATTAAAAAATGCCAACATCTAAAATACCAAATATATATACTATGAAACTGCATTTCATAATGAATCTATCAATGTTGATATGACATTGTGATTGTTGATAATTTTTTCTTTAAGTTTGGTCAACGTAGAGATAGTATGACTTCGGACAGAAGTTATATGCAGACTAAAAAGAATCGGACGAAATATAAGATAAAACATTACAGAATATTAAGATACACTCTCAAACAAAGAAGAAACCTAATATTAATGAAACTAGAGGAGTAGGGACCAACTATACCTTAGGTGCCTGAAAAGGTATAGTGTCAATCACTTTTTTCTTTCAGCCGTACGATCAACATCCCACGGCCATCAACCCCGCATTGTTCTTCACCTTCCTTCACCCTGACGGTTTCTCCCCGTAGCCTAGCCATACCTAACCGCTTGCCTCCGCCCCCCCCCCCCCCCCCCCCCGACAGCTATCGCTGCCTCGCCTTCCCGCCCTCCCCTTAACCTCTCCCAACTATCGTGCTAGTCGCCACCCCGGCCATCTTTCTAAGCCCCGTCACACCGGAAAAGAATTTCGACGATCTCCTAAGATAGATAGTGCGGCCATGGCTTCCCCCTAAGATAGATAATGGGGTTGTCCTGTCCGGCGAGGTCTGGCATGAAGGAAGGTAGGAGGTGACTGACACGAGATTTTTTTTCCAGATACCTGATAAATAGCAAAGCCGATGAAACTAGATTAAAATCGAAGGAGCGCACTCTTATTTTTATGGTACATGATGAAACATTAAGATACACTTTGCAACAAGAGAAATCCCGATTAATCATGCAAAATAAAGACACATTTATGACGATACGCATTGTCATAGGAGGTCACATTTTCTATCACCCATGTACATCCGCCACTATTTTATAACACAATCAAGATTGTAATACCCGGTGTGGCGGAGGCCATGTGGACTATGCGCGGGGATTTAGTGGGAGTACGCCGTCGGGAGAGGAGTGGGGCGGCTAGAGGAGACGGTCGTAGGACGCGGCTACACGAGCAATGCTACACTTACGGGCTAATTTTTATAGATTTGAGCTTACGGACAAAGATGGCATTATTAGATTGGAGGGAGAAGGGCCCCGCCCCGGGAATTCAGGGGGCTGTGATGAATTAGTCATCGCCACCGCCGTCCGTATGGTTGTTTCCGTAAGTGCTTCCCGTAAGTGAAGCAATTTCGCGGCTACACACCGGGAAGGTGTGGGTGGTGCGATGGCTTTGAGGAGCAGTTTGTATCTATTGTTGGAAGTAAACCCAACGTCCAAGTCGGATTACATGTACGTATACGAGTCTAACTAGTGCATGAATAGTTACCTTGTAGGATTAGTATTCTATGCTGATTCGGTTTTGTAACTAGGCAGCCTAACTTTATATATGCGTGCACGTACCCCCTGTAAACAACCAGACCTTGAGTTGAAGCAATAAAGCATACACAAGGCTCGATACGAGCCTTTGGCAATACGCCGGCGTCTCGCGTGCGTGCGTTTGTGTTTCCGGCCGTGCTGGCCGTTGTGTGCGTGCGTGGCTACTAGTAGATCGTTTTCGATCAGCCGTTATACGTACGTGTATTTTGCTTCGGCCACTTGGGGCAGGAACCAAGACTATCGGCAAGTTCTTCGTCGTCGGTCGTATCTCTGTCGCCGGAAGTACTCGGCGTCGAGACTGGGCCAACAATTGGTATCAGAGCTTGGTTGATCTTCTAGTAACGGGAGGTCATGTCGGACGACGAGAAGAACAAACAGCTGGTGGAATACTCCGGTGCGGCTAAAGTAATTGCCGCTCCCGCGAGTTCTTCGTACCCACGGTTTGATCGCGAGAACTTCGGGATCTGGAAGGCCCTCATGGAGTGTGGTCTCCGTGCCAACGAGCTATGGGACGCGGTGGATCCAGGAGGCGACGCGTATAAGATGGAGGGAGCCGAGCACCGGAAGGATCGGCAGGCGGCGTCGGCGATTTACTCGGTGATGCCGATGGATGTCCTCCAGCACCTGATCGCCAAAGCAACGGCGAAGGAGGTGTGGGATACGCTGAAGCTCCAGTTCGAGGGACACACCCGCGTCAAGCAAGCAAATCTCCAAACTCTCCTAAGGAACTATGAGACTTTGGTCATGGGCGACGATGAGTCCGTGGACGCGTTTGCTTCACGGGTGGCTACTCTCGTCAATCGGATTCGCGCGCTTGGTGAAAACCTCACGGAGGCCTCGGTTGTCCGGCGGTTCTTGCGCGCGGCCCCTCCCCGGTACCTGCAAATTGTCACGGCGATCGAGCAGTGTGTCGATCTCGCGACTCTCTCCATCGATGATCTTGTCGGACGCTACAAGGCTCACGATGAGCGCATGCGGTACAGTCTTGGGGACGGGAGCAACGACGAACTTGTGATGCTCACAAAGGCGCAATGGATCGCCCTAGAGAAGCGAGGCGGATCCACGAGCAGCAACAAGAAGAAGGGGAAGCAGCGTTCGGCAAGAAAGAAATTCGCCGACTCGGATGACGAGTCAGACAATGAGGCTGCACCACCACGGAGGAGAAAGTTTGACATCGGGAAAGTGAGGTGTTATAACTGTGGCCTCCTCGGTCACTTCAAGGCTGATTGTGAGGAAGCACCGAAGCAGAAGGTGTTCATGGCCCAGCAAGGAGATGATGGTGACATGATGTTGATGTGTAAACTGGTGGATGAGGAGGATCCAGACTCTCACGCGTTGACTAAAGAAATTGTCGAGCTTGCAGAAGAAAAAGTTTGTCATCATGATCATGCTTCGAAAACTCGTGTCGAAGCTACAGATGCGAGGAGTGATTCTGAAACTTATGTCGGTGCTATGGACATAAGTGCCAACTTTGCTGGAGCGGATGAAGCAATTGCCGCGTGTGCTCGGCCATGGAGAAGCAGTCTTTGTGTGACGCATCCAGAAAAAATAAAGGCGTACATGACGTCGGAAGTCCACGAAGAAAGAACATACACAAGTGCAAACGTTGTTGATCCTGGTACAATGGCAGGTGCGCTGGGAAGCTGTGTACCGTGCGCGCATGCAGCAGGCGCTGCGAGCGGTCGGCGAGAAGCGCTGGCGCCAGTCACGGCTGGCAGCAGTCTGTGCACAAGGCTTATAGGCACAGGTCACGTGGGACTTGGAGGCCCATCCTCACGTGTTTCTTCAAAGAACCCAGCGCACGAGTCTAGCAGGCCAGGAGGTATTGCTGGAGGCCTATTTTTACCAGGAGAAGACCACACTGCAGCGGATGTCTCATATGGATGCTTGCCGAGCGGTCCAGGAGAGACTGTGTTGCCAATCACGGCCACCGTAACACAAGGAGATGGAGACAGCAAGGTAATGCCGGTGTCCGTGAAGGAAGAAAGGAGAAGTCCGTCTATAAGTGAAAGTCTACGACCGGTGTTCGATATACATCCGGAGAAGTCTCTTCGGACGATTGACCCGAAAAAGGTGAAACGATGTGGACGACGGGATCTAGCAAGTGCCGAGGAACCGGCGAAATTTGTGGACGCAAATACGAAGGAGTGTTGGCGTCAGGCTATGGAAGAGGAGTTGAGGTCGATCCACGACAACAATGCATGGGAGCTTGTGGATCTTCCCAATAATGAAAAAGTAATGGATCTCAAGTGGGAATTTATGATCAAGAATGATGCCGATGGGTCCGTGAAGAACAAAGCGAGGCTAGTAGTCAAAGAGTACGTGCAAGAGGAAGGTGTGGATTTCGAAGAAGTGTTCATTCCCATTGAAAGGATGGAATCGGTGAGACTACTCATCGCTCTCGCGGTTCAGGAGTCATGGAAGATACATCACATGGATGTAAAATCCACGTTTTTGAATGGCGAGTTAGAAGGAGATGTGTATGTGAATCAGTCACCGGGATTCATCAAAGAGGGAGAGGAACACAAGGTACTGAAGCTACACAAAGTCTTGTACGGGCTACGACAAGGCTCTCGGGCGTGGAACGTCAAACTTGATCAGACGATGATTTCTCTTGGATTTGAGAAAGCCCCACTAGAGTATGCGATGTACAAGCGAGGTGAAGGAAGGGATCGTCTACTAGTTGGCATCTATGTCGACGGTCTGTTGATAACTGGAGCAGATGAAGAGGTGATTGCAAAGTTCAAGCTACAAATGAAGGAGCTTTTCAAGATGGATGATCTTGGTATTTTGAGTTACTACCTCAGGATGGAGGAACACCAAAAGCCGGAGGGGATCACACTATGCCAGGAGGCATATGCAAGGAAGGTACTTGAAAGCCGTGGCATGAAAGATTGCAATCACATTGTTGCTCCAATGAAACCTCGTCTTGAGCTAAGCAAGAAGAGCAAAGCACCCGCAGTTGATGCAATAGAGTATATTGCAGCGGCCGCCGCGGCGTGTCAAGGTGTGTGGCTGGTGAGGCCACACGGTGATATGTATCGAGATCCGGAACAAGTGGTGCTCAACGCTGACAGTGAGTTTATAACTTTTCTACCCGAGAATCCAGTGCGGCATGATAGGAGCAAGCACATTGATACGATGTATCACTACATGAAGGACGGCATAGAAGATGGTAAAACGGAGGTCAACTATAATCGCACCGATGATCAGAGGGCAGACATCCTAACCAAGGCCTTGGACCGAGAGAAGCACTTGAAGATGCGAAGAAGGATTGGCGTCGGAGCTGTGACATGACGACGTCGTGTTTAGGGGGGTGATTGTTGGAAGTAAACCCAACGTCCAAGTCGGATTACATGTACGTATCAGGCTGGACACGGTCCGGGCCGGTCCGGTCCCGGTCCGAGCCGGTGTTTGGACCGGCCGCCGGCGGTCCGGTCCGGACCGGACCGAGCAGTCATACGAGCTGGAATACTGAGACCGGACCGTGAGGGTGCCAGCTCGGTCAGGCCCGAGAGGACCGTATGGACCGGCCAGCTTTGTTGCCAGCCAATGTATATTGGCTACTTTTTGATCCTATTTAGCTGTTGTTTAGGCATCTGCTGGTTTTTGACAGTAAATTAAGCAAAAGTACAACAACAACACTACTGTTAGCTACTACCTAGGGCTGTGTTCTACTGTTTAGGCATCACATAGTGATAAGCTTACTAATGGATGTAATATGACAAGTCATCAGTGATCACTACAGCTTTCAGAGAAGTTTCTTCAGATAACTTTGGACCAAAACAGCAGAAATATCACAGCCACCCACAAACAACTAATTTGGACAAATATCACAGCCACAAACAACTATTTGGGCAGCAAGCACTGGACTAAATTTGGACAGCAATAATAACTAAATTTGGACAACATTTCCTTTGTTTTTTGGACATCCACAAACTGATTTGGACAGGAAAGATGGCACAAATCAGGTTAAGCACAAATATCACGTCCACAAACATAAGGTCTTATCATCATTGAACGACATGATTACAAACTTGCAATGACAATTCCAAGTCCATGTCAATTGACAGGTTGAACATAACACAAATGAGAGGTTCATCTCCAAGCTAGCGGTGACAATTCATAGTTCATGACTTGAAAGGTTCCAACATAACACAAATGCAAAAGTAGCCTTCACATGAGAAAGAACACTTTGACATTCATCTCCAAAATAGCAAGATCAACATCCACATGATGAATGTCTACAAGTAAGGTAAGCAACATTCACATAAATAATATTTGGTATCGTATGACAAGTGAAACATGTAGGAAGAATAGTTACCAATCGTTGATCTCCTCCACCACAATGGGTAACTTGATGTTCTCAACATCATCCTCTTCATCCTCATCCCTCGGCTACAAATGTCGAAGTTAGACAAATGCTCACATCACATACAACAAGACCAAAAAAGAAAGAAAGAAAAGGGTAAGGAAAAGATGGCAAACATACCACCAGATTCAATTCAACGTGAGCACCCTTGATATAACTTGCACCACAAACTAATGCCTCCACCATAACAGGTTTTAACGAGCTCCTATAGTCATCTAATACACACAAGTTGACAAACTAGTTTGAGGATGAGAAGTTGACAAATTTATATCCAAAGTTCAATAGTACGAGTTGGCATACCTAAAATCCTTCCGGTCGTGCTGAAGGTAGATTCCGAAGACACGGAGGTAGCCGGGATAGTAAGGAACCTCCTTGCTATCTTGGCCATAATCGGGTACCTAGGAGCATTGTCTTTCCACCAACCAAGAAGATCAAGAGCCTTGTTGCGAGGGGCAACCTCATCCTCTAAGTAGTTCCTCAACTCACTCTTTGATATTCTTGTTGAACGGGACGATAAAAAGGACTCGTACCCAGCTTGAACCGGGATACTAGGAATGTTTGTAGAGGAAGATAAACTTTCTCCGTTTCCAACTCGCTTATCTTGAGCAACACATTTGTCATACAAGGCCGCCAACTCTTTCTCCACGATTTTGATCTCAGTCCTAAACCTCGAACTTCCTTCTCCATATAGTTCTCCAAAGG
>LR738710.1:896408070-896500040 GCA_902687465.1 Secale cereale
AGCAAGCATATGAGCATATATAGGTTCTATATTAGCAAAAACAGCAAGCATATGAGCATATATAGCTTCTATATTAACATATACAGCAAGCATATGAGCATATATAGGTTCTATATTAGCAAAAACAGCAAGCATATGAGCATATATAGCTTCTATATTAGCAAAACCAGCAAGCATATGAGCATATATAGGTTCTATATTAGCAAAAACAGCAAGCATATGAGCATATATAGCTTCTATATTAACATATACAGCAAGCATATGAGCATATATAGGTTCTATATTAGCAAAAACAGCAAGCATATGAGCATATATAGCTTCTATATTAGCAAAACCAGCAAGCATATGAGCATATATAGCTTCTATATTAACATATACAACAAGCATATGAGCATATGAGCACAAACACAGCAAGCATGTGAGCAAAAAACAGGATACAATCATACCTCTCCGAAACAAGAACTTGGCCTTCAAAGCATCGATCGCACCATCATTGTTTGAAGCGTTGTCAAGTGTGACGGACATAATTTTGGTCTCAATATTCCATTCTGTCACACACGCATAGAGAGCATCCGCAATGACATTTCCAGAGTGAGGAGGATCCAACTCTATGAAAGCAAGCACACGGGTTTGTAATTTCCAATTCCCATCTATATAGTGTGCAACAACGCACATGTAAGATAAGGTTTGGTTGCTTGTCCACAAATCTGTAGTTAGACATATGGAGCTCACACCCTTTAGGAGAGATTTCAGCACCTCTTTTTCGGTCTTGTAAACCCTCATGCACTCGGCTCGTATTGCCTTCCTTCCAATGGATTTATAATTTGGATTCATGCACTTCATTAGAATGTTGAACCACTCATGTTCGACCATTCTAAACGAATAATTATGCACACATATCATCTTAGCAATAAGCTCCTTGACGATTCCTTGGTTGTACTCAATAGAGGGGTGCATTGTTGGACCACTTGTTGGACCATTGGTTCTGCGCAGCTCAAGAGTTGTTTGGATGGCATTCCTAGCCATCTTGTCCCTTAAACCTTCACATTTCAAAATATGCCTTCCAATAGTTGAGGTGCTGCCACCTTGCGTATACGCATACCTCGTTTTAGGACAATAATTACAAACAGCCTTCAACTCCATCTCTCCGGGATGCTTCTTCGATGCCTCTTTGACCTTGTGAAAATGGGACCAAACATCCGATGACATCCTAACAGGAGCATTGGCTCTTGTCCTCTTGTTCTTTTTCTTTTTCCTTTCTCTTGACTCCTCCTCACTAGAAACAACATGCACAATTGATTCCTCGGACATAGTGTCACCTTCTAGTTCATCAGCTGATTCCTTATAACCTTCTGATGTATCATCATCCGACATATCAGCACTCGCTTGTGGCGGGACTATAAACAGATTTTGCTGCTCATATTCCTCATCGTCCTTGTCCTTGAACTCATCCATGTCCACGTCCTCGTCCTCCTCCTTCTCCTCGTCTTCTACCACCTAACACACATGAGCACACAAATAAGCAAACAACACCTATATGGTTATATGGAAATATGGCTACATCAAGGATCAAGTAAAGCAATCTCACAACAGTAGATGCATGAGGCAGCTCGGAGCAGGTTGCTGAGCCAGAGGCAGCGGCTTCCGCAGCACGCACGCCGGCACCGGTGCGGTCGGGGAGACGCGGAGGAGGTGGAGGGTGTTTTTTTAACCTACAAATCAACTCTCCCGTTGGGGCATCGGGAAAGTCTTTCGCCTTCCTAATCTGCACCTTAGGCTTCCTCTTCTTCCTCGGAACCGGCGGAGGCAGCGCCGAATCTTGCCTAATTAGGTAATTCAGGCTCTTCTCCTTTGCCTTCGCCTTCACATTCTCCTTACCAGCACCCTTTCCCTTCTCATTCCCCTTCTCCTTCACCATTATCTACAAAAAACAGCACATACTATCTGCAGTCAGCACATCAATCAACAAGTGCAAATAATCCATCTTCTTCTTTTTGTAGCATAGAAAATCATCTAGTACTAGTACAAATAAACATAATTATCTCCTGACCATTATCTACAAAAAAACAGCACATATGGGCCATTATCTACAGAAAATCATCTAGTACTTCTGCAGTTCTGCGTTGGAAGAGAAATTATACACCAATGGGCTGGGACAAAACGCTCAAGTACATGGAAGGGAAATTATCTCTGTCCAGATCATCTAGTACTTCTGCAGTTCTGCGTTGGAAGGAAAAAAACCAACCCCCTTTGGCCTGAATCATCTCTGTCCAGATCTCAGTTTTGGAAGGGAAATTATCCGCCAGTGCTCCTAGTCCTATCTAAGTCTCTACTGTCTAGCATTGAATCATCTCAGTCCAGAACTCCAGATCTCCAAACAAGTTAAAGTTACAGGTTAGAGACATACCTCTTCCTCTTCGTGGCGCTCGGTGAGGAACCAGGGAAGGACGGACCGACGGCGTGCTGGCCTTGCTGCCTCCCCGACGTACACGTGCTCCTCCAGGTCAGACTCGGACGAGAAGATGACGCCGTCGGTGAAGGGAGAGGCCGCGGGCAACGGCGCCGTCGCCTTAGGGTTAGGGTTAGGGAAAGAACAGAGGAGGAGGAGGCGCTGCCTCTGTTTGTGAGAAGAAGAATCGAGCGAGGAGGGGAATGGAACGAGGGGAGGAGGGTCGCTCGGCTGGGGGCTCGGGGCCTCGAACTGTAGACAACTGATGGGCCTTGCGCCAGCGGTCCGCTCGGTCGGCCCGGTTAAAGACCGGACCGGACCGAATTTTTTTCGGTCTCTTTTTCTGGGCTCGGACCGGCACATATTCCTATCGGGCCTGGACCGTCCGGGCCGGTCCTAAACGGGCCACGAGCGGTCCGGAAAGCCCGCTCGTGCCGTCCAGGCCTATGTACGTATACGAGTCTAACTAGTGCATGAATAGTTACCTTGTAGGATTAGTATTCTATGCTGATTCGGTTTTGTAACTAGGCAGCCTAACTTTATATATGCGTGCACGTACCCCCTGTAAACAACCAGACCTTGAGTTGAAGCAATAAAGCATACACAAGGCTCGATACGAGCCTTTGGCAATACGCCGGCGTCTCGCGTGCGTGCGTTTGTGTTTCCGGCCGTGCTGGCCGTTGTGTGCGTGCGTGGCTACTAGTAGATCGTTTTCGATCAGCCGTTATACGTACGTGTATTTTGCTTCGGCCACTTGGGGCAGGAACCAAGACTATCGGCAAGTTCTTCGTCGTCGGTCGTATCTCTGTCGCCGGAAGTACTCGGCGTCGAGACTGGGCCAACATCTATATATATGAACTTTTTCCAAGTGCCTTCCTGAGAGAACTCGACAAAGTTGTCCACGTGGTGAAAAGAAAAAAAAAAGGTCAAGAAAAAAATATGTTCTAGTCCATAACGCAGGAACTCGGCAAAAGCGCCCTGCCGTGATAGGGTAGACAACAATTGCCGCTACCGCCATGTGGCAAGAACATTGCAGGCTTTGTTTGATCTAGAACTTGGCATAAATCATATAATCCGATTTTATTTTGTCTGTCGAGTTCTCTTTACATGTCTCTCAGCAAAGAGGTGACTTGGTTTACGTGGTTTTGGCCTTGCTCACGGTGATTTGGCTCTCGGCAAAGCCCATTTTCCAGTAGTGATGAATTTATATTTGAAAGAAGTTTTTTGTGATATATATAATTTTTAATTCATAGAAAATATATATTATTTGTCTAATTTATGGTTAAACTTGGATTTAGAATGCGAGCATGACTTGTTCACTGGAATGGAGGGAGTACGAAAAATAGGATTAGGCTTTAAATAAACTGCGTGTATAGGTTAGGACTTGAGCGTGAGTGGCTTCCATGGATCCACGATGGAACTACGTACATACAGATGCATGCAGCTGCTAATTAACTCAGCGTCGTTGTGTTGTGTGTGGCGGCAAGAGGGTCTACGGCAAGACGACGTGACGTGCATTCTCGCCTTGGGCTGAGGTGGGGTGTCTGTCGGGGCAGACGACCGATGTGGACTTGACCATTTTGCTTTGCTCATGGAATGGAATTAATCGCGTGGCCAGCCGCACCGGCAGCGATATGTAACCATGACCACAGCGCGAGAAAAGGATGTTAAATTGTTTCCTGTCGGGCCACGGCGCGGCAACTTCAGCTAGCCGATCGACCAGCAAGTCCATGTAACCAAAAAGACAACAGAGACCCTTAGGGAAACAACAACAACAACAACAGAGACCCTCAGGGAAACAACAACAACAACAGAGACCTCCTGCCTTTCCCCTGTAGGCTGTACCGGTACTACGGAGAAGATGTTTCTTCCATGCATACTTTGAATTATGCGGGTTAAAAGTGTAATCAAAGTGGTTAATACACAAGCATACACTTACTACCTATGGACGCATGCATGAACACACATCATATTCCTACGAGCACCTCCAAAAGACTGAATCGATAGGGCATATTGAGATTGACAACGTCAACGTAGGTGTCTCGTAATTAATAGAAACGTCTTCTCCCATCGAACGAATATCGTCGAAAAGTCTGAAATAAATCCAGTGAAGATACGAGCATCAATGTCAAATTTATGACCTGAACCCTGGTTGTGTAGGGATACCAATGTCCTCCTAACCATCTAACCATAGATTCATTCGCAAATGCCTTTGAGTGTTAAAATAGAGAACATAAGCTTGTAAGTATGTAGGCCTGGTTATAGCGAGAGAAATCAAAAAAGAAAGGACCGGCTATATATAAGCTGCCCAAAATTCAATTGATTTTGTTCAGCCGTCCAATTTAAATTTGATGACTATTGTCCTTTTACCTTCCTCCTGCTGCCCTGCCATACCACGCTGGCCGGGCCGCCTGCATCCGTGACCGGTGGCGCTACTGCACGCCCTTTGTTACATTACCCTCCACTATTCTTCCACCCACCCACCCACCCATCCACCCAAGCAGTGATGGACTAGTAGTTTTGTCTATTTTATAAGAAGGAATTGCAAAATCTATTGTCGCTAAGCCTAGGGCTATATGTAGCCCCAACTGCCCTAGGCATGTCTCCTCACTGCATCAAGTGTATTTTCGTGCGACCATCAGATCATATTCAAGGCCGGCCCTGAGAGCATGGTTAATAGTACAGCCAGGCGTTGGCTATAAGATGTTGACATGTCATCTGTAGCCAAACTTATAGTCGGCAAGTATAATAGTCAGATGCAAATAAGTACTACTTCATTGATATATGGCCTACCTCACTCTCTCACAAAGTCTGTAGGAGCACGTGCTACAGCCGACTGTTAATTAGTAGCCCGCTTCTCTTTTCTCTCTGCCAACTCAGCAATAATATACTATTTCAAGTCTTACAGCCCCCGACGTCACCTCATTATACTTGCTCTGAGAGGCACGGCGGGCGGCCGCCCCGGGCCCCCACGTAGGAGGGGCCCCCGATAGGCGTGGTTTCACCGTGATGTTGAGCGCATCTGCCCGTTCAACATATCGTTAACCCATGTCCGTAACAGATCGAGTGATTGCCAATCAAAAAGCGAAAGGAATCCTAACAAATGCATTAATTCTTGGCTTGCCACACGCGCGCGGTCTTCTCGCCTTCTACCCATTTTCTTTCCCAAATGGCAACGAATGAGCCATGCCAGTGGCAAAGTCGATGGTGCCGCGCTAGATCTAGTTGTGATATTTCTCTGCTAAGCCGGATTAATGGAGGAAGGTAATTCAATTTTCCAGATTCCATCATCCTTCTCCTCAACGGAAATCCCCTCTTTTTATAGCTTTGGCAGATCGTTCGTTTCCTGAGGTTAATCCTCGTACATACTTATGTCTTTCTCACACTCCGATTTCCTGATTTTCCGATTGGGATTAAAAAGGGGAACTCAGATTTGTGTTCTTGACTCGTAAGCAGCACCAAAAGCTTTCGATTTCTAATTTTCTTGCCATGATCGAGGCACCTCGTTCAATGCCCTTTTTAACATTTTTATTTACTTGGCAGTGTTCTTAGTTTATTGGTTTGGGTGCTAATTAACCAGATTCCTATCTATTTAGCAAGATTTTATCTGGAAATTATCCATCTGACTTCTGACATTGAGACCAAAAACATGCATATATGTTGATTTCGTTCCAGAAGGGAGCTATTGACATTTTTTTTAGAATACATACAAGTACTTTGATTGCTTCCACACAAAAAAATATGGTACGTTTACTGCTAGGACTTCTGACAAATTAGTATTAGTTACTGTTGAAGAGCAAAACATAGTGAAAAACAATAGGATGATAAAATTTGAGAACAAAACTGCTATGTTGACGATGGATGTGTGCACGACACTAGGATGATTGGCATTCCAGCCGCTGATAGGCGCTGGATAGTATGCATGGACGGCTTGATATGTGCTGTCGTGCACAAGTCGTCCGCACGGCTTCGTGTGTATAGCATCGCTGATTTGAGAAGGCAGGGGCGTGATACTAATTAACATAAAAAAAAAATAAGTGTGGGTTAACAAGGGTGTCCAACTCACAATGTGAATGTTTATGATTCCTGGTTTTCAAAATATCCAAGATGACAAGGCAACCTAAATTATACTTTCTCCGAAAACAAATATAAGAGCATTTAGATCACTCTTTTATCTTTGTTTACGGAGGGAATAGTGTACAAAGTATTTATTTGCAAATATATATGTATATTTTTTTTCTCGATTTGTGCGTGTCATCCTTGCGCAGGGGCCATGCTAATCTTCTCTGTATCGTTCCAATTTTATCGGATGTCCCCAAAGAGACAAATATATATGTATATGTTTAGGCGGCTTTAGGGCCCCATTGCATTGTCTTGCCCCGGGCCCCTGAAATCTCAGGACCGGCCCTGATCATATTTAATACTTCCTCCATCCCAAAATAAGTGTTTCAATTTTAGTATAACTTTTGTAAAAATTCGAGACATTTATTTTGAGACGGAGATAGTAATTTACATTGACAAACTCTTTGTCACAGTTCACAATGATGGATTGGAAACTTTGCTGATCATTCATGCACAGCCAGCCCAACCACCTAAGTGTATCTGAAATGGAAAATCTGGAACCAAAAGCTCCTTAAATTGGAAAGAAGGAACGCGCCCTACTGTCATAAAAACTCCGTTGTTTAAATCATTGGCACATGTACTCTCGTGTATGTTCTTCCCCTTTCCTTCATGCTCCATGTGCCCAACTCGGAGTATATAGACAGGTAGCCTTCTTGACACTCCCCACACCAAACTTACATCCTCTCCTTGACTTGTGAGCAACTAATCGAAGAGCAATGGATGTCATGGAGCTGCCATGGGGAGTGCAGTGCGCGGGGCTGGCATTCTTCGGCCTGTCCATCCTGTCTCGGTGGCGCTTGGCGTGGTGCTCCTGCTGGTGCGGCTGCCATGTATGCCTGACGTACCTTACGGGATCGTGGGCCAAGGACTGGAAAAAGTCCAAAATAAACCTTAAAGTTGTAAACGAAAGCTAAATCAAACCCTGAACTTTAAATCCCGAAAATTGACACTCTAAACTTGTAATTCTGGTCTATTTTGGACTCCAGACCTGTTTGGCACACCGGGAATACTAAAATCCCGGTCGGGGTAACCAGCTACTCTCACGGACCAGAATTTGGTCCGGCCCACTATAACACAACAATAATTCGTGAAGTTTAATTTTTTTCGAACATTTCTAAAATTGTTCAGAAGTTAAAAAATGTTTTTGTTTTATATTTTTGGAATAAATTAAATTATTTTGCAAATTTCTATTCACATTTTAAAAAGCTGTTCATGATTTAAAAAATTCCATTTTTCAAAAATTGTTCATAATTCCAACAGTTTTTCACGTGGTATTAAAAATGTTTCGTATTTTCAGAATTGTGTCACGATTTTTGAATAATGTTTTTGTAATTTCATAAATTATTACATAAATAATGTATTTTTTCTTATCACGCGCCGTAGAAATTCTTTCTTTCTTTTTCTTAACGCGCGATGCAATAATTCCAAAAGAGAAAAACATGCCATGGAGTCAAACTTCAAACCTGGCAGGGCTGACCTGATTTCGCTAGCCACTACAGCAGATGACCATGACTTCCATCATAACAGGCCTAAAATATTTAATCAGAAACCAAAACGTCGAACTTTGATAACCATTTTTAGGGGCAAACAAGTATTGAAAATGTATTCATTTCTGAGATCTTCGAACATTTTATAAAGTGCATTTTAGAAAATTTTGAATACTTTTAAAAAACCAACAACTTTCAAAAAGAGAATACCTTTTGAAACATAAACATTTTTTAAAACCTGAACAAAATTTGAAAGTGCAAACATTTTTTGAAACATACAATTTTCTGAAATCTGAACAAAATTTTAAAGTGCGAACACTTTTTGTACAATGTAAAAAAATGTTTGTGTGTTGTAAAAAATTTCTTGAGGTTTGGTCTAAAATAGACCGGGAGTAGAGAATTTAGTGTGCTGATTCCAGGGAATGAGAGTTCGGGGTTTGCTTTAACTTTCGCCTACAAATTCAAAGTTTGTTTTGGACTTTTATCCCAAGGACTTCACCAACCTGGCCGACTGGTACACACACCTGCTGCGCGAGTCCCACTTGTTGTAATATGTGGAAATGTAGTTTTACAAACAAAAGGTCTTATGCACCTTGCCACTGTATTCAAGCCAACCACCACATTCCTTAAACTATTTTATTTTGGGTCAAATCCTCTGGGTCATTTCAAACGAGCCTTTGTGGGTAATAAAATTGCTGTGACCTGTAAGGTCCCCTTGTTAGATATCTTGACTTAAGATTTTTGAGTGTACTCTAGAATTATCTTCTGATTACTGGATTGTAAGGCAAATCATCCTAATTGTTTTTTATCGGTATAGTTGGCTTTCGGAGACTACTTAAGGAACATGTTAGATGCACTTTGCCTACATCTAACATGTGGCTTTGAAGTGTCTACATCATAATATGAATCAAGTCTAAATCAATCGAAGTTCAGGAAAAAACAATAAGAAAATTAGGGCAAAGTGGATTACAGTATAGCAAGAAAATAAGGTGATGTGAGCACACCTTCCTTGAGTTTGGACTGCACACCTTCACTGGGTCGGCCCTTACTATAGCAACGGCGCGAGTATTTTCTGATCATTTTTTTCTAGGCCGACCTTACCCCATCTTGCAGCGGTTTTCTTTGGTTTTCTTTAGTTTTGCCTTTTTCTTTATCGTTTTTTTTTCATGCGAGTGCTATGGGCAACCCGGCGCATAAGGTGCTGTAGAGGAGGTTTTGAAGACGAAAGTATTTTCTAACCTCCTAGCCAATCCATCCTCGAGACGTCCAATAGCGCACCAAACATGCTGGGGGTAAGCAATGGCACACCTCTCGCCCTTCACCTCCGCTTACGTATGCTCTACTTATTTGCCTGGGTATGTTCAACTGTTTGTTTTAGTTTGATTGGTTTCCTATTAAAATAGTTTTTCAAAAAAGTAAAAAACAATGCTCAGAAATTTATAAATATTCGTGAATTTATAAACAACTAAAACCTCATGAGATGAAGTATGCCACCCACGATTTGGAGTTAGCAGCCGTAGTGCATGCATTGAAGACATGGAGACATTTTCTCATTGGGAACCATTGTGAAGTATATACGGATCACAAGAGTTTGAAATATATATTCACTCAGAAGGAGTGGAATCTTAGGCAAAGGAGATGGCTAGAACTCATTAAGGATTATGACATGAGATTGCATTATCATCCTGGAAAGGCTAACATAGTAGCTGATGCGCTAAACCGTAAGAGCCATGTCAATACCCTAAAGATGGAGGAATTTCCAAAGGAGTTAGCCGAGGATCTACGAGAACTACGTTTGGAGATAGTTCCGAGAGGCTATATAGCAACATTAGAAATCCAGTCTACCCTGATGGATAAAATCAGAGAAGCTCAGAAAGCTGACAAGGATGTTGCCTCTATAAAGGAGAGGATGAACGAAGGAAAAGCTAAAGGATTTCGTGAGGATGAACACGACACCCTATGGTTTGAGGATCGAATCTATGTGCCCAATGACCCGGAGATCAGGAAGTTGATTTTACAGGAGGCCCATGATTCACCATACTCGATTCACCCAGGAAATACCAAGATGTATTTGGATTTGAAGGATATTTTCTGGTGGACCGGTATGAAGAAGGATATTGCGGAGTATGTAGCAATTTGTGATGTATGCTAGAGAGTGAAGGCAGAACATCAGAAGCCAACATGATTGTTACAACCTATGCCAATACCCGAATGGAAGTGGGAGAAGCTTGGCATGGATTACCCAGGACCAAAGCAGGGTATGATTCAATCTGGGTAGTAGTAGACCGATTGACGAAGGTAGCCCACTTTATCCCTGTGAAAACCACATATACCAGTGCAAAGTTGGCAAAGATATACATGACCAGAATTGTATGTCTGCATGGAGTTCCGAGGAGCATCGTATTAGATAGAGGAACCCAGTTTACCTCAAAGTTCTGGAATCAGTTACATGAAACTTTGGGTACCAGGCTAGAGTTTAGCACAGCATTTCACCCGCACACAGATGGACAGACGGAGAGAGTCAATCAGATTTTGGAGGATATGCTGAGAGCCTGTGCATTAGACTATGGATCTAGTTGGGATGACAACTGGCCCTACGCGGAGTTCTCATACAACAATAGTTACCAAGCCAGTTTGAAGATGGCACCGTTCGAGGCATTGTATGGAAGGAGATGCCGAACACCGTTGTCGTGGGACGAAGTTGGAGACCGATAGTTGTTTGGACCCGACTTAATCAAAGAGTCTGAGGAGAAGGTGAAGTTGATCCGAGATAGACTGAAAGTAGCTCAGTCCAGGCAGAAGAGTTATGCAGACTCGAAGCGCAAAGAGATAACCTACGAGATCGGAGACAGAGCGTACTTGAGAGTATCGCCTCTGCGAGGAGTTAAACGTTTCAGAGTTAAAGGGAAGTTAGCCCCGAGATTTGTGGGACCTTACCGTGTTTTGGAACGCATGGGAGAGGTTGCCTACAAGTTGGAATTGCCCGAAGGATTGTTAGGAGTGCACGACGTGTTTCACGTATCGCAGCTTAAGAAGTGCCACGGGAAGATGGCTGATCTACCGCTTAGAGACACCGTACCCCTGGAAGCAATTCAGTTGGACAGCGATCTGACCTACGAGGAGAAGCCTGTTAAGATTCTCGAATTATCGAGCAGAGTTACTCGCAACAAGGTTATCAAGTTTTGCAAAGTTCAGTGGAGTCACCACACCGAGGAAGAAGCCACCTGGGAACGAGAAGATGATCTACGCAAGGACCACCCACACCTGTTCTCTAGCCAAGTCGAATCTCGAGGGCGAGATTCATTCTAAGGGGGGTAGGTTTGTAACATCCCAAATTTTTAATTTGGAATGTTATACATAGATCATATTGGCATTTCTTGTTTTTGCATTTTGTTCGTGGAGTTCCTCGAAATTCTAAGCAACTCAAGGACCTACGGAGAGAGTTGGGAATTTTACTGTTTTCGTATTTGAGTTCGCTCGAATACCGGTACGAGGACAGTGTGATTCTAATTATTTTTCTCTCCTAAAAATATTTCTAATTAAAATAAATGAGCGAAGATAATATGACTTCTCCAAAATACCAGAAATATTGGAGGAAAAATGTTAAAATCACTTTTGGTACTTTTCTGGGTTATTTGCGGATTTATTTGCATAGGAAAAATACGCGTTTTTCAAAATTGCATTTAGGTCCGGGAAAAATGTTCACTTTGTCCTAATTATTATTAGAGGACGGTGAAAATTTACTTCGGGAATTTTGGAGTTCGTTTGGTATTTCTTTCGTTAGTTTTTCTGCGCCGGGACTCTTTTAGAAAAAAAAATAAAAAAAAATAGGAAACCGACTTAGACTCGTGAAGGACCGGGACTCTGGTCTTTATAAGCGCCAGGGCCGGCCCGTTACGCCCCAGCCCGCCAGCGCCAAAACCCTAGCGCCCGAAAGCCGCCGCCGCCCCGCCGCCGCGCTGCCCCGCGCCGCCTCGCCGCCGCGCTGCCCCGCGCTGCCTCGCCGCCTCGCCGCGCTGCGCCGCCCGGCGTGCCGCGGCCGCCGCCGGAGACCCGCCGCCTCGCCCCGCCGGAGTTCCGCCGGAGTTCCGCCGGAGTTGGTTGCCCGAGGTAGTTTCGGTTTTTCCTGTTTAACCGATCTGTTTTGTTTTAGGAAAACCTAGATCTGTTTTTTTATTTAGAATAGATCGGTTCGTTTTTTTTGCCGGTTTAGTTAATTAGCGGACGTTCATCCGTACGTTCGTTTTGACGAACGGTTTACGTTAGTTAACCGCAGACAGCGAACGTTCGTTCGTTAGCCTGTTCGTCGTTTTTCTTTTTCAGGGTATTTATCCGCGGTTATTCCGATTGCGATTTCTGGCCTGATCTTGTTTCGCGTTTTTCTTTTCGCTCGAGAGTCGGAATCAGGTGATTTAAAATCCCAGATTTTCGTCTCGATGCCCTCTTTACGTTAGATCAACTCGAACAAAGTTTTGGCTACTGTAAAGTTTGACTTTAGGCCAACTAGTAAACCTGAGCTCGTTTCCTTTGCAGTTGGAGTTTCGTTGCTTCTTTCGAGTTGATTCTTTTTGCAAACCGGAGTTCTTAAGTTGAACTTTCTGGTTAGATCTCTTATTTGAGTTTTACCCGTGCATTAGTTAAGTACTTATTGTATGCTTGTTTGATTGCGATAGAGTACCCGGAGTGCACCGCTTGCTACTTTGAGTCTCTAGGTTTTGCGGATCATCAGCAAGGCAAGTAACACTTTGATCATACTTTCCAATTACCCAGTTTTCATTGCATTAGTCAAACCCTCACACATTGCATGAATAGGATCAATTAACTTGTGGGATTGGGAAGTAGATTGAGGTAGTACCTATTACCTGCATTACATTCAAACCTTTGGGAGTTACTTATACGTTTGCTGTTAGGACATGCTATGCTCGTAGACGTGGATTGGGTGAGTGAAATCCATGACAGATGTGAGTTTTTTAATTAATGGTTCAACTTAAGGTGGCAACATTAATACACATCTAGGTGGATTGAGG
Source organism: Secale cereale (assembly GCA_902687465.1). NCBI lineage: Eukaryota > Viridiplantae > Streptophyta > Magnoliopsida > Poales > Poaceae > Secale > Secale cereale. The sequence goes on from LR738710.1 coordinate 896,421,156, forward strand.
CACCTGGGTATTCCAGCGATTGCCTGTTTTTTTTATGGACCGCCACCCAGGCCCAAAGGGATCATGAGATTATTCATACTAGAAACTTCCATGTGCAGCCACAATGCTATTATGGGCTCTAGCATAGTATGAGTAAGTTGTGCGAACTCTTACAGTGGTGGACTAGCAGATGTAGGGGATATAGGTTGGTACGGTCCGCCCGATCGTAAGGTGCTAGCGCTTCTGAAAGACTATGTCTCAGTCATCCGTTTCTCAAACACCTTGTAGTGCGAGAAACCAAACGAAGGCGATCGAGTCTTGTGGGGAAAGTGCACAAACCTCTGCAGAGTGTACAAACTGATCATGATTAGCCGTGTCCCCGGTTATGGACGTCTTGAGTATCTAGTACTTGGATTTTCATGTGCATCCCATCATGTTACTCTAATTTAATATTGTTGGGTTTAATGATTACTTTTAATTGGGGTTGAGAGGATGTCTATCTTCTCAACGATGTTTCAACTACCATGATAGTTAATTAAAATGCATTCCTTTGAAGTAGGGAAAAATTGGCTTTACGCAAAAACTTAACCATAGAGCTTTCCACCAGCCATATTGCATATAGTATAGCTTTACTTTCATTGCATCTCTTGTGTTACCTTGCCAGCATATTCCATGTGCTGACCCGTTTTCGGGCTGCAACGTTTCATGTTGTAGACTTTTCAGACGACGAGTAAGATGCCTTATAGGTCGTGGTTCTATACTCAGTGATGCCACTGGAGTTAATGGACTCACTTATCTTCCAAGCCTTCCGCTGTTATCGTATTAGATGGCATTCAGCCATATTATTTGTAATAAATTCATCGTTGGACTATCGATGTAATAAGTGTGTGTTTGCTACTCTATTGTAAATCCTTCAAGTACTGTGCGTGTCAGCATTACTGATCCAGGGATGACACTGATGCATAGAGATCAGACTGTTTGAGGTCTGGTCGCTACAGGTACCGGCCGCCATTCTCGGATGATGAGGGACCATGTCGCTAGGCACCTTGAGCGGGGGAGGGGGGGGGCACGCTTGGTTCTCTTGTTCGCCGAGCTAGAGAATTTGTTTCCCACTTTTTTTTTTCTGTGCTAACCTTTGATCACTGCAAGTACTTCCCGACCGTGATGCTTCGACATATGACTTTTCAATAATGCGCTCATAGTTGCTCTTCGGCGGAGACGGTGGTGGTTTCTTCAGGGCATCAATAGTGCGCTTCGCTCTCGCCGGATCTATCTTTTGCTTTGGAGGTACCGGTTTCTTTGTAGAAAAGTCCTTCACTTCAGCTTTACAGATCGCCGCGTTCTCCTCGTCGGTCTTCTCGTATGGTAACTTCTCTAAGGGCCTGAGAGATGGACCGTATCTGTATTGCCTCCTGCCTCTGGTTGTACTGCTAGATGCCTGAGCAGTCTCAGCGGCTGCCTTCTTTTGTTGCTTACGAGGCGGAGGAGGAGGCGGGGTGCTACCACGCGTCGGAGCAGCCGGAGCGTCGGCGGCTCTCTTCACGCCTTGCTGACGAGGCGGAGGAGGAGGCGGGCTGCTCGGACGCGCCGGCGCAGGCGGAGAAGGAGGCGGGCTGCTCGGACGCGCCGGCGCAGGCGGGCTCCTCGGACGCGCCGACGCAGGCGGAGAAGGAGGCGGAGTGCCGCCACGCACCAGATCACCCGAAGAAGGAGATGGAGTGCGCTGATCCCTTGCCGGAGGAGGAGGCGGAAGAGGAGGTGGAGTGCGCTAACTCGCCGGAGGCGTCCGGTTGACAAGGTTGATGAGGTCCTTCCGCCATAGGCATGGAGTCTTCAGAGAAGAACCCAGCCGAGTCTCCCCTTCACCGGTAGGGTGGTCAAGCTCGAGATCCTCAAACCCCTCCGTTATTTGATCCACCATCACCCTAGCATATCCTTCTGGAATCGGACGACAGTGAAAAGTTGCGCCGGGTTCCGAAGGATAAACAGAGCCTACAACCGCCTTGACTTTGAATTGTATCCATTGCGTCATAAGGTGGCAGTGTTGAGACTCCATGATAGCATCCACAGGATAGCTAGCAGCTGGAGCATCCAAGACAGGCTCCTCAGGCAGCTCGGTGGCAGCCATGCTGCTTTTTCGCTGAGATGGCGGGGTAGCTTCGAGGGTAGCTTCGACAAGTTGCTTGCTGCGAGTTTCTTCTCGTTCGTCCTCTAGCGCTTTTACTCTTGCGTGCAGTGCCTGCAAAGTGGTGTAACACCCCAAAAATATTTATTTGGAGTTTCGAAAACTTTTTCAAATTTTAGTTAGGATTTTAAAATTTTTTTTGGAGGGTTCTGTTTGAAGGTGGTAATTATTTGGGTTATTTTATTTTGGAGGTTTTCAAAACTAATTCTTTCTAAAGAGTTTTTGGTTGTGGTTTTTTTTATAATTCAAAGGCAAAAGCCTTTTTCCACCTCTTCTAGCACCCTAAACCACTCCAAATATTTTTCTGCCACTCCAAGAATTACCTCTCAAGTCATGCACACCTTCTATGATCTTATTCAACTCCTTTCCACTCCACAAAAGTATTCCTTCACTATATTTTAAATTCCAAAGATGGAATTTGAAATAATCATAGTTTCTTGACATTACAAAGGAACTATATTTTCTATGACTCTTTTGCCACCACCAAAATTATCCCTGCATATACATGGTACCCTTAACCCATTTCTTCAAAAACATTTGGTCCCACAGTTCAAAAGGTTCAAATTCTACTCAATTCAAATTTGGTCCAGAAATCAAATTCTTGCCCCAAATCATTTCTAAACCTCACCAAAAATTCTGGCCTTCTGGCAATATCAATTTTGAGCAACCACACACCACCACAGCAAGTCTCATGACCATCCAAGGATCCTAGCACCCTCAAACATTTCATCAAGCACCTAACCTGCGCACTGTTCATAACTGAATCTAATTCAGTTAACTGAACTTAGTTCAGTCGACAGAGGCCGGCGGTGCCGTGCACTCCTTTCCTTTCCCCCTCCTGCACGGCGTCGTCGTCTGCCTTCAATGCCGCCGCCCTCACTGGCCCACCGCCCAGCCTCTCCGCGCCGGTGAGCTGGCAGCTGGCCGGTGCAGCCACCCCGAGCTCATCCACGGCGAGGCCGAGGGGATCGCCACGGCCACCGGCCTCCATTCACTGCGCCGCAACTCCCCCACCTAATCTCCCGCCCACGCGTCGCTCTTTCTCGCCTCTCCGCACACCAGACGCGCCGACCACGCCGTCCCGGGCCCGTGTGGCAGTCGCCGGAGCTGGCAACGCCGCCGCACCCGTACGGGACAACGCATCGCGGGCGAGGCCAACGAGCCCGAGCCCGTCCAAGCTGAGGCTTCTGGCGAACTCCACCGACCTCTTAAATGCCTCGTCGCCCCTGACCACCGGCCAAAACCAACCACGGCGACCCAATTTACTCCGGCGTCATCCGCCCGTCTCGGCCACCCTCGGCTCGCCTATAAAAGGGACCCTCGAGCCCCTCCAGCTTCACCACTCGCCTCCACCGCCACCCAATCTTCCTCCTAGCCACCCACCCAACCACGAGAGGGTCTTCTTCTCCCTCTCCGGCCACCGCTCCGCCGCCTCTGTCCACGAACCAAACCTCACCCCTACTCCACCAGAGCCACCCAAACTCCGCCAGTCCACCTCCTTTCCACCACCACGTCGAATCCCTAAGCCAATTCCAACCCCAAAGCCCTCTCCGACGAGCCCCAACTCCACCCGAACCACCGTCCGCCGGCGTCGAGCTCACCGCCGTTCAGGTGATCGCCGGTGGCCACCTCCACCACCCACCGATGCGGAAGTCCACGCTGGTCACATTGCGACCAGCGCCGGGCTCTGAAACCCCGGCGATCGTCGCCGGCGATCGCCGCCTCCTCTCTGTACACGCGCGCGAGCGCTCAATTCAAACCTGACGGGTGGCCCCCACCCGTCAGCTCTCTCTCTTTTTTTCGGCAGCTTAAAGGAAAACGTATTTTCCTGTTTACGTCTTCTCTACTGGGAGACGTACTGAGGCCGAAGCGTTTTCTTTTTTAAAAACAGCTCAGGGGCTTCTGTTTTGCAGAAAGACCCCTGGTTTTAAAAAGTTAATAACTTTTAAACTATAGCTCCAAATGAATTGATTCTTTTTGCTAATTTTTTCTTTTCCTCTCTAGTTTTTTTTTAGATTTATTTAAAAATATTTTGAGGACATTTTTCTGTTCTGTGTTGGAATTCTTATTCGAATTCAAATTTGAATTTTCAGAAAAAGAAGAAGGATCTTTTGCTGGAATTTCAGAGGGGTTTTCTCCTGACTATTTTGGACAAGGCAAGCATTATTTGAACTTGGGATATGGTGTTTGCAATTGCATGTTAGCATAGCTTGCTGTTGCACCGTATATGTTGCATGATATATCACAAGTACATGCATGGTCATGTCACCTTTTCCTTTGCTTGCATATCACACTAGCATCTCTGACATGCATGTGGTTACTTGATGGCAGAAATTCTGCTAGTGGTTTGGACGTGCCGGAGGGCACGGTCCTTTACTGACACAGTAGTGTCATGTGACGGTGTTAAAAGAACACTGGTGATATTTTAATAACACCTCCTGAGTCGGCCTAGATCGAGTCTTGCTCTATACACCTAGCTGTACACCGTGCTGCCACGGGTCCTTCCGAAAGGAGGGTACGGCTTAGTAAGTTGATAACCCCTGTTCGGGTGCACACCACCCAGAGAACTACGATGAAGGTTGTAGCCGTTATCGGGTCAGGGGCATGGGTGTTTCCGGTTGTAGCCGAGAGGGGGGCACCCCTTGTAATCCGCGCGTTTAATAGTGATCCCATGCTTTTCGGAGGTTGTAGCCTCCCTGACTTAAGGTTTCTGGAGCGATGCTTTGGGTGATTCCTGGCATCTGGTCGGTGTGTGCGCGTCAGGCGTGTTTTCAACCCAAAGTCCGTAATGGGTATTAGCCAGTGCCCGGTGCTGACTAAGGGAATCCCATACGCGTGGGTAAAGAGTACACCCTCTGCAGAGTCATATCTATTCGAATAGCCGCGTCCACGGTCAAGGACTTGGTTGGGTGGGTCAAGTATCGGTCCCGGTGTCAGTCTCTGGAGGAAACTAAATAAACCTGAGCATGTTTATGTTTGCATGAGATTCTTGTCGCAGTTAGTATTATCATGAATTTATTTATGATGAAGATTATGCTTATGGACTAACCCTCTGATCTTATTTTTACTTTCCAGAGTGTCTCAGGGGCTGGCTAGACTACCCCGGACACTCGCCTTTATTTTCAAGTCCTTTTGTGGCGTCCCTCGAGTTTCAGGCGGTTTATCACGCCACTACTCTTGTGGACACCCGACTGGCATTTCTTTTCAAGACCTTTCGTGGCGTTGCCTGAGTTCTCGGATGGTATCGTCCGATTACTCTTTTAAACACCCGTCTGGCATTTCTCTTCAAGTCCTACCGTGGTGTCACTTGACATCCGACCGGCATTTCTTTTATTTATATATATTGTTGATACTAATATTTATTTCTGCACTAACCATGATTCACCATGCCAAGTTTTGATAATTGTTTGCATGCATGTAGTTCATCTATCATGGCATTCGCATTCGGTATATCTTATGTTCATAATGTTTGCGAGTACATTCAAAAGTACTCACTGGCTTGTCCCTGGCTATTTACTTGGCCAGACTTGGAGGAGGACGAGCTTTTGGAGGAGAATTGCGCTAGCGAGGCCGACGCTTAGAAGGTTCCCAGTCAGCACACCTATGTCATGGAGTCTACCACTTGTATCATCCGTCAAGCTTCCGCCACACCAATAAAACAGTCAAGCCTCACACTGACGCTTGACTCTATGCTATTGTACCAGTGTTGAGTTCCACCACCCACTGTCATATTCCGCCACCTTAGTGCGTTGAGTTGTTGTAATAAATTGTTGAGTCACCCTGACTAAACCCTGTGTAATGCTATATTATACTGGTTATCTATATCAAGGTTGTCCACTGGTTGTTCTTGGGAGCCAGTGTGACTTCAGGCTATTCTGTGATTTATTTCCCAGAAATGGGCCTGACAGACCTTGGTATCAGAGCCAGGCTGACTGTAGGAGCTTTAGGCACGATCGCTAGTCACCGAGTCAGTGCTGACATTTTTCCAGCATGCATCTCATGCATCGTAGCAAATTTTCCTTAGTCATCATATACTTATGACATGGCTACTTGGATTTTTGTCTACTGTTGTAGATGGCTGGTGGCAGCTGCCCATCGCAGGTTTTCGCCAACGAACCTGCGGGATTTTCCCGCCTTCTCGCGAGCATCGCGAGGGACGCGATGGGATCTCTCGGACGTCCGGAGTACGTCATTTACCCGGACAAGATCTCAGAGACCCTGACTATGTACCAGGCTTCGGTATATATTCGGGGTGGTGTTTCCGTGTCTTTCCGCCACTATCGCTTCGTGGGGAGAGCCATGCCCACTGAGAGGCATGCTATCCAGATGGCCGCACGTGAGGCTATCGCACGTCTCAGGGACATCCTGCCTGTTATGCAGACCCGTCCCTATTACTACCTGCCATGCCACGTTCCATATACTAGCCACTATGCCTTTTCCTGCACCATAGGGGAAAGGGATCTGGCTATCGAGCCACTTGTCCAGTACATCATGGCCTTGGAGTCAGCTTTCACCTCCCTGGTGGATGACTACCTCACTGCGCGGGTGGACTTGTCTCGTGCGAGAGTTATTCGCAGGAGCGAGTACCGCTCTCCTTCGCCTCGTGCTCCACGCACTTCCACTCCACCATATACTTCTCTGGCTAGTCCCGCGGCTCAGCGCTCGACCTCGACTGGCGATGCTAGCCGTCTGGTTGCACCTATTCCGACCAGAGCTTCTCCACTGACGAGCACGGTGCCACCTCCAGCAGGCATGGCATCAACGACCGCACGACTAGAGGCGATCCCCGAGGAGGAGGAGGAGGAGGAGGGCGAGATCGCATCCTCGGTGCCTTATCTGAGTCTCACTCTCAGCAGGACCTAGGATGAGCTGTGTGGACGAACGCAGTTCTCCTCACCAGATGACCGCTTGAGAACACGGATGTAATATATTTATCTCCTGTTCTTCCTATCTTTTGTAAGATAGCGATGATAGGTCTGGACCGCAGGACGATGAGAGCGCGGAGAGTGCGCTAGTAGAAATAAGTGATCTTGTATGATACAGTTTCCGCATGCATCCTGTATAATTAACTCCTGCTTGTATAATTAAACTGCCTGTGTAATATAACTGGCTGCCTTGTCTTACCTTGTCCTGGGGGAAAAAAAACTTATTTGGAATTTATTTTTGCTATTTAATTCTTTTCTTTGGTGTTATACAAATACCCCAGAAAGAAAATGCATCGTCCCTGGACCCGTTCTATGCCAACTCCGCCTGAGAACAACATTGGACAGATGGGAAACAATTTTTCTCAAGGGCAGACAAGTCAGCAAAGCAGTGATTCAGCGTTCTCGCAAGTATGTCGCCTATATGAGCAGAGTCAGCAACAGCATCAGGAGATGATGCAGCATTTGATTAACATGGGAAATCACCAAGAACAACAGCAACCCAGGTCCAAACTGTCTGAGTTACAAAAGACCCGCCCGATGGTCTTCACTCACACTGACAAACCACTAGAGGCAGACGACTGGCTTCGAGACATGGAAAGAAAATTGATCATTGCTCAGTGTACTGACCAGGAAAAAGTGCTGTACACACCGCACTATTTTTCTGGGACGGCTGCTTCGTGGTGGGAGAACTTATGTCACACCCACCCTGACGGAGCAAATATGACATGGGAGCAATTCAAGGAGAATTTTCGGGGAGCACATATCCCTAATAGCATTATGAAATTGAAGAAGAGGGAATTTGAGGATCTCAGACAGCGGGGCTCCATAGTAACCCAATATCTGGATCAGTTTACTCAGTTGGCTCGGTACGCCAACGATGAGTATATGACAGAGAACAAAAAGATGGAAAAGTTTCTCGACGGACTCATTTCATCTCTAAAGTGCCAAATGGTGGTTCATACCTTTCCAGATTTTAAGACACTTGTTGATAAGGCTATTATTCTGGAAAATGAACACCGCAATATGGATGAGGCTCGCAAGCGTCGCATGAACCAGTCAGTACAGGTTCGCAGCAACAGGCCCAGGAGTGATGTTCAAAGGCCAGTAATAACCCGACCAGCGACTACAGCTCCACCACAGAACCGCAGTGCATTCCACAATAGGACCAAGGATACAACTTTTCATCCTGGAGTCACCTGCTATTCCTGTGGAGGAGAGGGGCATTATGCTAAACAGTGCCCAAAACAGGGAAACAACCCTCCCAAAGCCAACAACAACAACAATGGCCGCGGTGCGACCACAGCTCCGCGACGCAATAACTTCAACCCCAATAACAACCATAAGCAAGGACATATCAACCACGTGACTTTTGAGGAAGCTCAGAACGCACCGGATATCGTGTTTGGTACGTTCCCCGCCAACTCAGTAGATGCTACAGTTTTATTTGATTCCGGAGCTTCCCACTCTTGCATTTCTAAAAGATTTTCCTCGAAGAATCAGTTTCCCTTTTTGCCTTTGCAAAATTCCATGGTTATTCAGTCCCCGGGATCAAAGCAAAGTACTCAATGGTACTGCAAGGATGTGAGCATCGAAATTGAAGGAATGGGATTCTTAGCCAATCTCATCGTATTGGAAGCAGTTGACCTGGACATTATTCTGGGAATGGACTGGTTAACCACAAACAAAGGTTTCATAGACTGCTATAACCGCACGGTAACTCTCACCAATTACCAAGGAAAGACAATAAAGGTGGGTACAAGGAAGATTGCCACATCACAAGGGAAATTGAATCAAGTGGATACGATGGAATTAAGTAAGGTTCCTGTAGTCTGTGAGTATCCTCATGTATTCCCTGAAGAGTTACCAGGAATGCCTCCGGACCGCGAAATTGAGTTCGTTATTGAACTAGCACCCGGAACGACACCCATATACAAGAAGCCGTACCGTATGGCTCCAACGGAATTGGCAGAATTAAAGAAGCAAATTAAGGAATTGATGGAGAAAGGTTACGTTCGACCCAGCTCGTCACCATGGGGGTCGCCAGTTTTATTCGCCAAGAAGAGGGATGGTACCCTACGGCTATGTATTGATTACAGGGCACTTAATATGGTCACTATCAAGAATAAATATCCACCGCCCAGAATCAACGATTTGTTTGAGCAGCTAGCAGAAGCTAAAGTCTTCTCGAAGATAGACCTAAGATCAGGTTATCATCAGCTAAAGATTCGGACGATAGACATACCTAAGACGGCGTTTACTACCAGATATGGATTATATGAGTTCACAGTAATGCCGTTCGGTTTAACCAATGCCCCGGCATATTTTGTGCATCTCATGAACAAGGTTTTTATGAAATATTTGGATAAATTTGTGGTGGTATTTATCGATGACATACTTATTTACTCCAAGACACCCGAAGAACATGAGCAGCATCTTCGGATAGTACTGGAAGAGTTAAGGAAAAATCAACTGTATGCCAAATTCAGTAAATGTGAATTTTGGTTGAGAGAAGTTGGTTTCCTTGGGCACGTATTGACCCAAGATGGAATCGCTGTGGACCCGGGAAAAGTAAAGGATGTTTTGGGATGGAAGCAACCCACAAGCGTAACGGAAGTCAGAAGTTTTCTTGGTCTAGCGGGCTATTATCGAAGGTTTATTGAAGGGTTCTCCACTATAGCCAAACCCATGACCCAGTTACCCAAGAAAGACAAGAAGTTTGAATGGACTGAAGCTTGTGAGAAGAGTTTTCAGGAGTTGAAAAAGAGGTTAACAACAACACCAGTTCTAGTTGTGCCCGATGTGCACAAAAATTTTGAGATATATTGTGACGCATCCAGGAAGGGCCTTGGATGTGTGTTAATGCAGGAAGGAAAAGTGGTGGCTTACAACTCAAGACAGCTACGGCGACATGAAGAAAATTACCCCACTCATGATCTGGAACTTGCTGCAGTAATACACGCACTCAAGGAGTGGCGACACTATCTTCTGGGGAACCGATGTGAAATATACACGGACCACAAAAGTCTTAAGTATATTTTCACTCAGCCAGAATTAAATTTGAGACAGCGACGTTGGCTTGAGCTAATTAAGGATTATGACATAGGAATTCACTACCACCCAGGTAAAGCCAATGTTGTGGCAGATGCCCTAAGCAGGAATCCATGCGCCGGTAATGGCAGTGTACAACTCTCACAACATGTGTTCAGCCAGGAATTTGCCAAGCTCAACATGGCACTAGTCACGGAGGGGACCATTTCCCAGTTGGAAATAAAACAAACATTAGAGGACCAGATCGGAGAAGCCCAAAAGGGACACCCAAGTATTGAAGGGATTAGGAGAAAGATGAAACTGGGCAGGGCGCCCGAATTTATTGAAGATAGCCTAGGAGTTATTTGGTTTGGACAGAGATTATGCGTACCAAACATTGAAGAGTTAAAACAGCAGATAATGGCAGAGGCGCATACCACTCCATATTCCATTCATCCCGGAGGGACCAAAATGTATAAGGATCTACAGGAAAGATTTTGGTGGCACGGGATGAAAAGGGATATAGCCATATATGTGGCATGTTGTGATACCTGCCAACGTGTGAAGGCAGAGCACCAGAGACCAGCAGGGTTGTTGCAACCAATTAAGGTGCCCGAATGGAAATGGGATAGAATTGGAATGGATTTCATTGCTGGTTTGCCAAGGTCACGCCATGGGAATGATGCTATCTGGGTAATAACAGATTCACTAACCAAGGTAGCACACTTCATTCCGGTAAAAACCACATACTCAACACAGAGGCTAGCCAGGTTGTACCTTTCCCGGATTGTTTGTCTACACGGGGTACCCAAGATAATAGTCTCTGACAGAGGCACCCAATTTGTCTCTAGATTTTGGGAACATCTACAGCAAGCCTTAGGCACGCAACTGGCTTTCAGCACAGCATATCACCCGCAGACCGGAGGACAGACAGAGCGGGTAAATCAAATATTGGAAGACATGCTGAGAGCATGTGTGCTTACCTACGGAGTCAGTTGGGAGGATAGTTTGCCTTATGCAGAATTCTCCTACAACAACAGTTATCAAGCTAGTCTAAAGATGTCACCTTTCGAAGCGTTATACGGACGACGATGCCGGACCCCACTGAATTGGTCTGAAACCGGAGACAGCCGAATTTTTGGACCAGAAATACTAAAAGAGGCAGAAACCAAAGTGAAGCTTATTCAGGACCGACTGAGAGCAGCTCAGAGCCGACAGAAGAGTTATTACGATCAAAAACACTGCCATGTCCATTTTGAACCCAATGATTACGTATATCTCAGAGTATCCCCGACAAGGGGGCTACAGAGATTTAAGGTCAAGGGGAAATTAGCACCAAGATTTATTGGACCGTTCAAAGTAACCGCAAGAAGGGGCAAGGTTGCCTATCAACTGGAATTACCGGCAGAATTGTCAGATGTCCACAATGTGTTCCACGTGTCTCAGCTGAGGAAATGTGTTAGCAATCCGGAAAAGCAAGTTCAGCACCGAGAATTGGATCTTCAGCCCGATCTTACCTATCGGGAACGTCCTATATGGATTTTGGAGGAGTCTGAACGGAGGACCCGACAAAACGTAATAAAGTTTTACAAGATTCAATGGAGCAATCACACCGAGGAAGAAGCAACATGGGAAAGAGAAGATCACTTAAGGACTGAGTATCCGTACCTGTTTGAGGGACAGCTGAAATCTCGGGGACGAGATTTTTCTTAAGGGGGGTAGGTGTTGTAACACCCCAAAAATATTTATTTGGAGTTTCGAAAACTTTTTCAAATTTTAGTTAAGATTAAAAAAAAAAATTTGGAGGGTTCTGTTTGAAGGTGGTAATTATTTGGGTTATTTTATTTTGGAGGTTTTCAAAACTAATTCTTTCTAAAGAGTTTTTGGTTGTGGTTTTTTTTATAATTCAAAGGCAAAAGCCTTTTTCCACCTATTCTAGCACCCTAAACCACTCCAAATATTTTTCTGCCACTCCAAGAATTACCTCTCAAGTCATGCACACCTTCTATGATCTTATTCAACTCCTTTCCACTCCACAAAAGTATTCCTTCACTATATTTTAAATTCCAAAGATGGAATTTGAAATAATCATAGTTTCTTGACATTACAAAGGAACTATATTTTCTATGACTCTTTTGCCACCACCAAAATTATCCCTGCATATACATGGTACCCTTAACCCATTTCTTCAAAAACATTTGGTCCCACAGTTCAAAAGGTTCAAATTCTACTCAATTCAAATTTGGTCCAGAAATCAAATTCTTGCCCCAAATCATTTCTAAACCTCACCAAAAATTCTGGCCTTCTGGCAATATCAATTTTGAGCAACCACACACCACCACAGCAAGTCTCATGACCATCCAAGGATCCTAGCACCCTCAAACATTTCATCAAACACCTAACCTGCGCACTGTTCATAACTGAATCTAATTCAGTTAACTGAACTTAGTTCAGTCGACAGAGGCCGGCGGTGCCGTGCACTCCTTTCCTTTCCCCCTCCTGCACGGCGTCGTCGCCTGCCTTCAATGCCGCCGCCCTCACTGGCCCACCGCCCAGCCTCTCCGCGCCGGTGAGCTGGCAGCTGGCCGGTGCAGCCACCCCGAGCTCATCCACGGCGAGGCCGAGGGGATCGCCACGGCCACCGGCCTCCATTCACTGCGCCGCAACTCCCCCACCTAATCTCCCGCCCACGCGTCGCTCTTTCTCGCCTCTCCGCACACCAGACGCGCCGACCACGCCGCCCCGGGCCCGTGTGGCAGTCGCCGGAGCTGGCAACGCCGCCGCACCCGTACGGGACAGCGCATCGCGGGCGAGGCCAACGAGCCCGAGCCCGTCCAAGCTGAGGCTTCTGGCGAACTCCACCGACCTCTTAAATGCCTCGTCGCCCCTGACCATCGGCCAAAACCAACCATGGCGACCCAATTTACTCCGGCGTCATCCGCCCGTCTCGGCCACCCTCGGCTCGCCTATAAAAGGGACCCTCGAGCCCCTCCAGCTTCACCACTCGCCTCCACCGCCACCCAATCTTCCTCCTAGCCACCCACCCAACCACGAGAGGGTCTTCTTCTCCCTCTCCGGCCACCGCTCCGCCGCCTCTGTCCACGAACCAAACCTCACCCCTACTCCACCAGAGCCACCCAAACTCCGCCAGTCCACCTCCTTTCCACCACCACGTCGAACCCCTAAGCCAATTCCAACCCCAAAGCCCTCTCCGACGAGCCCCAACTCCACCCGAACCACCGTCCGCCGGCGTCGAGCTCACCGCCGTTCAGGTGATCGCCGGTGGCCACCTCCACCACCCACCGATGCGGAAGTCCACGCTGGTCACATTGCGACCAGCGCCGGGCTCTGAAACCCCGGCGATCGTCGCCGGCGATCGCCGCCTCCTCTCTGTACACGCGCGCGAGCGCTCAATTCAAACCTGACGGGTGGCCCCCACCCGTCAGCTCTCTCTCTTTTTTTCGGCAGCTTAAAGGAAAACGTATTTTCCTGTTTACGTCTTCTCTACTGGGAGACGTACTGAGGCCGAAGCGTTTTCTTTTTAAAAAACAGCTCAGGGGCTTCTGTTTTGCAGAAAGACCCCTGGTTTTAAAAAGTTAATAACTTTTAAACTATAGCTCCAAATGAATTGATTCTTTTTGCTAAATTTTTCTTTTCCTCTCTAGTTTTTTTTAAGATTTATTTAAAAATATTTTGAGAACATATTTCTGTTCTGTGTTGGAATTCTTATTCGAATTCAAATTTGAATTTTCAGAAAAAGAAGAAGGATCTTTTGCTGGAATTTCAGAGGGGTTTTCTCCTGACTATTTTGGACAAGGCAAGCATTATTTGAACTTGGGATATGGTGTTTGCAATTGCATGTTAGCATAGCTTGCTGTTGCACCGTATATGTTGCATGATATATCACAAGTACATGCATGGTCATGTCACCTTTTCCTTTGCTTGCATATCACACTAGCATCTCTGACATGCATGTGGTTACTTGATGGCAGAAATTCTGCTAGTGGTTTGGACGTGCCGGAGGGCACGGTCCTTTACTGACACAGTAGTGTCATGTGACGGTGTTAAAAGAACACTGGTGATATTTTAATAACACCTCCTGAGTCGGCCTAGATCGAGTCTTGCTCTATACACCTAGCTGTACACCGTGCTGCCACGGGTCCTTCCGAAAGGAGGGTACGGCTTAGTAAGTTGATAACCCCTGTTCGGGTGCACACCACCCAGAGAACTACGATGAAGGTTGTAGCCGTCATCGGGTCAGGGGCATGGGTGTTTCCGGTTGTAGCCGAGAGGGGGGCACCCCTTGTAATCCACGCGTTTAATAGTGATCCCATACTTTTCGGAGGTTGTAGCCTCCCTGACTTAAGGTTTCTGGAGCGATGCTTTGGGTGATTCCTGGCATCTGGTCGGTGTGTGCGCGTCAGGCGTGTTTTCAACCCAAAGTCCGTAATGGGTATTAGCCAGTGCCCGGTGCTGACTAAGGGAATCCCATACGCGTGGGTAAAGAGTACACCCTCTGCAGAGTCATATCTATTCGAATAGCCGCGTCCACGGTCAAGGACTTGGTTGGGTGGGTCAAGTATCGGTCCCGGTGTCAGTCTCTGGAGGAAACTAAATAAACCTGAGCATGTTTATGTTTGCATGAGATTCTTGTCGCAGTTAGTATTATCATGAATTTATTTATGATGAAGATTATGCTTATGGACTAACCCTCTGATCTTATTTTTACTTTCCAGAGTGTCTCAGGGGCTGGCTAGACTACCCCGGACACTCGCCTTTATTTTCAAGTCCTTTTGTGGCGTCCCTCGAGTTTCAGGCGGTTTATCACGCCACTACTCTTGTGGACACCCGACTGGCATTTCTTTTCAAGACCTTTCGTGGCGTTGCCTGAGTTCTCGGATGGTATCGTCCGATTACTCTTTTAAACACCCGTCTGGCATTTCTCTTCAAGTCCTACCGTGGTGTCACTTGACATCCGACCGGCATTTCTTTTATTTATATATATTGTTGATACTAATATTTATTTCTGCACTAACCATGATTCACCATGCCAAGTTTTGATAATTGTTTGCATGCATGTAGTTCATCTATCATGGCATTCGCATTCGGTATATCTTATGTTCATAATGTTTGCGAGTACATTCAAAAGTACTCACTGGCTTGTCCCTGGCTATTTACTTGGCCAGACTTGGAGGAGGACGAGCTTTTGGAGGAGAATTGCGCTAGCGAGGCCGACGCTTAGAAGGTTCCCAGTCAGCACACCTGTGTCATGGAGTCTACCACTTGTATCATCCGTCAAGCTTCCGCCACACCAATAAAACAGTCAAGCCTCACACTGACGCTTGACTCTATGCTATTGTACCAGTGTTGAGTTCCACCACCCACTGTCATATTCCGCCACCTTAGTGCGTTGAGTTGTTGTAATAAATTGTTGAGTCACCCTGACTCAACCCTGTGTAATGCTATATTATACTGGTTATCTATATCAAGGTTGTCCACTGGTTGTTCTTGGGAGCCAGTGTGACTTCAGGCTATTCTGTGATTTATTTCCCAGAAATGGGCCTGACAAGTGGTCTCATCCACTTTCTTCTTCCTCTCTCGGCATTTGTAACCGCATGCGTCGGGAAACCCGGCCTTCCACGAAAGGGAGCCTGGCGTGCCTCGTGTCCGTCCAGGGTGCTCAGGATTCCCGAGGGCCATTGTGAGCTCGTCGTTCTCTCTGTCGGGAACGAACGTCCCTTGCTGCGCTGCTTCGATATACAACTGAAGCTTCTTGATGGGTATTGCAAGTTGCTCCTTCGTCTAAATGCACTTCCCTGTTACAGGGTCCAAGGTTCCCCCAACTCGAAAGAACCAAGTCCTTGAACGGTCTGGCCAGTGTAATGTCTGTGGTTCGATCCCTTTAGCAATCAGGTCATTCTTGGCCTTGTCCCACAACGGCTGGGCTTTGAGGTAGCCACCTGACCCCGTGCAATGGTGATACAGCTTCTTCGCATCATTTTTCTTGTTTCTCTCTGACATCTGCTTACTCTTTTCTAATTTCTTGTGGGCCACAAATGCATCCCAGTGATCTCTGATCTTCTCAAACCGGCCGGTGAATTCTGGAGTCTTCTCTTTTTCGACAAACTTTGCATTCAGCTCATTCTTCCACCTCCTGAATAGCTCCCCCATCTTCTTAAGAGCGACCGCCTTGACCAATTCCTCTATAACTGGCTTCTCCGGATCCTCATCTGGCGGTAGGGTGAATTTGGACTTTAGCGCGGTCCAAAGATCATTTTCCTGCATATCGTTGACATAAGACACGTGAGGGTCTTCGGTCTTAGGCTTGTACCATAAGTGGATGCTGATCGGGATCATGTCCCTAACAACAACCCCACACTGAGCAGTAAATGCGTCCTTGGCCTTCCTGGGTTTACTCGGTAGGTCATCGCGCCCGATTTCTTCGATGATGAACTTTTTATCATGGCGCAACCTTTTCTTCGGGCCTCGTGTCTGTACCGAACTTTGGCTAGATCTGGAGGGCTAGAAAATAAGAAATAAGAGAGTTAATACATGTACATATATACCAAAACAATCAATGCATCAATTAGCTATAGTGTCAGCACATGCTTAATGAATACATATATACCTGGCCGGACTCCGTTCGGTCACCGGAGCCGTCATCACCGTGTCCTTCTTCCACCGGTAATCGGTCACCGGAGCCATCATCATGTGTTTCCTCCTCCATTGGACCATCATAATCATGTGTTATCTCCTCCATTGGATCACCGTAGCCTACTTCTTCATCACCATGTCCTTCGAAATGACCATCGTAATCCTCGTTCATATACTATTCGACAGCAGCTCCGTCTGCGATTATGTCCCCCAACACCTCTTCTGCTACCTCGTCTCGTCCTATCTCCATAGTTTCTGCAAATATTACGACATGACAATTATTATACAAATATGACAGAATGGATATATTAGTGTCCTCGACGCTTCTCTAGGGTTTGCGGTGGCCTCGGCGACCCTCGACCCCCTCGACCCTCGAACCCTCAACCCTCGACCCCCTCGACCCTCGAACCCTCAGCAACCCTCGACCCCTCGGCTACCCCTCCCCCCTCATGTCGAAGCTATCGGGGAGGGGGTATATATATATATATATTGAGAACGACGACATATACATAGAAAAAAATGTTATAGGGTAGGGGGTAGATATCGATCGACCCCCCTCATGTCGAAGTTATCGGGGAGGGGGTATATCGACAAAATTACATCATCATATATCATCAAATAAATTTACATCATCATCATCATATATTATACATCTAAAAAAGTTTACATATATCACCATATATATATCATCATCTAGTACAAAAAATTGACCAATCAAGTTTTCATATATCATCATCATCTACTACTACAGAAAAAATTCACCCCTCGACGACACTCGAACCCTCGACCCTCGAACCCTCGGCCCCTCGGCGACCCTCGAACCGTCGACCCTCCACCCCTCGACCCCTCGGCAACCTTTGACCCCTCGGCTACCCCTCGCCCCCCCTCATGTCGAAGTTATTGGGGAGGGGGTATATATATATATCGAGAACGACGACATATACGTAAAAAAATTGTTATAGGGTAGGGGGGTAGATATCGATCGACCCCCCTCATGTCGAAGTTATCAGGCAGGGGTATATCAACAAAATTACATCATCATATATCATCGAATAAAGTTACATAATCATCATCATATATTATACATCTAAAAACTTATTTATTTCTCCTCTTCTTCCTTCTCCTCTTCTTCTCCTTTTTCTTTTCCTTCTTCCTAACCTAAACATAAACTAAAATAATCCTAAAACTAAACGAAACTTCTCCTCCTCCTTTTTTTCTTCTTCTTTTTTTTTTTTCATCCTAAAACTAAACTTTATGACATAATCTTTGCATATGAACATACAAACAATATTTGCATATTCTACAATAAAATCACCAAAAAATGATATGAACAAAAAATTATACATTATATATATATGATATTCTACAACAACTTTTGCATACATACATATATACATTATATATATGAAAAAATGATATGAACAAAAAAAATTAATACACATTATATGAAGAAAAAAAAGAAAAAAAATGCCCGAACAGCCGTGGTGGCGGCGGCTCACATTGGGGGCGGCGACGACGAAGATGGTGGGGGGCGCGGGCCGGGGCATGGGCTGGCGTGGCGAGGGCAGGGGCCGCGACGCGTGGACGGCGACGGTGGGGCGGCGGACGCGGGGGGCGGGCCGGCCAGGGCGCAGGTGCGACGCGCGGACCGCGACGGTGGGACGGCGGACGGCGGGGGCGGGCCGGGGCAGGTCACCGGCAAGGGCGTCGGCGAGAGCGAGGCCGAGGGCAGGTCCGGCAGCCTGCCGGCGTCATGCTATTCGGCGCGGCGTCGGAGGGAAGAAGAACGGTGAATGGGAAAACTGCTAAGTGTGGGCTTATATAGGAAAGCCATTGGTTCCGGTTCGTAGCACCAACCGGGACCAATGCACCCTTTAGTTCCAGTTGGTGCTACCAACCGGAACCGAAGGCCTCTTTTCAGCAGCCCAAAGGGCGGGAAACTGGGACCTTGGGTCCCGGTTGGTGGCACCAACCGGGACTAAAGGGTGGCATTGGTCCCGGTGGGTGGCACGCACCGGTACCAATGCCCACCTTTAGTCCCGGTTGGTGCTACCAACCGGGACCAAAGGCCTTGCACAGCGGCGTGGTGGTGGGTGTTTAATCCCACCTCGCTAGCTGAGAGAGAGCCGCACCTGTTTATAAGGTGCGCTGCGCCTGAGCTGTCGAGCTCCTCTCTACAGCAGGCTTACGGGCCTAACCTTTCTTTACATGCTTGTGGGCCTATTGGGCCTGAAACGGGCCTGAAATTATAAACTTTACATGTCTGCTGCGCCTGAGCTGCATTTTTTTTATTTTTTGTTTTATTTTTTGCATTATTTATTATGTTTTTTTTGCTTTTAGGTCACAAAAATTATAAACTTTCTATTAGTGCCATTAGTTTTCAACTTTGATTTTTTTTGAAATTTCTGTGAATCACTAGTTTGTGAATAATTTTACTATAAAAATAGATTTTTGATGTTTTCAACAGACAATTCTTAGATAATTTTAGTTGCATAAATTTTATATAATTTTAGTTTCAAAAGTACTAGAGGTTTATAAAAGCTTTTTAGTTGATTCCTTTTGCTTTTAGTTGCATAAATTCTTAGAAAATTCTTTTTGCTTTTAATGTTTTGAACAGAAACAAAATCTTTCAACCTTTTTTGAACTTATTTGAACTCCAGACTTTTTCTGTGTTCAAAATGGACCATTTAAAGCCACATCATCAATTTTCAACCCTTTCTGACTTCATTTGTTCTTTTTCATGCATTTACTGATTTGGTTGAGCTAAATGACCCTGAAATTGAAAAGCATTTCAAATGAACTCTGAAAAGGTTGAAAGTTGGCATGGCATCATCATTTCACCCACATAGCATGTGCTAAAAAGTTGAGAGGGTTACGACAAAAACTGGATGCACTTCATGTACAAAACGTACTATCTGTTTCGAGGTATCAGGGTTCCAGACGAAAACTCATCTGTTACAAAGGGAATTCAAAATTTTAACTTATTTGAACTACAGACTACTTCTGTGTTCAAAATGCACAATTACAAAGTGATATTCTAGATTAAAGGCATCATCACAATAGTTGTGGAGAAAAAGTCTTCACTTTTTCTTCGCTTGTGTCCTTTGCTTATTGCGCCGTAACCATGGATAATCTTCATCGTTTATCAGGGTGCTTGGGTCAGCCTTGACTTTGAAGGGGGGTATTTCATGAAACTTTTCATAATCTTCGGAAATGTCTGTCTTGTCCTCCACTCCCACGATGTCTCTTTTTCCTGAAAGAACTATGTGGTGCTTTGGTTCATCGTTTGATGTGTTCGCTTCCATATCTTTTCTTTTTCTGCTTCTTTTAGACATGTCCTTCACATAGAAAACCTGCGCCACATCATTGGCTAGGACGACGGTTCGTCCGTGTACCCAAGATTGTTCAGATCCACTGTTGTCATTCCGTAATCTGGGTCTACCTATACCCCGCCTCCTGACAAATTTACCCATTTGCACTTAAACAAAGGGATCTTAAAATCATGTCCGTAGTCAAGTTCCCATATGTCCACTATGTAACCATAATATGTGTCCTTTCCCTTATTGGTTGTTGCATCAAAGCGGACACCGCTGTTTTAGTTGGTGCTCTTTTTATCTGGGGAGATTGTGTAAAATGTATTCCCATTTATCTCGTATCCTTTGTAAGTCAATACAGTCGAAGATGGTCCCCTGGACAACGAGTACAGCTCATCACAAACAGTGTTGTCACCTCTGAGACGTGTTTCCAACCAACTGCCGAAAGTCTTGATGTGTTCACATGTAATCCAGTCGTCACACCGCTCCGGGTGTTTGGAGCACAGACTATTCTTGTGTTCGTCGGCATACGGGGTCACTAGGGTAGAGTTCTGTAGAACTGTGTAGTGTGCTTCAGACCAAGAATGCCCGTCCCTGCATATTATTGACTCCCATCCAAGCGTGCCTTTCCCAGTTAGTCTCCCCTCATACCGCGATTTAGGGAGACCAATCTTCTTAAGGCCAGGAATGAAGTCAACACAAAACCCAATGACATCCTCTGTTTGATGGCCCATGGAGATGCTTCCTTCAGGCCTAGCGTGGTTACAGACATATTTCTTTAGGACTCCCATGAACCTCTCAAAGGGGAACATATTGTGTAGAAATACGGGGCCCAGAATGACAATCTTGTCGACTAGATGAACTAGGAAGTCCGTCATGATATTGAAGAAGGATGGTGGGAACACCAGGTGAAAACTGACAAGACATTGCGCCACATCACTCCTTAGCCTTGGTATGATTTCTGGATCAATCACCTTCTGAGAGATTGCATTGAGGAAAGCACATAGCTTCACAGTGGCTAATCGGACGTTTTCCGGTAGAAGCCCCCTCAGTGCAACCGGAAGCAGTTGCATCATAATCATGTGGCAGTCATGAGACTTTAGGTTCTGGAACTTTTTCTCTGCCATATTTATTATCCCTTTTATATTCGACGAGAAGCCAGACGGGACCTTCATACTGACCAGGCATGCAAAGAAGATTTCCTTCTCTTCTTTGGTAAGAGCGTAGCTGGCAGGACCTTCATACTGCTTTGGAGGCAGGCCGTCTTTTTCGTGCAAACGTTGCAGGTCCTCCCGTGCCTCCGGTGTATCTTTTGTCTTCCCATACACGCCCAAGAAGCCTAGCAGGTTCACGCAAAGGTTCTTCGTCACGTGCATCACGTCGATTGAAGAGTGGACCTCTAGGTCTTTCCAGTAGGGTAGGTCCCAAAATATAGATTTATTCTTCCACATGGGTGCGCGTCCCTCATCGTCATTCGGAACAGATAGTCCGTCGGGACCCTTTCCAAAGATTACCTGTAAATCATTGACCATAGCAAGTACGTGATCACCGGTACGCATGGCGGGCTTCTTCCGGTGATCTGCCTCGCCTTTGAAATGCTTGCCTTTCTTTCGACATTGATGATTGGTCGGAAGAAATCGACGATGCCCCAGGTACACATTCTTCCTGCATCTGTCCAGGTATATACTTTGGGTGTCATCTAAACAGTGCGTGCATGCGTGGTATCCCTTGTTTGTTTGTCCTGAATGGTTACTGAGAGCAGGCCAATCATTGATGGTTACAAACAGCAACACATGTAGGTCAAATTCCTCCTGGTTGGCCTCATCCCACGCACGTACACCTTCTCCATTCCACAGTTGTAAAAGTTCTTCAACTAATGGCCTTAGGTACACATCAATGTCGTTGCCGGGTTGCTTAGGGCCTTGGATGAGTATTGGCATCATAATGAACTTCCGCTTCATGCACAACCAAGGAGGAAGGTTATAGATACATAGAGTCACGGGCCAGGTGCTGTGATTGCTGCTCTGCTCCCCAAAAGGATTAATGCCATCCGCGCTTAAACCAAACCATACGTTCCTTGCGTCACATGCAAACTCCTCCCAGTACGTTCTCTCGATTTTTCTCCACTGCGACCTGTCAGCGGGTGCTCTCAACTTCCCGTCTTTCTAACTGTCCTCTGCGTTCCATCGCACCAACTAGGCATGCTCTTTGTTTCTGAACAGACGTTTCAACCGTGGTATTATAGGAGTATACCACATCACCTTGGCAGGAACCCTCTTCCTAGGGTGCTCGCCGTCAACATCACCAGGGTCATCTCGTCTGATCTTATACCGCAAGGCAACGCATACCGGGCATGCGTTCAAATGCTCGTACGTACCGCGGTACAGGATGCAGTCATTAGGGCATGCTTGTATTTTATGCACCTCCAATCCTAGAGGGCATACGACCTTCTTTGCTGCGTACGTACTGTCGGGCAATTCGTTATCCTTTGGAAGCTTCTTCTTCAATATTTTGAGTAGTTTCTCAAATCCTTTGTTAGGGACACCATTCTCTGCCTTCCACTGCAGCAATTCCAGTATGGTACCGAGCTTTGTGTCGCCATCTTCTCAATTGGGGTACAACCCTTTTTTGTAATCCTCCAACATGCGATCGAATTTTAGCTTCTCCTTTTCACTTTCACACTGTCTCCTTGCATCAACAATGACCCGGCGGAGATCATCGTCGGGCACAACATCGTCTGGTTCCTCTTGACCTTCAGCAGCTTCCCCCGTTGCAGCATCACCATATTTTGGGGGCACATAGTTGGCATCGTCCTCTTCTTCTTCATTGTCTTCCATCATAACCCCTATTTCTCCGTGCTTGGTCCAAACATTATAGTATGGCATGAAACCCTTATAAAGCAGGTGGGTGTGAAGGGTGCTCGAGTCGGAGTAAGACCTCGTATTCCCATAGATAGTGCATGGACATCACATAAAACAATTCTGCTGGTTTGCCTTAGCCACTTCGAGAAAATTATGCACGCCATTAATGTACTTTGAGGTGCGTCTGTCACCGTACATCCATTGCCGGTTCATCTGCTTGCATTTATATATAAAGTGCGTCAAAAACCATTACAGAACATCATGGATACATAAGTGATCAAATTAATATAAGTTCATCATCACATTAATTATATTCAAAGTACATGCATATATAGCTCACCACGGTGGTGCCGACGATGAGATCGGCGCGGGCGATCGACGGCGGTGAAGACGGGAACGGGACGTACGACGGACCGCTCAACCTAGCCAAATCTCGGAGAAAATGAAGCTTTGAGAGGAGAAAGCTTAACTAGTGTGGGTCGGGCATTTCAACTAGCACCTCATGTGCATATATGGGAGGTGAGCTAGAGCACCACACAACTCCCCTCGCCGGCCAGAAAAAACAGAGCAGTGTGGGCTCGCCGGCGATGTGGTATATATAAGCAAACAATTGGTCCCGGTTCGTTACAGGAACCGGGTCTAAACGCCACCCATTTGTCCCGGTTCCTGTTACGAACCGGGACCAATGGGTGTGGGCCAGGAGCGAGGCCCATTGGTCCCGGTTCGTGTCTGGAACTGGGACAAATGGGCCCAGACCAACCGGGATAGATGCCCAACGAGGCCCGGCCAGCCCCCTGGCCGCACGAATCGGGATGTATGCACCCATGGGTCCCGGTTCGTGAATGAACTGGGACGAATGTGCTCGGAAGGCCTGAACCAAAGCCCTGTTTTCTACTAGTGTCGCGATCCACTTCTAGACGACCTCACCTGATCTGTGTAGTAGGATGAGATGTTTTAGCCGATCCCAAAGACAACATACAAAACAAGGTAGGGAAAGCTCATCGGATGGGGAATTGACGTTGTGAGTCCATGTGTTGACACTGATCCCCGCCTTGACCAAACGGTTCTTCTTACTTTGGTGGAATAGTATTAGATAAAGGGAGTACCTAGAACTCATCTAGATGGGATATAAATTGGTCTCATTCACGTTTGATAGCCATTAGATGTGAACAGCCACATCCCACGTCAGCACACACGCATCTTATAGCATCACATCTAATGGCTATAAAACGTGAATGAGACCAAATTATGTCTCATCTAGATGAGTTCTAGCAAAACTGTTAGATCAAAGATTATCTGTTGCTTTTTGTCGAGTAATTAAACATGTCAGAGTTTCATTGATTCCACCCACATTCTCGATGGTGATGGTGATGATGGTGGACGCCCTGAACATCAATCCAATTTTCGGGTCAGAGAGCACTAGCAATTCACACCATGTTCTCATGAGTCTACCATGCTAACTACCGCCGTCAAGCCCTAAGAGCACTACCCTGAGAGACCAAGTCCTAGGATTCCCAATCCTCTGAAACCTCTTGGCGCACAAACTTTCCTTCACCTAACCATACGCTATGTTGTGGAGCAACTCTCAATGCCCGCGAAGAATAAGGAGCGATGCATATTGACAATGGTATTAATGGCAGGTTTATTAATACACACAATGTAGTATCAAACGGATACAAAACATGATGAGCGGCACCTGACCACTGCAAACTGAGATGCAAACAGCTAAACCAAAAGACTAACAGAGTAAAAAACGACAAATTGGCAAAATAAAGTCATATGGGACCAAACCTATGGCTATGTGAAGGAGGTAGTGGACTGGTCCGGAGATCACATGTTGCAATGGGAAACACAAATGTTCCCACGTCTATAGCGACCCATCCGTATTGTTATTTCTCATCTTTGGTACCGTCGCTGATGGTGGCCATTTTATCCATTTATTCATGACCAATGTGTCCAATCTCAACATGATGAGTTTCATCATCACACTTCAGCACACTGGTTCCTCAAGCCCCTCCCTACACCCCTTCCTACACCGACTTATAATTCCATGAACTTTTATTGATGGTGGGTGTCACCCCTGCCTTATTTACATTTGATGCATGTACCGTCCTCACACCATGTACTATTTTGTAGGACTTATGCTATGTAATTTTACACCATGTCGCATTTACGAGCAGACTGGAAGAGGGATGCCGCATGAGGTGATGGTCCTGTGGGCTCGAGGGCCTTTCATGTAGTACTTGTACCTCGGGTGTTGCGAGTACGCACAAAAGCAATCCTGTTGCGCCCGAAGGGTTGAGCAGCAGAATGCTGAAGGCGCTGTACCATAACTGATCGCTGGATTGCATTCCGCAAGCCTCCGCGGGTTGCACTCCGGCTCTGCTGCCATGGAACTCCCTGCCACCACCAACACCATGCAGATCGCCACCACCACGGTCCTAGGCATCATCTTCGATGCAGGCTACTTCTCTCTAAATAAAACGTCCTCAAGTTTCTGTGTCTACTATCGAATAGAGAGTTTGTGTGTGAAGGTAAGTGAAGCGCATCGCTTCCATTTATAAGATATTCTACGTATAGCAATTATAAATATAATTGGATATGGATGGCTAGCTGATAGGCGTATATTAATTACGTTTAGTTGGCTATGTACATCGCGTTAGAATTAAGCAGCTACTATTTGCATCGTAGTATAGTAGTACCATTTTTGACCTCGGCATTACATTGTGCCAAATTAGACTGCACTGATATGGATGGCCAGTATAGTAGTACCATTTTTGACCTCGGCATTACATTGTGCCAAATTAGACTGCACTGGTATGGATGGCCAGACAGTATGTATCCCATAAGTCTATAGATGTACCAGGACTTTTCGTTTAATTATGGTCCTCTCTATAACGCGTGCAGAATCGAGACCTGTTTACGGAGGTGCGTATACGATTGGAAGCTACAACGAGGGATACTTTTACCCGATATGGGTGGCAGCATGATCTTAGGATTGGGCCACCTCCACTTTAGACGTTATACGAACTCTACATGTTCCTTTGTATTTCTCCTTTCTTTCCATTTATGTGAGAGGATCTTATTTCGTTGTGTGCATCTTAATTATGCAGAGGCCGAGTATAATACTTTAATAAGTAATAAAGCGCCCCTTTTTGAAAATGTATCCCGTAATTATGTTTTGTTGGCTACAATTAATTATGATGCATTCCCTTAGTCTGGTATTATATTTATGGCGCTTTTTCCCTACTCCTTCCATTTCTAAATATAAGACCTTTTGGAGATTTCAATAGAGACTCAAAATAAGTGACTCAACTTTGTACTAACTTAAGTATAAAGTTAATATAAAGTTGTTAGTATAAAGTTGAGTCACTTATTTTGGGACGGAGGGAGTATTGTTTTCTTTACGATTAGTTAGATTGAGAGAGAGAGAGACACACACAGAGAGATAGATGGAAAATGCAAAATCGTACTGAAATAGTGTATAAATTATGTCTTTTTATGTACATCTTCCTATGCACTCCCTCCGTAAACTAATATAAGAGTGTTTAGATCACTATTTTAGTAATCTAAACGCTCTTATAATAGTTTACAGAGGGAGTATATAGTGAGAATATCACATACACTTCATATGACAATATGTATATAAGTATATTCCTGCTCTTTTGCTACGCTCACATTATAAATTTAAGAATTATAGGTTTAGCGTAAGAAATGAGGGCCCATAATATTAATTTTCATACTCTACATAGGCAATACAGTAGTCAACCTCAACCGCATGTTTTTCTTTAGCGGTAGCTCAACCGCATGTAGAACGGTAGAAGTCCCTTGCTTTTCATGAGAGATGTTTTTAGTTGGGGGAACTCCGTTTTAATTTAGAATCCGTAACCTTTATTAAGTATCAATGTTCATAGGGATACAAATTAAGTCGGGAAAATTAGCCAGCCACACATGGCACCCGAAAGGGTAACGAAGAAGCCACCTTTGCGAGGGAATGAGTTTCCCCATTATGCTCCCTCTTCTCATGACTGATCTTGATTGCTTGAAACGAAGGCCAGCCGTGATTTATCTCTCGGGGGATGGTAGCAAATACCCACCCTTTCGCATAGGGCTCACGCAGATGGGCTAGCCCATTCACGACGCGAGCAGCAGATTGAACCGAGTGAATGGCACAACTTTGTTTCGATGATCACGAAAGTACTCCCGAACCGGAGAGAGCATTGTGGTGAAACAAAAAACCTGTAGTACCTCTTTTTGGTCAGTTTAAAAAAAATGTTCTAATGTTTTTTTGGAAATCTAAACATTTTCAGGAAGCACGAATAGATTTTTAAAAGAATCGAACAATTATTGTACAGGCGCAAATATTTTGGCAGGACAAACATTTTTTCAAATTGCAAACAGTTTTTTAAAAAACATGAACATTTTTTGAAACACGAAAGTTTCTCCTAAGTTTAAACATTTTCAAAAGAAATTACCCGAACAGAAGACTTTTGACTGTAAGACAAAATTGTTCAGGGATGAGGGTCAATTAGAAAATTCTGTGATTTGGCTTGGTCCATGATGTTCATAATCACTTTGCTCGTATGAAACGTGGTACAATTCTATTCAGCCCAGCACATTCTATTACTTCAACTTACTTTGTATTTTGTAATGTCATCATAATTCAATTTGTGTTCTAAAACAGACTCATTTTTGGTGATTGGTTCATGCATTATACTCTGTATTACATTAGTAATATTAAAACAAGTAAGTGCGCAACATAAACCCCACCAGAGATATACCTCCCTCAACATGGTGCTTCTAACTCGGGGTCACCGATGATGGAAAAAACAGCCTCAGGGTCACCCGTGGGCAAGGTTAGTCGAAAACATAATGTCTTAAGCAGCTTGCAACATGAATCAGAGTTGTCTCCCCATGAGTTTCTAGGAATCTCACATTACCGAAATTACAAAAAATAAAACTTTCAACTAGCAATATTTTTTTTTGAAAAAATGGAGTTGCAACTTACAAAAAGTACAAAATTTGGAGCTTTCAACTTTCAGACTATAAAAAAACTTTACACAGTCCACGAATATTCCTTGACATTCAACATAAAATCACGTTTTTCGAATAATTCCATGCATCTTTCAGCAAAAGATATTGCACTTCTCAACAATTGTTTATGACGTTTAATAATATTAAGTACATAGATTTCTTTCAACTAGTAAAAAAGAGAAGAAGAAAAAGAAATGTCTACTGGAATATTGTCTTATGGGCCAGCTAGCCCAATATTAATTTCAGAAATTCCTAATAAATCTTAGAGGCCCACTTAGCCCATTCGTGCAAGGCAAGGGGCACTACTAAAGTTTAGTCCCACACTGCTAGTATAGAGGGAGATGGACCTCTTTATAAGGGAGGCTCTTTCTCCACTTGTACGAGCATGAGAACAAGAGGGACATCCACGCGCGCTCCTCCTTCGTCCCCCGCCTACAACGCGCCGCGCCGCGGGTTGCGGGAATGAGCCAATGTCTAATTTTTTCCACGCACGATGGATATACGAAAGGTCATCTCCCTCGTTCGGCTGCTGCCAGTTCGTTTCATCTCCCTCGTTCTCTTCAGCTCCCAGCGCAGCCTCTCGCCTTCTTCTCTTGCGCCTATAAAGGGAGGTCGCCCCTCCCAGAGAGAAGCACCAGAACTTCTCCTTCCTCTTGCCATCGGTTCCATTCTCTGTGCTGCCTGCTGTCTTCCTCATCCCGGCTTGCGACGTGCACCACAGGTCGGGACAGTAGGCCTCCGAAAGCATGCCTTCTGAGTCTTGTACGGGAAAAGGGTGATAAGGTTTTTGCGGAGCACTCAGCTCGACTACTGGCTGTTTCATCACGGACGATCCGGTCGCCGACGACTACTTCCCCGACAACGACTTCTTCCGCGACGTCGACAACCTCTTCGATGACATGGCCAGCGAGGACACCGCACCCAAGATCGGTGCTTCTGCCGCTGCTTCGTATGTCTCCATGATCTCTATGTTTAAGATCATGCAACAGTTTCTTGCTCTAGTTTATCTTGTTCTATTCACCGTCCAGTATGTGTTCTTGCTCTTTCTATTAGAAGTCCTGTCACAGTTCTTTGTTCTAGTGTTTGCTCTAAATATGATAAGTTCTACTTCATATATGCAACTAGTATTGTCTGTTCTAGATATATTTAGTTACCGTTCATATATGAAGATGCTATTTACCTTCTCTTTGTCAGATTGCATGACTTGTTTTGTCACTGCTATACTAGTCATGTTTTATTTGTATTTCTGTTAATAAAATCATTTGGTAAATTGCTAATATTTCCAACAATCCAAAACCCTTATTATAGGCAATTTACCCGAAGTGGTTTGCTGCTTCCACGAGACCTCCTGTGTTCGAGGGTATCCACTATAAGAGGTGGCGCGTGAGAGCGGTCTTATGGTTTCAAACCATGAGTTGCTATGACGCCACTCTTGGCAAACCTGAAGGAGATTATGATGCTCAACAGGAACAAGCTTTTCTGAAAATGGATACCCTGTTTAGGGCTGCTCTCTTGAGTGTTCTTGGTGAGAACATAGTTGGTGCTTATGCGTCAATTGATAATGGAAAAGATATTTAGGACGCACTCGAGGCCAATTTTGGGGTCTCGGATGCCGGCACTGAGCTGTACATCATGGAGAAATTCTATGATTACAGGATGACTGAAGAGCGCTTCGTGGTTGAGCAAGCTCATGAGATACAGTCATTTGCTAGAGAACTTGAGCACTTCAATTGCATGCTGCCGGACAAGTTTGTTGCCGGGGGTATCATCACTAAACTTCCTCCTTCGTGGAGGAACTTTGCTACCTTACTGAAGCATAAGAGGCAGGAGTTTTCCATTCCAGATCTTATTGGTACTCTTGATGTGGAAGAAAAGGCGAGAGCAAAGGACACATGTGCTCGAGGTATCGAGTGAGGATCTAGTGCCAATTTGGTACAAAAGAAAAACTTCCAGTCCCACAAGTTCAAGAACAAGGGCAAGTTTGATGGTAAAACAAAGTTTGATGGGAAGAACAAGGCTGTACAACACATGAGCTTCAAGAAGAAGAATGACAAGAAGAAAGGTGTTTGTCATGTGTGTGGAGATCCTGATCATTGGGCTCCTAGTTGTCCTAATCGCCATGACAAGCGTCATCTTGGAAAAGGCGGCAAGACCGCTAATGTTGTCATTGGAGACACCGACATGAAGGATGATGGGTATGGTATATTTCCCACTATTCTTTCAGTATGTATCTTCTGAAATCTAAGGATGAGGCTATGAACTTTTTCAAGATCTATAAAGCTGAAGTGGAAAAATAACTTGATCGTAAAATCAAGAGGCTTAGGTCCGACCGTGGTGGAGAGTATTTTTCCAATGAATTTGATGCTTTTTGTGCGAAACATGGTATAATCCATGAGAGGGCGCCTCCCTATTCACCTCAGTCAAATGCGGTGGCCGAAAGACAGAACCACACGCTAAATGATTTGGTTAACGCCATGTTAGATACATCGGGTCTATCCAAGGCATGGTGGGGGGAGGCGATATTGACTACATGTCATGTCCTAAACCGAGTTCCCACAAAGAACAAAGAAATAACTCCATTCGAGGAATGGGAGAAGAAAGGGTTAAAACTCTCTTATCTACAAACCTGGGGTTGTTTGGTGAAAGTCAATGTGCCAATCTCAAAGAAGCGCAAACTTGGACCAAAGACTGTGGATTGTGTTTTCCTGGGATATGCTTTTTGTAGCATTGGATATAGATTCTTGGTTGTAAAATCTGAGGTATCTGACATGCATGTCAGTACAATCATGGAGTCAAATGATGCGACTTTCTTTGAAGATATGTTTCCCATGAAGGATATGGCTACCTCATCTACTCAGGAGATGCCTAGTTCATTGAATCAAGAATCAGTTAGAATTACTGAACCTACCATTTCGATGGAACACTCTGGCAAACCCGTGGAGGAAAACAATGAATGTCCTACTAGGAGCAAGAGACAGAGGACTACAAAGTCCTTTGGTGATGATTTTATTGTCTATCTAATAGATGACACTCCCAGTTCTATTTCAGAAGCCTATGCATCTGAAGATGCTGACTACTGGAAGGAAGCGGTTCGTAGTGAGATGGATTCCATCTTGGAGAATGAAACTTGCGAGATTACTGATCGTCCCTATGGGTGCAAACATATATGGTGCAAATGGGTATTCAAGAAGAAGCTTAGGCCTGATGGTACTATCAAAAAGTACAAGGCACGACTCGTGGCTAAGGGTTATACCCAAAAGGAAGGTGAAGACTTCTTTGATACTTACTCACCTGTGGCGCGATTGACCACTATTTGAGTTCTACTTTCTCTAGGCGCCTCACATGGTCTTCTCATTCATGAAATGGATGTTAAGACTGCTTTCCTAAATGGAGAGTTGGATGAGGAAATTTATATGGAACAACCAGATGGGTTTGTAATAGATGGTCAGGAAGTAAAAGTATGCAAGTTGCTGAAGTCTTTGTATGGACTCAAGCAAGCACCAAAGCAGTGGCATGAGAAGTTTGATAGAACTTTAACAACTGCAGGTTTTGTTGTGAACGAAGCCGACAAATGTGTGTACTATCGCCATGGTGGGGGCGAGGGAGTTATCCTTTTCTTGTATGTTGATGACATACTCATATTCTGAACATATTTGAATGTTATTAAGGAGGTCAAGGATTTCCTATGTCGTTGTTTTGAGATGAAGGATTTAGGAGTGGCTGATGTCATTCTGAACATCAAGTTGTTGAGAGACGATGATGGTGGGATTACTTTGCTTCAATCTCACTATGTGGAAAAGATCTTGAGTCTCTTTGGCTATAGTAACTGCAAGCCCTCTCCAACACCATATGATGCCAGTGTGCTACTTCAAAAGAATCGAAGAATTGCTAGAGATCAATTGAAATATTCTCAGATTATTGGCTCGCTTATGTAAATAGCAAGTGCTACAAGACCCGACATCTCATTTTCTATTAGCAAACTGAGTCGGTTTGTCTCAAAACCAGGAGATGTGCATTGGAAAGCTCTAGAGAGAGTTTTGCGTTATTTGAAAGGCACTGCAAAGTATGGAATTCACTACACCGGGCACCCAAAGGTGCTTGAAGTGTATAGTGACTCAAACTGGATCTCAGATGCTGATGAGATAAAGGCCACGAGCGGATATGTATTCACTCATGGAGGTGGCACTGTTTCTTGGAAGTCTTGCTAGCAGACCATCTTAACGAGGTCAACAATGGAAGCAGAGCTCACATCACTAGATATAGCTACGGTCGAAGCGGATTGGCTTCGTCGGCTCTTGAATGACTTGCCGGTAGTTGAGATACATGTATCGGTATTCTTATGAACTGCAACAATCAAACTGTGATCACGAAAGTGAGCACCTCAAAGGATAACATGAAGTCATCAAGACACGTTCAGAGAAAATTAAAGTCTGTCAGGAAAATGAAAAACTCCGGAGTAATTGCATTGGATTATATCCAAACATCTAAAAATCTGGCAGATCCTTTTACTAAGGGTCTATCACGAAATGTGATAGATAATGCATCGAGGGAGATGTGTATGAGACCCACAATATGATTTGTTCACAGTGGTAACCTAGTCTATGTGATCGGAGATCCCGTGAATTAGATGTGGAAGACAAGTTGTTGGTCAACTGAGAGGAGAGTATCCTTACTATTAACAATACCACTCCATGAAGATGCAATACTCTCCTAAATCTGCATGGCAGGTTGATGTGTATCTTAATGTGTTCTAAGTGGCTCATGTAAGCAAATATGTTGTCCTGCAGAACATCTTTTGAAGAACACACCTATATGAGTCTGATTGTCAAACATCGCAATCTATGAGAGTAGAGTTCTCTCTAGTAAACTTATGAAAGGTCACGGAGTATCACGCATAAGCTCCACCCGTGGGGAAGACCCACGGTAGCCAAATATCAGTCAAGGCTTTGTGTGAAGCTAGATTCGTAGAAAACTTGCAATTCAAGGCCCAGTCCACTGGTCAAGTTGCTTACTACTGTAACATAGAGTTCTAGGTAGTCACAAGATATCTCAACATTGGATTACCAAGTTTCACCGGAACCTACAATGCCACTCTACCTGAGGAGGAGCGTTGGTTGATTCAAGCTCAAGTTCCAGGAAGGACGTTCGCACCCGTCACCTCACTCATAGCATTTTCCTTTAATGCACCTACATGGAGCCTAGGAAGGAGCATGGTAGCCCACATTGCTATGGGAAGGATTGGAGAAGTCTACAAGCAGGAGCTAAAGGACACTATCTACCAGATTTGTGGACGCCGAGATGAGAATTGGGATATGATCAGCACCCGGAAGGATAGGTCCATTGCAGCATTCATCCAGGAGTTGAACCATCACATTCGTCGCAAGGAGCACCAGATGTGTGCAGGGATGATAGATTTGAAGAAGGCCCTAAATAGGAATTTGGAGCTAGAAGAATAACTCAAGTCTACGCGCGACGGATATTAGGAGGAGATGAAGATACTTGTGGAGAAGAATGATGATTTGACCCGGAAGTTAGAGATACTCATGGGAGAAGAAGACGAGGAAGAACAACCCAAGGAGATACCACCGGAAGACTATATCATCATAGATGACACGGATTCGGAAGCTGAGGATAGCAAGGATGAAGACTATGAAGATGAAGCTAGGAGCAGATATTATGGAATCCCCTGCCGATCAATATTTTTAGATGACCACCCTCTGACTAGTAGTTTACCTCCATATATTAGATTTAGAGCACCTTTGTAACGATCGTTAGATTTGTAAGACCTTGTTTGAAATTGATTGGTGTGATATGATTGTGTGTTTGTCTCATGTGCATATGGGTAGTGATTTTCCCTTAGACCCCTTTTCTATTCTAATCTCTTCCCTCTACACCCATCAGATGCCTCCAAGACGTGAATTTGAGTCCCCCCCCCCCCTGAGCTCACCCAGTTGATCCAGCAGAACACCCTGGTGCAACTTCTTGTCCAGAACACTCAGAACAACCAGAACAACAACAACAACCCTCCACCACTACCACCTGTGGACAACCTGACACGTTTCCTAAGGTTGCAACCACCCGTGTTTGCTAGCAGCATCGAACCAATTGTGGCTGATGACTGGCTACGCAAGATTGGAAGGGATTTGACCACCGCAAATTGCTCGGATGCTGAGAAGGTGCGATTTGCCGCACACCAGTTGTCTGGACCAGCCACAGCATGGTGGGAGAACTACACAGCCACTTACCCCGTAGCCAATGTTACTTGGGATCAGTTTCAGCAAGCTTTTCGTACCGCCCATGTCTCAACTGGAGCCATGAGTATGAAGAAGCAGGAGTTTCGCAATTTGCGCCAAGGGAACCGTACTGTGGCTCAGTACGTGGATGAGTTTAGTACCCTATCTCGTTATGCCCCAGATGATGTGGCCACAGATGCCAAGAAGCAGGAGAGATTCATGGAAGGGCTGAATGATGAGATGAGTGTACAGTTGATGGTGGCTACTTTCAATAATTACCAGGAGTTAGTTGACCGCGCCCTAATGATTGAAAGGAAGCATCAACAGATTGAGAGTCGCAAGAGGAAGTATGGGCAAGGAAAGTATAATTCTGGAGCTCAATAGAAGCCCCGCTTTACCCCTAAAGCGGTAGGACAGTTTCAGCATACCCATGGAGGAGGTAGCTCGCACAATCACAATGGCACCAAGAATGGCAATGGAAATGGGAATGGAGCCAATGGAAACCAGAACCGCCCTACACCGTCCACACCCACCAAGAGGGATTTTAGCCATGTCACTTGTTATAAATGCGGGAAGAATGGACATTACGCCAATGAATGCCCAGAAGTTAAGAATGGGAACGACAATGGAAGCGCTGGGAAGAAGCCCAACCCGTTCAACAAAGGACAAGTGAACCACGTGACTGTGGAGGAAGTAGAGGAGCAACCATATGGAGTTATAGGTAAGTTCTTAGTTAAGTCCTTTACTGCACTCGTTCTTTTCGATACTGGTGCATCGCATTCATATATTTCAAGGGGATTCGCGGATAAGTATAAGCTGCCGACCCAAGCCCTTAGATCGCCCATGTTAGTAACCTCACCAGGAGCAAAGTATATGGCTAAGTCATGGTGTGATCAGTTGCCCCTAAGGATTGGTAAATACATTTCCCCTTCGGACCTAATAGTATTGGAATCTCACGGACTGGATGTGATATTAGGCATGGATTGGTTATCTAAGTATGAATGGAATATTGAATGTGCCAGCAAGACCATTTTCCTTACTACGCCGGAAGGAAGAAGGATCAAGTATGTATCCCGGCATGAGTCAAGGAGGAGTAGGTTAAATTCCTTGTCAGGAGTTGTTCAGGAGGAAGTACCAGTAGTGAAGGATTATTCGGATGTGTTTCCAGAAGAACTGCCAGGAATGCCACCGGATAGAGATATAGAGTTTTTGATTGAACTTTTGCCAGGCACCGGGCCAATTTCTAAGAGACCCTATAGGATGCCCGCAAAGGATTTGGAGGAAATTAAGAAGCAGATTAAGGAGTTACTGGATAAAGGATTCATACGCCCAAGTTCTTCGCCTTGGGGTTCGCCAGTACTTCTAGTGGAGAAGAAGGATGGATCGTTAAGAATGGTTGTCGATTACCGAGGATTGAATGAAGTAACGATCAAGAACAAGTACCCATTGCTAATGATGAAATGATCTGTTCGATAGATTGCAAGGAGCTAAGGTATTTTCCAAGATCGATCTGTGATCAGGGTACCATCAATTGAAGATCCGAGAGCAGGATATACCAAAGACGGCCTTTACCACTAGGTATGGGTTGTACGAGTGTACCGTTATGTCGTGTGGTCTGACAAACGCATCGGCATACTTTATGAACCTGATGAACAAAGTGTTTATGGAGTATTTGGATAAGTTCGTCGTAGTGTTCATAGATGATATATTGATCTTCTCGAAGAATGAAGAGGAGCATGAAGAGCATTTGCGTTTGGTATTGGAGAAGCTCAGAGAACATCAGTTATATGCCAAGTTTAGCAAATGTGAGTTTTGGTTGAAGGAAGTCGGATTCCTCGGACATGTTATATCCGGAGAAGGAATAGCAGTAGATCCCGCAAAGGTGGACACTGTGACCCATTGGGAAGCACCGACGACAGTTGGAGACATCCGGAGTTTTCTAGGACTGGCAGGATACTACCGGAGATTTATCGAGAATTTCTCGAAGATTGCAAAGCCAATGACGGAGTTGTTAAAGAAGGACACCAAGTTTAGTTGGACCGAAGAATGTGAGGCCAGTTTTCAGGAATTGAAGAAAAGGTTGGTCTCATCCCCTGTGTTGATTCTGACAGATCAACATAAGGATTATGAGGTGTACTGCGACGCTTCACGTCAAGGACATGGAGCTGTTCTTATGCAGGAAGGAAGAGTTGTTTCGTATGCTTCACGACAACTAAAACCTCATGAGATGAACTATGCCACCCACGATTTGGAGTTAGCAGCCGTAGTGCGTGCATTGAAGACATGGAGACATTTTCTCATTGGGAACCATTGTGAAGTATATACGGATCACAAGAGTTTGAAGTATATATTCACTCAGAAGGAGTTGAATCTTAGGCAAAGGAGATGGCTGGAACTCATTAAGGATTATGACATGAGATTGCATTATCATCCTGGAAAGGCTAACATAGTAGCTGATGTGCTAAGCCGTAAGAGCCATGTCAATACCCTAAAGATGGAGGAATTTCCAAAGGAGTTAGCCGAGGATCTACGAGAACTACGTTTGGAGATAGTTCCGAGAGGCTATATAGCAACATTAGAAATCCAGTCTACCCTGATGGATAAAATCAGAGAAGCTCAGAAAGCTGACAAGGAGGTTGCCTCTATAAAGGAGAGGATGAACGAAGGAAAAGCTAAAGGATTTCGTGAGGATGAACACGACACCCTATGGTTTGAGGATCGAATCTATGTGCCCAATGACCCGGAGATCAGGAAGTTGATTTTACAGGAGGCCCATGATTCACCATACTCGATTCACCCAGGAAATACCAAGATGTATTTGGATTTGAAGGATATTTTCTGGTGGACCGGTATGAAGAAGGATATTGCGGAGTATGTAGCAGTTTGTGATGTATGCTAGAGAGTGAAGGCAGAACATCAGAAGCCAACAGGATTGTTACAACCTATGCCAATACCCGAATGGAAGTGGGAGAAGCTTGGCATAGATTGCCCAGGACCAAAGCAGGGTATGATTCAATCTGGGTAGTAGTAGACCGATTGACGAAGGTAGCCCACTTTATCCCTGTGAAAACCACATATACCAGTGCAAAGTTGGCAAAGATATACATGACCAGAATTGTATGTCTGCATGGAGTTCCGAGGAGCATCGTATCAGATAGAGGAACCCAGTTTACCTCAAAGTTCTGGAATCAGTTACATGAAACTTTGGGTACCAGGCTAGAGTTTAGCACAGCATTTCACCCGCACACAGATGGACAGACGGAGAGAGTCAATCAGATTTTGGAGGATATGCTGAGAGCCTGTGCATTAGACTATGGATCTAGTTGGGATGACAACTTGCCCTACGCGGAGTTCTCATACAACAATAGTTACCAAGCCAGTTTGAAGATGGCACCGTTCGAGGCATTGTATGGAAGGAGATGCCGAACACCGTTGTCATGGGACGAACTTGCAGACCGACAGTTGTTTGGACCAGACTTAATCAAAGAGTTTGAGGAGAAGGTGAAGTTGATCCGAGATAGACTGAAAGTAGCTCAGTCCTGGCAGAAGAGTTATGCAGACTCGAAGCGCAAAGAGATAACCTACGAGATCGGAGACAAAGCGTACTTGAGAGTATCGCCTCTGCGAGGAGTTAAACGTTTCGGAGTTAAAGGGAAGTTAGCCCCGAGATTTGTGGGACCTTACCGTGTTTTGGAACGCATGGGAGAGGTTGCCTACAAGTTGGAATTGCCCGAAGGATTGTTAGGAGTGCACGACGTGTTTCACGTATCGCAGCTTAAGAAGTGCCACGCGAAGATGGCTGATCTACCGCTTAGAGACACCGTACCCCTGGAAGCAATTCAGTTGGACAGCGATCTGACCTACGAGGAGAAGCCTGTTAAGATTCTCGAATTATCGAGCAGAGTTACTCGCAACAAGGTTATCAAGTTTTGCAAAGTTCAGTGGAGTCACCACACCGAGGAAGAAGCCACCTGGGAACGAGAAGATGATCTACGCAAGGACCACCCACACCTGTTCTCTAGCCAAGTCGAATCTCGAGGGCGAGATTCATTCTAAGGGGGGTAGGTTTGTAACATCCCAAATTTTTAATTTGGAATGTTATACATAGATCATATTTGCATTTCTTGTTTTTGCATTTTCTTCGTGGAGTTCCTCGAAATTCTAAGCAACTCAAGGACCTACGGAGAGAGTTGGGAATTTTACTGTTTTCGTATTTGAGTTCGCTCGAATACCGGTACGAGGACAGTGTGATTCTAATTATTTTTCTCTCCTAAAAATATTTCTAATTAAAATAAATGAGCGGAGATAATATGACTTCTCCAAAATACCAGAAATATTGGAGGAAAAATGTTAAAATCACTTTTGGTATTTTTCTGGGTTATTTGCGGATTTATTTGCATAGGAAAAATACGCGTTTTTCAAAATTGCATTTAGGTCCGGGAAAAATGTTCACTTTGTCCTAAATATTATTAGAAGACGGTGAAAATTTACTTCGGGAATTTTGGAGTTTGTTTGGTATTTCTTTCGTTAGTTTTTCTGCGCCGGGACTCTTTTAGAAAAAAAAATAAAAAAAAATAGGAAACCGACTTAGACTCGTGAAGGACAGGGACTCTGGTCTTTATAAGCGCCAGAGCCGGCCCGTTACGCCCCAGCCCGCCAGCGCCGAAACCCTAGCGCCCGAAAGCCGCCGCCGCCCCGCCGCCGCGCTGCCCCGCGCCGCATCGCCGCCGCGCTGCCCCGCGCCGCCTCGCCGCCTCGCCGCGCCGCGCCGCCCCGCGTGACGCCGCCGCCGCCGGAGTTCCGCCAGAGTTCAGCCGGAGTTCCGCCGGAGTTCGTTGCCCGAGGTAGTTTCGGTTTTTCCCGTTTAACCGATCTGTTTTGTTTTAGCAAAACCTAGATCTGTTTTTTTATTTAGAATAGATCGGTTCGTTTTTTTTTGCCGGTTTAGTTAATTAGCGGACGTTCATCCGTACGTTCGTTTTAACGAACGGTTTACGTTAGTTAACCACAGACAGCGAACGTTCGTTCGTTAGCCTGTTCGTCGTTTTTCTTTTTCAGGGTATTTATCCGCGGTTATTCCGATTGCGATTTCTGGCCTGATCTTGTTTCGCGTTTTTCTTTTCGCTCGAGAGTCGGAATCAGGTGATTCAAAATCCCAGATCTTCGTCTCGATGCCCTCTTTACGTTAGATCAACTCGAACAAAGTTTTGGCTACTGTAAAATTTGACTTTAGGCCAACTAGTAAACCTGAGCTCGTTTCTTTTG
The DNA here is from genome assembly GCA_902687465.1 of Secale cereale. Classification (NCBI taxonomy): domain Eukaryota; kingdom Viridiplantae; phylum Streptophyta; class Magnoliopsida; order Poales; family Poaceae; genus Secale; species Secale cereale. The sequence continues at coordinate 896,460,633 of LR738710.1, forward strand.
CAGTTGGAGTTTCGTTGCTTCTTTCGAGTTGATTCTTTTTGCAAACCGGCGTTCTTAAGTTGAACTTTCTGGTTAGATCTCTTATTTGAGTTTTACCCGTGCATTAGTTAAGTACTTATTGTATGCTTGTTTGATTGCGATTGTTGGAAATATGCCCTAGAGGCAATAATAAAAGAGTTATTATTATATTGTTCATGATAATCGTTTATTATCCATGCTATAACTGTATTGATTGGAAACTCAGATACACGTGTGGATGAATAGACAGACTTTGTGTCCCTAGTGTGCCTCTACAGGACTAGCTCGTTGATCAAAGATGACCGTGGTTTCCAGGTCATAAGACATGAGTTGTCATTTGATAACGGGATCACATCATTAGGAGAATGATGTGATGGACGAGACCCAAACGTTAACATAGCTTTTGATCGTGTCAGTTATCGCTATAGTTTTTCTGCATGTCAAGTATAAGTTCCTATGACCATGAGATCATGTAACTCACTGACACCGTAGGAGTGCTTTGTGTGTGCCAAACGTCGCAACGTAACTGGGTGACTATAAAGGTACTCTACAGGTATCTCCGAGGGTGTCTGTTGAGTTGACATGGATCGAGACTGGGATTTGTCACTCCGTGTGACGGAGAGGTATCTCCGGGCCCACTCGGTAATACGTCATCTCAATGAGCTCAAAGTGACTAAGTAGTTGGTCACGGGATTATGTATTACGGTAACGAGTAAAGAGACTTGCCGGTAACGAGATTGAACTAGGTATAGAGATACCGACGATCGAATCTCGGGCAAGTAACATACCGACGAGACAAAGGGAACTGTATACAGGATTGCCTGAATCCTTGACATCGTGGTTCATCCGATGAGATCATCGAGAAACATGTAGGAGCCAATATGGGTATCCAGATCCCGCTATTGGTTATTGACCTGGGAGTGTCTCGGTCATGTCTACATGGTTTCCGAACCCGCAGGGTCTACACACTTAACGTTCGGTGACGCTAGGGTTGTTAGTGAGAAGAGTGCATGGTTACCGAAGGTTGTTCGGAGTCCCGGATGAGATCCCGGACATGACGAGGGTCTCCGGAATGGTCCGGAGACGAAGATTGATATATAGGATGAAAGGTTTCGGAGTACCGGAAGTGTTCCGGGGAGCATCGGGAAATCGGCGGAGTACCGGGAAGGTTTTCGGGGGGTCCGGAAGGTGTTCTGGGCCTATTGGGCCACAAGGGGGGACACCACAGCCCTCAGGGGGCTGTGCGCCCCCCCTGGGCCCTCTCCCCATGCGGCTAAGGGGGTGGGACCCCCTAGGGCTGGCCGCACCCCTTGGGCTTGGGGGGCAAGGCACCTAGGGGGGAAACCCTAGGGCCTGGGCGCCTCCCCCTGCCCTGGCCGCCGCCCCCTCCCCTTGCCCTGGCCGCCGGCCCCTAGGGGGAAACCCTAGGGCGCCCTCACCTCTCCACCCCCCCTATATATAGTGGGGCAAAGGGAGGGCAGCCAAGACAGTTTGTGCCTCGGTGCTGCCCTCCCTCTCCCGTCATATCTTCTCCTCCCGTAGTGCTTAGGCGAAGCCCTGCTGGAGTTCTTCTCCACCATCACCACCACGCCGTCGTGCTGCCGGTTCTCCATCAACCTCTCCTCCACCCCTTGCTGGATCAAGAAGGAGGAGACGTCCCCGAGCCGTACGTGTGAAGAACGCGGAGGCACCGTTGCTTCGGTGCTAGGTCATCGGCGATCTGAATCGCGACGAGTACGACTCCATCATCCGCGTTCATAACGCTTCCGCTTAGCGATCTACAAGGGTACGTAGATCACACTCCCCTCTCGTAGTTGCTTCTACTATATTGATCTTGGTGAACGGTAGGAAAATTTTTGTTTCCCATGCAACGTTCCCCAACAGTGGCATCATGAGCTAGGATCTTGCGTAGATGCTTTCTCGAGTAGAACACAAAGAAGTTTGTGGCGTTGATGTTTAAATTGCTGCCCTCCTTAGTCTTTCTTGATTCAGCGGTATTATAGGATGAAGCGGCCCGGACCAACTTTACATGTCCACGTACATGAGACCGGTTCCATCGACAGACATGTGACTTTTGTTGCATAAGATGGCTGGCGGGTGTCTGTCTCTCCTATCTTAGTTGAATCGGAATAGAACAAGGCGGTCCTTGTAGAAGGTTAAATAGCAACTTGAATATCACCGTTGTGGTTTTGCGTAGGTAAGAAGCGTTCTTGCTAGATACCCATAGCAGCCACGTAAAACATGCAACAACAAATTAGAGGACGTCTAACTTGTTTTTGCAGGGTATGTATGTGATATGATATGGCCAATGACATGATGAAATATATTTTGATGTATGAGATGATCATGTTGTAATAGTTAACATCGACTTGCATGTCGATGCATACGGCAACCGGCAGGAGCCATAGGGTTGTCTTTATTTTTGTATGACCTGCGTGTCAATCATTAAGCGCTTTGTAAATGCTTTACTTTATCGCTAAACGGTAGCAATAGTAGTAAGAGCATGGTGGGGCGCCGACAACCCCGATGGCAACACGATGATGGAGATCATGATGATGGAGATCATGGTGTGGCGCCGGTGACGATGGAGATCATGCCGGTGCTTTGGAGATGGAGATCAAAAGCACGAGTTGATGGCCATATCATGTCACTTATGATTTGCATGTGATGTTAATCCTTTTATGCATCTTATTTTGCTTAGGACGACGGTAGCATTATAAGGTGATCCTTCACTAAAATTTCAAGATAAAATTGTGTTCCCCCCGAGTGTGCGCCGTTGCGAAGGTTCGTCGTTTCGAAGCACCACGTGATGATCGGGTGTGATAGACTCTACGTTCGCATACAACGGGTGCAAGCCAGTTTTGCACGTGCAGAACACTCGGGTTAGACTTGACGAGCCTAGCATGTACAGACATGGCCTCGGAACACGGAGGACCGAAAGGTCGAGCATGAGTCATATAGTAGATATGATCAGCATGTTGATGTTCACCATTGACACCACCTCATCTCACGTGATGATCGGACTTGGGTTGGTGAATTTGGATCATGTCACGCTCGAATGACCGGAGGGATGTCAATTTGAGTGGGAGTTATAATTAATTTGATTAGGTAATAACTCACTTATCGTGAACAATAGTCTAAAAATGTCTTTGCAAATTTATGTTGTAGATGGCTCGCGCAGGAGTTCCCCTGAATTTTAATGCGTTCCTAGAGAAAGCTAAACTGAAAGATGATGGGAGCAACTTTGTGGACTGGCTCCGCAATCTGAGGATCATCCTCACAGCTGCCCAAAAGGTTTATGTCCTAAATGCACCGCTAGGTCAACCCCCCGCTCCTGGAGCCTCTGCAGACGATATGAACGTCTGGCAGACGCGTTCGGATGACTATTCGATAGTACAATGTGCCATGTTGTACGGCTTGGAAGGAGGACTCCAAAGGCGTTTTGAACGTCATGGTGCATATGAGATGTACACGGAGTTGAAATTCATCTTTGAGAAGAATGCTAAGATCGAGAGGTATGAGACCACCGATAAATTCTTCGCTTGCAAGATGGAGGAGAATTCGTCTGTCAGTGAGCACTTACTGAAGATGTCTGGGTACTATACCCGCATAGCTGATCTGGGACTTGAGTTCCCGGATGAGGCTATCATTGACAGAATTCTCCAGTCACTCCCTCCAAGCTACAAGAGCTTCGTCCAGCAGTACAACATGCAAGGGATGAATAAAACCATCGCCGAGCTGTTTTCGATGCTGAAAGTCGCTGAGGCAGACATCCAGAAGGAGTATCAAGTGTTGATGGTCAATAAGACCACCAGTTTCAAGAAGAATGGCAAGGGCAAGAAGGGTAACTCTAAGAAGGGTGGCAAAGCAGTTGCTAATCCAGTGAAGAAACCCAAGGCTGGGCCCAAGCCGGAGACTGAGTGTTTCTATTGCAAGGGGAATGGCCACTGGAAGCGGAACTGCCCCAAGTATCTGGCGGACAAGAAGGGGGCCAACAACAACAAAGGTATATATGATATACATGTTATTGATGTGTACCTTACCAACTCTCGTTGTAGTGCCTGGGTATTTGATACCGGTTCGGTTGCTCACATTAGCAACTCTAAACAGGAACTGCGGAATAAACGGAGGCTGGCGAAGGACGAAGTGACGATGCGCGTGGGAAATGGTTCCAAGGTTGATGTGATCGCCGTCGGCACGCTCGCTCTTCGATTACCATCGGGATTAGTTATGAACCTGAATAATTGTTATTTAGTGCCTGCGTTAAGCATGAACATTATATCTGGATCTTGTTTATTGCGAGACGGTTACTCATTTAAGTCAGAGAATAATGGTTGTTCTATTTATATGAGTAATATCTTTTATGGTCATGCACCCGAAGTTAGGGGTTTATTCTTATTGAATCTCGATAGTGATGATACACATGTTCATAACATTGATGCCAAAAGATGTAGAGTAGATAAAGATAATACCACTTTCTTGTGGCACTGCCGTCTCGGTCATATCGGCGTGAAACGCATGAGGAAGCTCCATGCTGATGGACTTTTGGAGTCTCTTGATTTTGAATCACTTGACACGTGCGAGCCGTGCCTCATGGGCAAGATGACAAGGATCCCGTTTTCAGGGACAATGGAACGGGCAAGTGACTTATTGGAAATCATACATACTGATGTGTGCGGTCCGATGAGTGTAACGGCGCGCGGTGGATATCGTTATTTTCTCACCTTCACTGACGACTTAAGTAGATATGGGTATATTTACTTGATGAAGCATAAGTCTGAAACTTTTGAAAAGTTCAAGCAATTTCAGAGTGAAGTTGAAAATCATCGTAACAAGAAGATCAAGTTCCTACGATCTGATCGAGGGGGAGAATATCTGAGTTATGAGTTTGGTGATCACTTAAGAAAATGTGGAATTGTTTCACAGTTGACACCACCTGGAACACCACAGCGTAATGGTGTGTCCGAACGTCGTAATCGAACCCTATTAGATATGGTACGTTCTATGATGTCTCTTGCCGACTTGCCACTATCGTTTTGGGGATATGCGTTAGAGACGGCTGCATTCACTTTAAATAAGGCTCCATCTAAGTCCGTTGAGACAACACCGTATGAACTGTGGTTTGGTAAGAAACCTAAGTTGTCTTTTCTCAAGGTTTGGGGTTGCGATGCTTATGTCAAAAGGCTTCAGCCAGAAAAGCTCGAACCCAAAGCGGACAAATGTGTCTTCATAGGATACCCAAAAGAAACAGTTGGGTACACCTTCTATCTCAGATCCGAGGGCAAAGTGTTTGTCGCTAAGAACGGGTCCTTCCTCGAGAAAGAGTTTCTCTCGAAAGAATTGAGTGGGAGGAAGGTAGAACTTGATGAGGTTATTGAACCTCTGCTTCAACCAGAAAGTAGCGCAGCACAGAAAGATGTTTTTGTGGAGCCTACAGAGGTAGAAGAGGAAGCCAATGATGATGATCAAGAAGCTTCCGATCAAGTTACTACCGAACCTCGTAGGTCGACAAGGGTACGCACTGCATCTGAGTGGTATGGTAACCCTGTCTTGGAGGTCATGTTGTTAGACAACGGTGAACCTACGAGCTATGGAGAAGCGATGGTGGGCCCAGATTCCGACAAATGGTTAGAGGCCATGAAATCCGAGATGGGATCCATGTATGAAAACAAAGTATGGACTTTGGAAGTATTACCTGAAGGGCGGAAGGCCATTCAGAATAAATGGATTTTTAAGAGGAAGACGGACGCTGACGGTAATGTCACCGTGTATAAAGCTCGACTTGTGGCAAAGGGTTTTTCACAAGTTCAAGGGATTGACTACGATGAGACTTTCTCACCCGTAGCGATGCTTAAATCCGTCCGAATCATGTTAGCAATAGCTGCATTTTTCGATTATGAAATTTGGCAGATGGATGTCAAAACAGCGTTCCTTAACGGTTTTCTTAAGGAAGAGTTGTATATGATGCAACAAGAAGGTTTTGTCGATCCAGAGAATGCTGACAAAGTATGCAAGCTCCAGCGTTCCATTTATGGGCTGGTGCAAGCATCTCGGAGTTGGAATCTTCGTTTTGATGAGGTGATCAAAGCGTTTGGGTTTATACAAGTTTACAATGAAGCTTGTATTTACAAGAAAGTGAGTGGGAGCTCTATAGCGTTTCTAATATTATATGTGGATGACATATTGCTGATTGGAAACAATATAGAATTTTTGGATAGCGTGAAGGGGTATTTGAACAAGAGTTTTTCGATGAAAGATCTTGGTGAAGCTGCTTTCATATTGGGCATCAAGATCTATAGAGATAGATCAAGACGCTTGATAGGACTTTCACAAAGCACATACCTTGATAAAGTTTTGAAGAAGTTCAAAATGGATCAATCCAAGAAGGGGTTCTTGCCGGTATTGCAAGGTACGAAGTTGAGTAAGACTCAATGCCCAGTGACTGCGGAAGATAGAGAAAAGATGAGTGTCGTCCCCTATGCTTCAGCCATAGGCTCTATCATGTATGCAATGCTGTGCACAAGACCAGATGTCAGCCTTGCCATAAGTATGGCCGGAAGGTTTCAAAGTAATCCTGGTATGGATCACTGGACAGCGGTCAAGAATATCCTAAAGTACCTGAAAAGGACTAAGGATATGTTTCTCGTTTATGGAGGTGATCAAGAGCTCGTCGTAAAGGGTTACGTCGATGCAAGCTTTGACACTGATCCGGATGACTCTAAGTCTCAAACCGGATACGTGTATATTCTCAACGGGGGAGCGGTAAGCTGGTGCAGTTCCAAGCAGAGCGTGGTAGCTGATTCTACATGTGAAGCGGAGTATATAGCTGCCTCGGAGGCGGCTAAGGAAGGTGTCTGGATGAAGGAGTTCATGACAGATCTTGGAGTTGTGCCTAGTGCACTGAACCCAATGACTCTGTTCTGTGACAACACTGGTGCCATTGCTCTAGCCAAGGAACCAAGGTTTCACAAGAGGACCAGACACATAAAGCGACGCTTCAATTCCATCCGCGATTCGGTCAAGGAGGAGGACATAAACATTTGCAAAGTACACACGGATTTGAATGTTGCAGATCCGTTGACTAAGCCTCTTCCACGGGCTAAGCACGATCAACACCAAGACTCTATGGGTGTTAGATTCATTACCTTGTAATGCTAGATTATTGACTCTAGTGCAAGTGGGAGACTGTTGGAAATATGCCCTAGAGGCAATAATAAAAGAGTTATTATTATATTGTTCATGATAATCGTTTATTATCCATGCTATAACTGTATTGATTGGAAACTCAGATACACGTGTGGATGAATAGACAGACTTTGTGTCCCTAGTGTGCCTCTACAGGACTAGCTCGTTGATCAAAGATGACCGTGGTTTCCAGGTCATAAGACATGAGTTGTCATTTGATAACGGGATCACATCATTAGGAGAATGATGTGATGGACGAGACCCAAACGTTAACATAGCTTTTGATCGTGTCAGTTATCGCTATAGTTTTTCTGCATGTCAAGTATAAGTTCCTATGACCATGAGATCATGTAACTCACTGACACCGTAGGAGTGCTTTGTGTGTGCCAAACGTCGCAACGTAACTGGGTGACTATAAAGGTACTCTACAGGTATCTCCGAGGGTGTCTGTTGAGTTGACATGGATCGAGACTGGGATTTGTCACTCCGTGTGACGGAGAGGTATCTCCGGGCCCACTCGGTAATACGTCATCTCAATGAGCTCAAAGTGACTAAGTAGTTGGTCACGGGATTATGTATTACGGTAACGAGTAAAGAGACTTGCCGGTAACGAGATTGAACTAGGTATAGAGATACCGACGATCGAATCTCGGGCAAGTAACATACCGACGAGACAAAGGGAACTGTATACGGGATTGCCTGAATCCTTGACATCGGGGTTCATCCGATGAGATCATCGAGAAACATGTAGGAGCCAATATGGGTATCCAGATCCCGCTATTGGTTATTGACCTGGGAGTGTCTCGGTCATGTCTACATGGTTTCCGAACCCGCAGGGTCTACACACTTAACGTTCGGTGACGCTAGGGTTGTTAGTGAGAAGAGTGCATGGTTACCGAAGGTTGTTCGGAGTCCCGGATGAGATCCCGGACATGACGAGGGTCTCCGGAATGGTCCGGAGACGAAGATTGATATATAGGATGAAAGGTTTCGGAGTACCGGAAGTGTTCCGGGGAGCATCGGGAAATCGGCGGAGTACCGGGAAGGTTTTCGGGGGGTCCGGAAGGTGTTCTGGGCCTATTGGGCCACAAGGGGGGACACCACAGCCCTCAGGGGGCTGTGCGCCCCCCCTGGGCCCTCTCCCCATGCGGCTAAGGGGGTGGGACCCCCTAGGGCTGGCCGCACCCCTTGGGCTTGGGGGGCAAGGCACCTAGGGGGGAAACCCTAGGGCCTGGGCGCCTCCCCCTGCCCTGGCCGCCGCCCCTCCTCCCCTTGCCCTGGCCGCCGGCCCCTAGGGGGAAACCCTAGGGCGCCCTAGCCTCTCCACCCCCCCTATATATAGTGGGGCAAAGGGAGGGCAGCCAACACAGTTCGTGCCTCGGTGCTGCCCTCCCTCTCCCGTCATATCTTCTTCTCCCGCGGTGCTTAGGCGAAGCCCTGCTGGAGTTCTTCTCCACCATCACCACCACGCCGTCGTGCTGCCGGTTCTCCATCAACCTCTCCTCCACCCCTTGCTGGATCAAGAAGGAGGAGACGTCCCCGAGCCGTACGTGTGAAGAACGCGGAGGCACCGTTGCTTCGGTGCTAGGTCTTCGGCGATCTGAATCGCGACGAGTACGACTCCATCATCCGCGTTCATAACGCTTCCGCTTAGCGATCTACAAGGGTACGTAGATCACACTCCTTCCTCGTAGTTGCATCTACTAGATTGATCTTGGTGAACGGTAGGAAAAATTTTTGTTTCCCATGCAACGTTCCCCAACAGCGATAGAGTACCCGGAGTGCACCGCTTGCTACTTTGAGTCAATAGGTTTTGCGGATCATCAGCAAGGCAAGTAACACTTTGATCATACTTTCCAATTACCCAGTTTTCATTGCATTAGTCAAACCCTCACACATTGCATGAATAGGATCAATTAACTTGTGGGATTGGGAAGTAGATTGAGGTAGTACCTATTACCTGCATTACATTTAAACCTTTGGGAGTTACTTATACGTTTGCTGTTAGGACATGCTATGCTCGTAGACGTGGATTGGGTGAGTGAAATCCATGACAGATGTGAGTTTTTTAATTAATGGTTCAACTTAAGGTGGCAACATTAATACACATCTAGGTGGATTGAGGCACCTGGGTATTCCAGCGATTGCCTGTTTTTTTTATGGACCGCCACCCAGGCCCAAAGGGATCATGAGATTATTCATACTAGAAACTTCCATGTGCAGCCACAATGCTATTATGGGCTCTAGCATAGTATGAGTAAGTTGTGCAAACTCTTACAGTGGTGGACTAGCAGATGTAGGGGATGTAGGTTGGTACGGTCCGCCCGATCGTAAGGTGCTAGCGCTTCTGAAAGACTATGTCTCGGTCATCCGTTTCTCAAACACCTTGTAGTGCGAGAAACCAAACGAAGGCGATCGAGTCTTGTGGGGAAAATGCACAAACCTCTGCAGAGTGTACAAACTGATCATGATTAGCCGTGTCCCCGGTTATGGACGTCTTGAGTATCTAGTACTTGGATTTTCATGTGCATCTCATCATGTTACTCTAATTTAATATTGTTGGGTTTAATGATTACTTTTAATTGGGGTTGAGAGGATGTCTATCTTCTCAACGATGTTTCAACTACCATGATAGTTAATTAAAATGCATTCCTTTGAAGTAGGGAAAAATTGGCTTTACGCAAAAACTTAACCATAGAGCTTTCCACCAGCCATATTGCATATAGTATAGCTTTACTTTCATTGCATCTCTTGTGTTACCTTGCCAGCATATTCCATGTGCTGACCCGTTTTCGGGCTGCAACGTTTCATGTTGCAGACTTTTTAGACGACGAGTAAGATGCCTTTTAGGTCGTGGTTCTATACTCAGTGATGACACTGGAGTTGATGGACTCACTTATCTTCCAAGCCTTCCGCTGTTATCGTATTAGATGGCCTTCAGCCATATTATTTGTAATAAATTCATCGTTGGACTATCGATGTAATAAGTGTGTGATTGCTACTCTGTTATAAATCCTTCAAGTACTGTGCGTGTCAGCATTACTGATCCAGGGATGACACTGATGCACAGAGATCAGACTGTTTGAGGTCTGGTCGCTACAGGTACCGGCCGCCATTCTCGGATGATGAGGGACCATGTCGCTAGGCACCTTGAGCGGGGGGGGGGGCACGATTGGTTCTCTTGTTCGCCGAGCTAGAGAATTTGTTTCCCACTTTTTTTCCGTGCTAACCTTTGATCACTGTAAGTACTTCCCGACCGTGATGCTTCGACATATGACTTTTCAATAATGCGCTCATAGTTGCTCTTTGGCGGAGACGGTGGTGGTTTCTTCAGGGCATCAATAGTGCGCTTCGCTCTCGCTGGATCTATCTTTTGCTTTGGAGGTACAGGTTTCTTTGTAGAAAAGTCCTTCACTTCAGCTTTATAGATCGCCGCGTTCTCCTCGTCGATCCTCTCGTATGGTAACTTCTCTAAGGGCCTGAGAGATGGACCGTATCTGTATTGCCTCCTGCCTCTGGTTGTACTGCTAGACGCCTGAGCAGTCTCAGCGGCTGCCTTCTTTTGTTGCTTACGAGGCGGTGGAGGAGGTGGGGTGCTACCATGCGTAGGAGCAGCCGGAGCGTCGGCGGCTCTCTTCACGCCTTGCTGACGAGGCGGAGGAGGAGGCGGGCTGCTCGGACGCGCCGGCGCAAGCGGAGAAGGAGGCGGGCTGCTCGGACGCGCCGGCGCAGGCGGAGGAGGAGGCGGGCTCCTCGGACGCGCCGACGCAGGCGGAGAAGGAGGCGGAGTGCCGCCACGCACCAGATCACCCGGAGAAGGAGATGGAGTGCGCTGATCCCTTGCCGGAGGAGGAGGCGGAAGAGGAGGTGGAGTGCGCTGACTCGCCGGAGGCGTCCTGTTGACAAGGTTGATGAGGTCCTTCCGCCATAGGCATGGAGTCTTCAGAGAAGAACCTAGCCGAGTCTCCCCTTCACCGGTAGGGTGGTCAAGCTCGAGATCCTCAAACCCCTCCGTTATTTGATCCACCATCACCCTAGCATATCCTTCTGGAATCGGACGGCAGTGAAAAGTTGCGCCGGGTTCCGAAGGGTAAACAGAGCCTACAGCCGCCTTGACTTTGCATTGCATTCATTGCGTCATAAGGTGGCAGTGTTGAGACTCCATGATAGCATCCACGGGATAGCTAGCAGCTGGAGCATCCAAGACAGGCTCCTCAGGCAGCTCGGTGGCAGCCACGCTGCTTTTCCGCTGAGATGGCGGGGTAGCTTCGAGGGTAGCTTCGACAAGTTGCTTGCTGCGAGTTTCTTCTCGTTCGTCCTCTAGAACTTTTACTCTTGCGTGCAGTGCCTGCAAAGTGGTCTCATCCACTTTCTTCTTCCTCTCTCGGCATTTGTAACCGCATGCGTCGGGAAACCCGGCCTTCCACGAAAGGGAGCCTGGCGTGCCTCGTGTCCGTCCAGGGTGCTCAGGATTCCCGAGGGCCATTGTGAGCTCGTCGTTCTCTCTGTCGGGAACGAACGTCCCTTGCTGCGCTGCTTCGATATACAACTGAAGCTTCTTGATGGGTATTGCAAGTTGCTCCTTCGTCTAAATGCACTTCCCTGTTACAGGGTCCAAGGTTCCCCCAACTCCAAAGAACCAAGTCCTTGAACGGTCTGGCCAGTGTAATGTCTGTGGTTCGATCCCTTTAGCAATCAGGTCATTCTCGGCCTTGTCCCACAACGGCCGGGCTTTGAGGTAGCCACCTGACCCCGTGCAATGGTGATACAGCTTCTTCGCATCATTTTTCTTGTTTCTCTCTGACATCTGCTTTCTCTTTTCTAATTTCTTGTGGGCCACAAATGCGTCCCACTGATCTCTGATCTTCTCAAACCGGCCGGTGAATTCTGGAGTCTTCTTTTTTCGACAAACTTTGCATTCAGCTCATTCTTCCACCTCCTGAATAGCTCCCCCATCTTCTTAAGAGCGGCCGCCTTGACCAATTCCTCTATAACTGGCTTCTCCGGATCCTCATCTGGCGGTAGGGTGAATTTGGACTTTAGCGCGGTCCAAAGATCATTTTCCTGCATATCGTTGACATAAGACACGTGAGGGTCTTCGGTCTTAGGCTTGTACCATAAGTGGATGCTGATCGGGATCATGTCCCTAACAACAACCCCACACTGAGCAGTAAATGCGTCCTTGGCCTTCCTGGGTTTACTCGGTAGGTCATCGCGCCCGATTTCTTCGATGATGAACTTTTCATCATGGCGCAACCTTTTCTTCGGGCCTCGTGTCTGTACCGAACTTTGGCTCGGTCTGGAGGGCTAGAAAAGAAGAAAGAAGAGAGTTAATACATGTACATATATACCAAAACAATCAATGCATCAATTAGCTATAGTGTCAGCACATGCTTAATGAATACATATATACCTGGCCGGACTCCGTTCGGTCACCGGAGCCGTCATCACCGTGTCCTTCTTCCACCGGTAATCGGTCACCGGAGCCATCATCATGTGTTTCCTCCTCCATTGGACCATCATAATCATGTGTTATCTCCTCCATTGGATCACCGTAGCCTACTTCTTCATCACCATGTCCTTCGAAATGACCATCGTAGTCCTCGTTCATATACTATTCGACAGCAGCTACGTCTGCGATTATGTCCCCCAACACCTCTTCTGCTACATCGTCTCGTCCTATCTCCATAGTTTCTGCAAATATTGTGACATGACAATTATTATACAAATATGACAGAATGGATATATTAGTGTCCTCGACGCTTCTCTAGGGTTTGCGGTGGCCTCGGCGACCCTCGACCCCCTCGACCCTCGAACCCTCAACCCTCGACCCCCTCGACCCTCGAACCCTCAGCAACCCTCGACCCCTCGGCTACCCCTCCCCCCCTCATGTCGAAGCTATCGGGGATGGGGTATATATATATATATATATTGAGAACGATGACATATACGTAGAAAAAAATGTTATAGGGTAGGGGGTAGATATCGATCGACCCCCTCATGTCGAAGTAATCGGGGAGGGGGTATATCGACAAAATTACATCATCATATATCATCAAATAAATTTACATCATCATCATCATATATTATACATCTAAAAAAGTTTACATATATCACCATATATATCATCATCATCTAGTACAAAAAATTGACCAATCAAGTTTTCATATATCATCATCATCTAGTACTACAGAAAAAATTCACCGCTCGACGACACTCGAACCCTCGACCCTCGAACCCTCGGCCCCTCGGCGACCCTCGAACCGTCGACCCTCCACCCCTCGACCCCTCGGCAACCTTTGACCCCTCGGCTACCCCTCGCCCCCCTCATGTCGAAGTTATTGGGGAGGGGGTATATATATATCGAGAACGACGACATATACGTAAAAAAATTGTTATAGGGTAGGGGGGTAGATATCGATCGACCCCCCTCATGTCGAAGTTATCAGGCAGGGGTATATCAACAAAATTACATCATCATATATCATCGAATAAAATTACATCATCATCATCATATATTATACATCTAAAAACTTATTTATTTCTCCTCTTCTTCCTTCTCCTCTTCTTCTCCTTTTTCTTTTCCTTCTTCCTAACCTAAACATAAACTAAAATAATCCTAAAACTAAACGAAACTTCTCCTCCTCCTTTTTTTCTTCTTCTTCTTTTTTTTTCATCCTAAAACTAAACTTTATGACATAATCTTTGCATATGAACATACAAACAATATTTGCATATTCTACAATAATATCACCAAAAAATGATATGAACAAAAAATTATACATTATATATATATGATATTCTACAACAACTTTTGCATACATACATATATACATTATATATATGAAAAAATGATATTAACTAAAAAAATTAATACACATTATATGAAGAAAAAAACAGAAAAAAAATGCCCGAACAGCCGTGGCGGCGGCGGCTCACATTGGGGGCGGCGACGACGAAGATGGTGGGGGGCGCGGGCCGGGGCATGGGATGGCGTGGCGAGGGCAGGGGCCGCGACGCGCGGACGGCGACGTTGGGGCGGCGGACGGCGGGGGCGGGCCGGCCGGGGCGCAGGTGCGACGCGCGGACCGCGACGGTGGGACGGCGGACGGCGGGGGCGGGCCGGGGCAGGTCACCGGCGAGGGCGTCGGCGAGAGCGAGGCCGAGGGCAGGTCCGGCAGCCTGCCGGTGTCATGCTATTCGGTGCGGCGTCGGAGGGAAGAAGAACGGTGAATGGGAAAACTGCTAAGTGTGGGCTTATATAGGAAAGCCATTGGTTCCGGTTCGTAGCACCAACCGGGACCAATGCACCCTTTAGTCCCAGTTGGTGCTACCAACCGGAAACGAAGGCCTCTTTTCAGCAGCCCAAAGGGCGGGAAACTGGGACCTTGGGTCCCGGTTGGTGGCACCAACCGGGACTAAAGGGTGGCATTGGTCCCGGTGGGTGGCACGCACCGGTACCAATGCCCACCTTTAGTCCCGGTTGGTGCTACCAACCGGGACCAAAGGCCTTGCACAGCGGTGTGGTGGTGGGTGTTTAATCCCACCTCGCTAGCTGAGAGAGAGCCGCACCTGTTTATAAGGTGCGCCGCGCCTGATCTGTCGAGCTCCTTTCTACAGCAGGCTTACTGGCCTAACCTTTCTTTACATGCCTGTGGGCCTATTGGGCCTGATACGAGCCTGCAATTATAAACTTTACATGCCTGATGCGCCTGAGCTGCATTTTTTTATTTTTTGTTTTGTTTTTTGCATTATTTATTTTCTTTTTTTGCTTTTAGGTCACAAAAATTATAAACTTTCTGTTAGTGCCATTAGTTTTCAACTTTGATTTTTTTTGAAATTTCTGTGAATCACTAGTTTGTGAATAATTTTACTATAAAAATAGATTTTTGATGTTTTCAACAGACAATTCTTAGATAATTTTAGTTGCATAAATTTTATATAATTTTAGTTTCAAAAGTACTAGAGGTTTATAAAAGCTTTTTAGTTGATTCCTTTTGCTTTTAGTTGCATAAATTCTTAGAAAATTCTTTTTGCTTTTAATGTTTTGAACAGAAACAAAATCTTTCAACCTTTTTTGAACTTATTTGAACTCCAGACTTTTTCTGTGTTCAAAATGGACCATTTAAAGCCACATCATCAATTTTCAACCCTTTCTGACTTCATTTGTTCTTTTTCATGCATTTACTGATTTGGTTGAGCTAAATGACCCTGAAATTGAAAAGCATTTCAAATGAACTCTGAAAAGGTTGAAAGTTGGCATGGCATCATCATTTCACCCACATAGCATGTGCTAAAAAGTTGAGAGGGTTACGACAAAAACTGGATGCACTTCATGTACAAAACGTACTATCTGTTTCGAGGTATCAGGGTTCCAGACGAAAACTCATCTGTTACAAAGGGAATTCAAAATTTTAACTTATTTGAACTACAGACTACTTCTGTGTTCAAAATGCACAATTACAAAGTGATATTCTAGATTAAAGGCATCATCACAATAGTTGTGGAGAAAAAGTCTTCACTTTTTCTTCGCTTGTGTCCTTTGCTTATTGCGCCGTAACCATGGATAATCTTCATCGTTTATCAGGGTGCATGGGTCAGCCTTGACTTTGAAGGGGGGTATTTCATGAAACTTTTCATAATCTTCGGAAATGTCTGTCTTGTCCTCCACTCCCACGATGTCTCTTTTTCCTGAAAGAACTATGTGGCGCTTTGGTTCATCGTTTGATGTGTTCGCTTCCATATCTTTTCTTTTTCTGCTTCTTTTAGACATGTCCTTCACATAGAAAACCTGCGCCACATCATTGGCTAGGACGACGGTTCGTCCGTGTACCCAAGATTGTTCAGATCCACTGTTGTCATTCCGTAATCTGGGTCTACCTATACCCCGCCTCCTGACAAATTTACCCATTTGCACTTAAACAAAGGGATCTTAAAATCATGTCCGTAGTCAAGTTCCCATATGTCCACTATGTAACCATAATATGTGTCCTTTCCCTTATTGGTTGCTGCATCAAAGCGGACACCGCTGTTTTAGTTGGTGCTCTTTTTATCTGGGGAGATTGTGTAAAATGTATTCCCATTTATCTCGTATCCTTTGTAAGTCAATACAGTCGAAGATGGTCCCCTGGACAACGAGTACAGCTCATGACAAACAGTGTTGTCACCTCTGAGACGTGTTTCCAACCAATTGCCGAAAGTCTTGATGTGTTCACATGTAATCCAGTCGTCACACCGCTCCGGGTGTTTGGAGCACAGACTATTCTTGTGTTCGTCGGCATACGGGGTCACTAGGGTAGAGTTCTGTAGAACTGTGTAGTGTGCTTCAGACCAAGAATGCCCGTCCCTGCATATTATTGACTCCCCTCGAAGCGTGCCTTTCCCAGTTAGTCTCCCCTCATACCGCGATTTAGGGAGACCAATCTTCTTAAGGCCAAGAATGAAGTCAACACAAAACCCAATGACATCCTCTGTTTGATGGCCCATGGAGATGCTTCCTTCAGGCCTAGCGTGGTTACAGACATATTTCTTTAGGACTCCCATGAACCTCTCAAAGGGGAACATATTGTGTAGAAATACAGGGCCCAGAATGACAATCTTGTCGACTAGATGAACTAAGAAGTGCGTCATGATATTGAAGAAGGATGGTGGGAACACCAGGTCGAAACTGACAAGACATTCGCCACATCACTCCTTAGCCTTGGTATGATTTCTGGATCAATCACCTTCTGAGAGATTGCATTGAGGAATGCACATAGCTTCACAATGGCTAATCGGACGTTTTCCGGTAGAAGCCCCCTCAGTGCAACCGGAAGCAGTTGCATCATAATCATGTGGCAGTCATGAGACTTTCGGTTCTGGAACTTTTTCTCTGCCATATTTATTATCCCTTTTATATTCGACGAGAAGCCAGACGGGACCTTCATACTGAGCAGGCATGCAAAGAAGATTTCCTTCTCTTCTTTGGTAAGAGCGTAGCTGGCAGGACCTTCATACTGCTTTGGAGGCAGGCCGTCTTTTTCGTGCAAACGTTGCAGGTCCTCCCGTGCCTCCGGTGTATCTTTTGTCTTCCCATACACGCCCAAGAAGCCTAGCAGGTTCACGCAAAGGTTCTTCGTCACGTGCATCACGTCGATTGAAGAGCGGACCTCTAGGTCTTTCCGGTAGGGTAGGTCCCAAAATATAGATTTCTTCTTCCACATGGGTGTGCGTCCCTCATCGTCATTTGGAACATATAGTCCGTCGGGACCCTTTCCAAAGATTACCTGTAAATCATTGACCATAGCAAGTACGTGATCACCGGTACGCATGGCGGGCTTCTTCCGGTGATCTGCCTCGCCTTTGAAATGCTTGCCTTTCTTTCGACATTGATGATTGGTCGGAAGAAATCGACGATGCCCCAGGTACACATTCTTCCTGCATCTGTCCAGGTATATACTTTGGGTGTCATCTAAACAGTGCGTGCATGCGTGGTATCCCTTGTTTGTTTGTCCTGAAAGGTTACTGAGAGCAGGCCAATCATTGATGGTTACAAACAGCAACACATGTAGGTCAAATTCCTCCTGGTTGGCCTCATCCCACGCACGTACACCTTGTCCATTCCACAGTTGTAAAAGTTCTTCAACTAATGGCCTTAGGTACACATCAATGTCGTTGCCGGGTTGCTTAGGGCCTTGGATGAGTATTGGCATCATAATGAACTTCTGCTTCATGCACAACCAAGGAGGAAGGTTATAGATACATAGAGTCACGGGCCAGGTGTTGTGATTGCTGCTCTGCTCCCCAAAAGGATTAATGCCATCCGCGCTTAAACCAAACCATACGTTCCTTGCGTCACATGCAAACTCCTCCCTGTACGTTCTCTCGATTTTTCTCCACTGCGACCCGTCAGCGGGTGCTCTCAACTTCCCGTCTTTCTAACTGTCCTCTGCGTGCCATCGCACCAACTTGGCATGCTCTTTGTTTCTGAACAGACGTTTCAACCGTGGTATTATAGGAGTATACCACATCACCTTGGCAGGAACCCTCTTCCTAGGGTGCTCGCCGTCAACATCACCAGGGTCATCTCGTCTGATCTTATACCGCAAGGCAACGCATACCGGGCATGCGTTCAAATGCTCGTACGTACCGCGGTACAGGATGCAGTCATTAGGGCATGCTTGTATTTTATGCACCTCCAATCCTAGAGGGCATACGACCTTCTTTGCTACGTACGTACTGTCGGGCAATTCGTTATCCTTTGGAATCTTCTTCTTCAATATTTTGAGTAGTTTCTCAAATCCTTTGTCAGGGACACCATTCTCTGCCTTCCACTGCAGCAATTCTAGTATGGTACCGAGCTTCGTGTTGCCATCTTCTCAATTGGGGTACAACCCTTTTTTGTAATCCTCCAACATGCGATCGAATTTTAGCTTCTCCTTTTCACTTTCGCACTGTCTCCTTGCATCAACAATGACCCGGCGGAGATCATCGTCGGGCACAACATCGTCTGGTTCCTCTTGACCTTCAGCAGCTTCCCCCGTTGCAGCATCACCATATTTTGGGGGCACATAGTTGTCATTGTCCTTTCTTCTTCATTGTCTTCCATCATAACCCCTATTTCTCCGTGCTTGGTCCAAACATTATAGTGTGGCATGAAACCCTTATAAAGCAGGTGGGTGTGAAGGGTGCTCGAGTCGGAGTAAGACCTCGTATTCCCACAGATAGTGCATGGACATCACATAAAACCATTCTGCTGGTTTGCCTTAGCCACTTCGAGAAAATTATGCACGCCATTAATGTACTTTAAGGTGCGTCTGTCACCGTACATCCATTGCCGGTTCATCTGCTTGCATTTATATATAAAGTGCGTCAAAAACCATTACAGAACATCATGGATACATAAGTAATCAAATTAATATAAGTTCATCATCACATTAATTATATTCAAAGTACATGCATATATAGCTCACCACGGTGGTGCCGACGACGAGATCGGCGCGGGCGATCGACGGCGGTGAAGACGGGAACGGGACGTACGACGGACCGCTCAACCTAGCCAAATCTCGGAGAAACTGAAGCTTTGAGAGGAGAAAGCTTAACTAGTGTGGCTCGGGCATTTCAACGAGCACCTCATGTGCATATATGGGAGGTGAGCTAGAGCACCACACAACTCCCCTCGCCGGCCAGAAAAAACAGAGCAGTGTGGGCTCGCCGGCGATGCGGTATATATAAGCAAACAATTGGTCCCGGTTCGTTACAGGAACCGGGTCTAAACGCCACACATTTGTCCCGGTTCCTGTTACGAACCAGGACCAATGGGTGTGGGCCAGGAGGGAGGCCCATTGGTCCCGGTTCGTGTCTGGAACTGGGACAAATGGGCCCAGACCAACCGGGATAGATGCCCAACGAGGCCCGGCCAGCCCCCTGGCCGCACGAATCGGGACGTATGCACCCATGGGTCCCGGTTCGTGAATGAACCGGGACTAATGTGCTCGGAAGGCCTGAACCAAAGCCCTGTTTTCTACTAGTGCCGCGATCCACTTCTAGACGACCTCACCTGATCTGTGTAGTAGGATGAGATGTTTTAGCCGATCCCAAAGACAACATACAAAACAAGGTAGGAAAAGCTCATCGGATGGGGAATTGACGTTGTGAGTCCATGTGTTGACACTGATCCCCGCCTTGACCAAACGGTTCTTCTTACTTTGGTGGAATAGTATTAGATAAAGGGAGTACCTAGAACTCATCTAGATGGGATATAAATTGGTCTCATTCACGTTTTATAGCCATTAGATGTGAACAGCCACAACCCACGTCAGCACACACGCATCTTATAGCATCACATCTAATGGCTATAAAACGTGAATGAGACCAAATTATGTCTCATCTAGATGAGTTCTAGCAAAACTGTTAGATAAAAGATTATCTGTTGCTTTTTGTCGAGTAATTAAACATGTCAGAGTTTTATTGATTCCACCCACATTCTCGATGGTGATGGTGATGATGGTGGACGCCCTGAACATCAATCCAATTTCCGGGTCAGAGAGCACTAGCAATTCACACCATGTTCTCATGAGTCTACCATGCTAACTACCGCCGTCAAGCCCTAAGAGCACTACCCTGAGAGACCAAGTCCTGGGATTCCCAATCCTCTGAAACCTCTTGGCGCACAAACTTTCCTTCACCTAACCATACGCTATGTTGTGGAGCAACTCTCAATGCCCGCGAAGAATAAGGAGCGATGCATATTGACAATGGTATTAATGGCAGGTTTATTAATACACACAATGTAGTATCAAACGGATACAAAACATAATGAGCGGCACCTGACCACTGCAAACTGAGATGCAAACAGCCAAACCAAAAGACTAACAGAGTAAAAAACGACAAATTGGCAAAATAAAGTCATATGGGACCAAACCTATGGCTATGTGAAGGAGGTAGTGGACTGGTCCGGAGATCACACGTTGCAATGGGAAACACAAATGTTCCCACGTCTATAGCGACCCATCCGTATTGTTATTTCTCATCTTTGGTACCGTCGCTGATGGTGGCCATTTTATCCATTTATTCATGACGAATGTGTCCAATCTCAACATGATGAGTTTCATCATCACACTTCAGCACATTGGTTCCTCAAGCCCCTCCCTACACCCCTTCCTACACCGACTTATAATTCCATGAACTTTTATTGATGGTGGGTGTCACCCATGCCTTATTTACATTTGATGCATGTACCGTCCTCACACCATGTACTATTTTGTAGGACCGATGCTATGTAATTTTACACCATGACGCATTTACGAGCAGACTGGAAGAGGGATGCCGCATGAGGTGATGGTCCTGTGGGCTCGAGGGCCTTTCATGTAGTACTTGTACCTCGGGTGTTGCGAGTACGCACAAAAGCAATCCTGTTGCGCCCGAAGGGTTGAGCAGCAGAATGCTGAAGGCGCTGTACCATAACTGATCGCTGGATTGCATTCCGCAAGCCTCCGCGGGTTGCACTCCGGCTCTGCTGCCATGGAACTCCCTGCCACCACCAACACCATGCAGATCGCCACCGCCACGGTCCTAGGCATCATCTTCGATGCAGGCAACTTCTCTCTAAATAAAACGTCCTCAAGTTTCTGTGTCTACTATCGAATAGAGAGTTTGTGTGTGAAGGTAAGTGAAGCGCATCGCTTCCATTTATAAGATATTCTACGTATAGCAATTATAAGTATAATTGGATATGGATGGCTAGCTGATAGGCGTATATTAATTACGTTTAGTTGGCTATGTACATCGCGTTAGAATTAAGCAGCTACTATTTGCATCGTAGTATAGTAGTACCATTTTTGACCCCGGCATTACATTATGCCAAATTAGACTGCACTGATATGGATGGCCAGTATAGTAGTACCATTTTTGACCTCGGCATTACATTGTGCCAAATTAGACTGCACTGGAATGGATGGCCAGACAGTATGTATCCCGTAAGTCTCTGTTGCGGGTTATCTATAGATGTACCAGGACTTTTCGTTTAATTATGGTCCTCTCTATAACGCGTGGAGAATCGAGACCTGTTTACGGAGGTGCGTATACGATTGGAAGCTACAACGAGGGATACTTTTACCCGATATGGGTGGCAGCATGATCTTAGGATTGGGCCACCTCCACTTTAGACGTTATACGAACTCTACATGTTCCTTTGTATTTCTCCTTTCTTTCCATTTATGTGAGAGGATCTTATTTCGTTGTGTGCATCTTAATTATGCAGAGGCCGAGTATAATACTTTAATAAGTAATAAAGCGCCCCTTTTTGAAAATGTATCCCGTAATTATGTTTTGTTGGCTACAATTAATTATGATGCATTCCCTTAGTCTGGTATTATATTTATGGCGTTTTTTCCCTACTCCTTCCATTTCTAAATATAAGACCTTTTAGAGATTTCAATAGAGACTCAAAATAAGTGACTCAACTTTGTACTAACTTAAGTATAAAGTTAATATAAAGTTGTTAGTATAAAGTTGAGTCACTTATTTTGGGACGGAGGAGTACTGTTTTCTTTACGATTAGTTAGATTGAGAGAGACACACACACAGAGAGAGAGATGGAAAATGCAAAATCGTACTGAAATAGTGTATAAATTATGTCTTTTTATGTACATCTTCCTATGTACTCCCTCCGTAAACTAATATAAGAGTGTTTAGATCACTATTTTAATAATCTAAACGCTCTTATAATAGTTTACAGAGGGAGTATATAGTGAGAATATCACATACACTTCATATGACAATATGTATATAAGTATATTCCTGCTCTTTTGCTACGCTCACATTATAAATTTAAGAATTATAGGTTTAGCGTAAGAAATGAGGGCCCATAATATTAATTTTCATACTCTACATAGGCAATACAGTAGTCAACCTCAACCGCATGTTTTTCTTTAGCGGTAGCTCAACCGCATGTAGAACGGTAGAAGTCCCTTGCTTTTCATGAGAGATGTTTTTAGTTGGGGGAACTCCGTTTTAATTTAGAATCCGTAACCTTTATTAAGTATCAATGTTCATAGGGATACAAATTAAGTCGGGCAAATTAGCCAGCCACACATGGCACCCGAAAGGGTAACGAAGAAGCCACCTTTGCGAGGGAATGAGTTTCCCCATTATGCTCCCTCTTCTCATGACTGATCTTCATTGCTTGAAACGAAGGCCAGCCGTGATTTATCTCTCGGGGGATGGTAGCAAATACCCACCCTTTCGCATAGGGCTCACGCCGATGGGCTAGCCCATTCACGACGCGAGCAGCAGATTGAACCGAGCGAATGGCGCAACTTTGTTTCGATGATCAAGAAAGTACTCCCGAACCGGAGAGAGCACTGTGGTGAAACAAAAAAACCTGTAGTACCTCTTTTTGGTCAGTTTAAAAAAAAATGTTCTAATGTTTTTTTGGAAATCTAAACATTTTCAAGAAACACGAATATATTTTTAAAAGAATCAAACAATTATTGTACAGGCGCAAATATTTTGGCAGGACAAACATTTTTTCAAATTGCAAACAGTTTTTTAAAAAACGTGAACATTTTTTGAAACACGAAAGTTTCTCCTAAGTTTAAACATTTTCAAAAGAAATTACCCGAACAGAAGACTTTCGACTGTAAGACAAAATTGTTCAGGGATGAGGGTCAATTAGAAAATTCTGTGATTTGGCTTGGTCCATGATGTTCATAATCACTTTGCTCGTATGAAACTTGGTACAATTCTATTCAGCCCAGCACATTCTATTACTTCAACTTACTTTGTATTTTGTAATGTCATCATAATTCAATTTGTGTTCTAAAACAGACTCATTTTTGGTGATTGGTTCATGCATTATACTCTGTATTACATTAGTAATATAAAAACAAGTAAGTGTGCAACATAAACCCCACCAGAGATATACCTCCCTCAACATGGTGCTTCTAACTCGGGGTCACCGATGATGGAAAAAACAGCCTCAGGGTCACCCGTGGGCAAGGTTAGTCGAAAACATAATGTCTTAAGCAGCTTGCAACATGAATCAGAGTTGTCTCCCCATGAGTTTCTAGGAATCTCACATTACCAAAATTACAAAAAATAAAACTTTCAACTAGCAATATTTTTTTTGAAAAAATGGAGTTGCAACTTACAAAAAGTACAAAATTTGGAGCTTTCAACTTTCAGACTATAAAAAAACTTTACACAGTCCACGAATATTCCTTGACATTCAACATAAAATCGCGTTTTTCGAATAATTCCTTGCATCTTTCAGCAAAAGATATTGCACTTCTCAACAATTGTTTATGACGTTTAATAATATTAAGTACATAGATTTCTTTCAACCAGTAAAAAAGAGAAGAAGAAAAAGAAATGTCTGCTGGAATATTGTCTTATGGGCCAGCTAGCCCAATATTAATTTCAGAAATTCCTAATAAATCTTAGAGGCCCACTTAGCCCATTCGTGCAAGTCAAGGGGCACTACTAAAGTTTAGACCCACACTGCTAGTATAGAGGGAGATGGACCTCTTTATAAGGGAGGCTCTTTCTCCACTTGTACGAGCATGAGAACAAGAGGGATATCCACGCGCGCTCCTCCTCCGTCCCCCACCTACAACGAGCCGCGCCGTGGGTTGCGGGAATGAGCCAATGTCTAATTTTTGCCACGCACGATGGATATACGAAAGGTCATCTCCCTCGTTCGGCTGCTGCCAGTTCGTTTCATCTCCCTCGTTCTCTTCAGCTCCCAGCGCAGCCTCTCGCCTTCTTCTCTTGCGCCTATAAAAGGGAGGTCGCCCCTCCCAGAGAGAAGCACCAGAACTTCTCCTTCCTCTTGCCATCGGTTCCATTCTCTGTGCTGCCTGCTGTCTTCCTCATCCCGGCTTGCGACGTGCACCACAGGTCGGGACAGTAGGCCTCCGAAAGCATGCCTTCTGAGTCTTGTACGGGAAAAGGGTGATAAGGTTTTTGGGGAGCGCTCAGCGCGACTACTGGCTGTTTCATCACGGACGATCCGGTCGCCGACGACTACTTCCCTGACAACGACTTCTTCCGCGACGTCGACAACCTCTTCGATGACATGGCCAGCGAGGACACCGCACCCAAGATCGGTGCTTCTGCCGCTGCTTCGTATGTCTCCATGATCTCTATGTTTAAGATCATGCAACAGTTTCTTGCTCTAGTTTATCTTGTTCTATTCACCGTCCAGTATGTGTTCTTGATCTTTCTATTAGAAGTCCTGTCACAGTTCTTTGTTCTAGTGTTTGCTCTAAATATGATAAGTTCTACTTCATATATGCAACTAGTATTGTCTGTTCTAGATATATTTAGTTACCGTTCATATATGAAGATGCTATTTACCTTCTCTTTGTCAGATTGCATGACTTGTTTTATCACTACTATACTAGTCATGTTTTATTTGTATTTCTGTTAATAAAATCATTTGGTATATTGCTAATATTTCCAACAATCCAAAACCCTTATTATAGGCAATTTACCCGAAGTGGTTTTGCTGCTTCCACGAGACCTCCTGTGTTCGAGGGTATCCACTATAAGAGGTGGCGCGTGAGAGCGGTCTTATGGTTTCAAACCATGAGTTGCTATGATGCCACTCTTGGCAAACCTGAAGGAGATTATGATGCTCAACAGGAACAAGCTTTTCTGAAAATGGATACCTTGTTTAGGGCTGCTCTCTTGAGTGTTCTTGGTGAGAACATAGTTGGTGCTTATGCGTCAATTGATGATGGAAAAGATATTTGGGACGCACTCGAGGCCAATTTTGGGGTCTCGGATGCCGGCACTGAGCTGTACATCATGGAGAAATTCTATGATTACAGGATGACTGAAGAGCGCTTCGTGGTTGAGCAAGCTCATGAGATACAGTCATTTGCTAGAGAACTTGAGCACTTCAATTGCATGCTGCCGGACAAGTTTGTTGCCGGGGGTATCATCACTAAACTTCCTCCTTCGTGGAGGAACTTTGCTACCTTACTGAAGCATAAGAGGCAGGAGTTTTCCATTCCGGATCTTATTGGTACTCTTGATGTGGAAGAAAAGGCGAGAGCAAAGGACACATGTGCTCGAGGTATCGAGTGAGGATCTAGTGCCAATTTGGTACAAAAGAAAAACTTCCAGTCCCACAAGTTCAAGAACAAGGGCAAGTTTGATGGTAAAACAAAGTTTGATGGGAAGAACAAGGCTGTACAACACA
The DNA here is from genome assembly GCA_902687465.1 of Secale cereale. NCBI lineage: Eukaryota > Viridiplantae > Streptophyta > Magnoliopsida > Poales > Poaceae > Secale > Secale cereale. The sequence goes on from LR738710.1 coordinate 896,486,524, forward strand.
TGAGCTTCAAGAAGAAGAATGACAAGAAGAAAGGTGTTTGTCATGTGTGTGGAGATCCTGATCATTGGGCTCCTAGTTGTCCTAATCGCCATGACAAGCGTAATCTTGGAAAAGGCGGCAAGACCGCTAATGTTGTCATTGGAGACACTGACATGAAGGATGATGGGTATGGTATATTTCCCACTATTCTTTCAGTATGTATCTTCTGAAATCTAAGGATGAGGCTATGAACTTTTTCAAGATCTATAAAGCTGAAGTGGAAAAATAACTTGATCGTAAAATCAAGAGGCTTAGGTCCGACCGTGGTGGAGAGTATTTTTCCAATGAATTTGATGCTTTTTGTGCGGAACATGGTATAATCCATGAGAGGGCGCCTCCCTATTCACCTCAGTCAAATGCGGTGGCCGAAAGAAAGAACCACACGCTAAATGATTTGGTTAACGCCATGTTAGATACATCGGGTCTATCCAAGCCATGGTGGGGGGAGGCGATATTGACTACATGTCATGTCCTAAACCGAGTTCCCACAAAGAACAAAGAAATAACTCCATTCGAGGAATGGGAGAAGAAAGGGTTAAAACTCTCTTATCTACGAACCTGGGGTTGTTTGGTGAAAGTCAATGTGCCAATCTCAAAGAAGCGCAAACTTGGACCAAAGACTGTGGATTGTGTTTTCCTGGGTTATGCTTTTTGTAGCATTGGATATAGATTCTTGGTTGTAAAATCTGAGGTATCTGACATGCATGTCAGTACAATCATGGAGTCAAATGATGTGACTTTCTTTGAAGATATGTTTCCCATGAAGGATATGGCTACCTCATCTACTCAGGAGATGCCTAGTTCATCGAATCAAGAATCAGTTAGAATTACTGAACCTACCATTTCGATGGAACACTCTGGCAAACCCGTGGAGGAAAACAATGAAGCTCCTACTAGGAGCAAGAGACAGAGGACTACAAAGTCCTTTGGTGATGATTTTATTGTCTATCTAATAGATGACACTCCCAGTTCTATTTCAGAAGCCTATGCATCTGAAGATGCTGACTACTGGAAGGAAGCGGTTCGTAGTGACATGGATTCCATCTTGGAGAATGAAACTTGCGAGATTACTCCCTATGGGTGCAAACATATATGGTGCAAATGGGTATTCAAGAAGAAGCTTAGGCCTGATGGTACTATCAAAAAGTACAAGGCACGACTCGTGGCTAAGGGTTATACCCAAAAGGAAGGTGAAGACTTATTTGATACTTACTCACCTGTGGCGCGATTGACCACTATTTGAGTTCTACTTTCTCTAGGCGCCTCACATGGTCTTCTCATTCATGAAATGGATGTTAAGACTGCTTTCCTAAATGGAGAGTTGGATGAGGAAATTTATATGGAACAACCAGATGGGTTTGTAATAGATGGTCAGGAAGTAAAAGTATGCAAGTTGCTGAAGTCTTTGTATGGACTCAAGCAAGCACCAAAGCAGTGGCATGAGAAGTTTGAAAGAACTTTAACAACTGCAGGTTTTGTTGTGAACGAAGCCGACAAATGTGTGTACTATCGCCATGGTGGGGGCGAGGGAGTTATCCTTTTCTTGTATGTTGATGACATACTCATATTCTGAACAGATTTGAATGTTATTAAGGAGGTCAAGGATTTCCTATGTCGTTGTTTTGAGATGAAGGATTTAGGAGTGGCTGATGTCTTTCTGAACATCAAGTTGTTGAGAGACGATGATGGTGGGATTACTTTGCTTCAATCTCACTATGTGGAAAAGATCTTGAGTCTCTTTGGCTATAGTAACTGCAAGCCCTCTCCAACACCATATGATGCCAGCGTGCTACTTCAAAAGAATCGAAGAATTGCTAGAGATCAATTGAAATATTCTCAGATTATTGGCTCGCTTATGTAAATAGCAAGTGCTACAAGACCTGACATCTCATTTTCTATTAGCAAACTGAGTCGGTTTGTCTCAAAACCAGGAGATGTGCATTGGAAAGCTCTAGAGAGAGTTTTGTGTTATTTGAAAGGCACTGCAAAGTATGGAATTCACTACACCGGGCACCCAAAGGTGCTTGAAGTGTATAGTGACTCAAACTGGATCTCAGATGCTGATGAGATAAAGGCCACGAGCGGATATGTATTCACTCATGGAGGTGGCACTGTTTCTTGGAAGTCTTGCAAGCAGACCATCTTAACGAGGTCAACAATGGAAGCAGGGCTCACATCACTAGATATAGCTACGGTCGAAGCGGATTGGCTTCGTCGGCTCTTGAATGACTTGCCGGTAGTTGAGATACATGTATCGGTATTCTTATGAACTGCAACAATCAAACTGTGATCACGAAAGTGAGCACCTCAAAGGATAACATGAAGTCATCAAGACACGTTCAGATAAAATTAAAGTCTGTGAGGAAAATGAAAAACTCCGGAGTAATTTCATTGGATTATATCCAAACATCTAAAAATCTGGCAGATCCTTTTACTAAGGGTCTATCACGAAATGTGATAGATAATGCATCGAGGGAGATGTGTATGAGACCCACAATATGATTTGTTCACAGTGGTAACCTAGTCTATGTGATCGGAGATCCCGTGAATTAGATGTGGAAGACAAGTTGTTGGTCAACTGAGAGGAGAGTATCCTTACTATTAACAATACCACTCCATGAAGATGCAATACTCTCCTAAATCTGCATGGCAGGTTGATGTGTATCTTAATGTGTTCTAAGTGGCTCATGTAAGCAAATATGTTGTCCTGCAGAACATCTTTTGAAGAACACACCTATATGAGTCTGATTGTCAAACATCGCAATCTATGAGAGTAGAGTTCTCTCTAGTAAACTTATGAAAGGTCACGGAGTATGACGCATAAGCTCCACCCATGGGGAAGACCCACGGTAGCCAAATATCAGTCAAGGCTTTGTGTGAAGCTAGATTCGTAGAAAACTTGCAATTCAAGGCCCAGTCCACTGGTCAAGTTGCTTACTACTGTAACATAGAATTCTAGGTAGTCACAAGATATCTCAACATTGGATTACCAAGTTTCACCGGAACCTACAATGCCACTCTACCTGAGGAGGAGCGTTGGTTGATTCAAGCTCAAGTTCCAGGAAGGACGTTCGCACCCGTCACCTCACTCATATATGAAGATGATATTTGCCTTCTCTTTGTCAGATTGCATGACTTCTTTTATCACTGCTATACTAGTCATGCTTTATTTAGTATTTTAGTTAATAAAATCATTTGCTAAATTGCTAATATTTCCAACAATCAAAAATCTTATTATAGGCAATTTACCCCAAGTGGTTTTGCTGCTTCCATGAGACCTTCTGTGTTCGAGGGTATCCACTATAAGAAGTGGCGCGTGAGAGCGGTCTTATGGTTTCAAACCATGAGTTGCTATGACGCCACTCTTGGCAAACCTGAAGGAGATTATGATGCTCAACAGGAACAAGCTTTTTTGAAAATGGATACCCTGTTTAGGGCTGCTCTCTTGAGTGTTCTTGGTGAGAACATAGTTGATGCTTATGCGCCAATTGATAATGGAAAAGATATGTCGAATGCACTCGAGTCCAAGTTTGGGGTCTCGGATGCGGGCACTGAGTTGTACATCATGGAGCAATTCTATGATTACAGGATGACTGAAGAGCGCTCCGTGGTTGAGCAAGCTCATGAGATACAGTCATTTGCTAGAGAACTTGAGCACTTCAACTGCATGCTGCCGGACAAGTTTGTTGCCGGGGGTATCATCACTAAACTTCCTCCTTCGTGGAGGAACTTTGCTACCTTACTGAAGCATAAGAGGCAGGAGTTTTCCGTCCCGGATCTCATTGGTACTCTTGGTGTGCAAGAAAAGGCGATAGCAAAGGACACACGTGCTCGAGGTATTGAGGGAGGATCTAGTGCCAATTTGGTACAGAAGAAAAACTTCCAGTCCCACAAGTTCAAGAACAAGGGCAAGTTTGATGGTATAGCAAAGTTTGATGGGAAGAACAAGGATGTACAACACACGAACTTCAAGAAGAAGAATGACAAGAAGAAAGGGTTTTTTCATGTGTGTCGAGATCCTGATCATTGGGCTCCTAGTTGTCCTAATCGCTATGACAAGCGTCATCTTGGAAAAGGCGGCAAGACCACTAATGTTGTCATTGGAGACACTGATATGAAGGATGATGGGTATGGTATATTTCCCACTATTCTTTCAGTAAATCATTCTCCTGATTGGTTGATTGACACGGGTGCTAATGTGCATGTATGCGGTGATGTTTCCATGTTTTCGTCTTATCTGACCGCAGGGACTTCAACCGTGCTGATGGGCAATGGTTCAAGTGCTTCTGTTCGTTGTGTTGGCACGGTCGATCTGAAGTTTATCGGGGAAGATCGTGCGGCTGAAGAACGTGCATTGATACTTCTCGAGCTTGCGTTGTATTCCCTCGAAGAGGAAAGGGTGATGCAGCACAGTAGTGTAAGTATTTCCCTTAGTTTTTGAGAACCAAGGTATCAATCCAGTAGGAGAGCACGCACGAGTCCCACGCGCCTACACAAACAAATAAGAACTTCACAGTCAACGCGATAAGGGGTTGTCAATCCCTTTACGGTCACTTATGAAAGTGAGATATGATAGAGATGATAGTTTAATATTTTTGGTATTTTTGGATATAAGAACATACAGTAAAAGCGGAAAAGTAAAGTAGATTGTAGATTGATATGTTGAGAATAGACCCGGGGGCCATAGGTTTCTCTAGTGGCTTCTCTAATGATAGCGGTATCCTACGGCGGGTAAACAAATTACTGTCGAGCAATTGATAGAAAAGCGAATAATTATGAGACTATCTAGGCATGATCATTATATATAGGCATCACTTTCGAGACAAGTAGACCGAAACGATTCTGCATCTACTACTATTACTCCACACATCGACCGCTATCAAGCATGCATCTAGAGTATTAAGTTCTTAAGAACAGAGTAACGCCTTAAGCAAGATGACATGATGTAGAAGGATAAACTCAAATAACATGATATAAACCCCATCTTTTTATCCTCGATGGCAACAATACAATATGTGCCTTGCTACCCCTACTGTCACTGGGAAAGGACACCGCAAGATTGAACCCAAAGCCAAGCACTTCTCCCATTGCAAGAACTATAGATCTAGTAGGCCAAACCAAACCAATAATTCGCAGAGACTTGAAAGGATATTATAATCATACATAAAGAGTTCAGAAAAGAACCAAATATTTCTCATAGATAATCTTGATCATAAACCCGCAATTCATCGGATCTCGACAAACACACCGCAAAAAGAGATTACATCTAATAGATCTCCTCGAAGACCGAGGAGAACTTGGTATTGAGATCCAAAGAGAGAGAAGAAGCCATCTAGTAATAACTATGGACCTGAGGGTATGTGGTAAACTACTCACAACTCATGGTGAGGCGATGATGATGATGTAGAAGCACTCCGTGATTGATCCCCCCTCTGGCAGAGCTCCGTAACAGGCCCAAGATGGGATCTCACGGGAACAGAAGGTTGCGGCGGTGGAACTAGGGTTTTCTTTGTTGTTCTGATGGTTTCGGGGTACGTAGGTATATATAGGAAGAAGAAGGCACCGGGGGCCAAACGTGTGGCCCACGAGGCAGGGGGCGCGCCCTGTAGGGGGGCGCTCCCCCCACCCTGGTGGACGCCACGTTTGCCCTACTCCGTGGTTCTCAAGTCTTTCATGCGTATTTTGTTCCAAAAATATCTCCCCCCAAGGTTTCATTTCGTTTGGACTCCGTTTGATATTCCTTTTCTGTAAAACCCTGAAATAGGCAAAAAACAGCAATCTGGACTGGGCCTTTGGGTTAATAGGTTAGTCCCAAAAATAATATAAAAGTGTATAACAAATCCCATTAAACATCCAAAACATCATAAATAATAGCATGGAACAATAAAACATTATGGATACGTTGGAGACGTATGATGCATTATGTCCCCTCCGTCAATAAAAATCTTGTTAGCAGATCTCTGTTATGTAGAGATGACTACAAGCTTGTCTTTAACTCGAATAAATTTGTAATATCCAAGTATGGAACGTTTGTTGGCAAAGGCTATGAGTCAGGAGGCCTGTTTCGTTTATCCTTGTCAGATGTTTGCAATAAAGTTGTTAATCATGTTTGCAACAATAGTGAATCAAATGTGTGGCATTCACGTCTGTGTCATGTTAACTTTGGTTGCATGTCGCGACTACCAAATTAAACTTAATCCCTTGTTTCACCACCGTCAAGGGATCTAAGTGTCAAGTTTGTGTGCAAGCTAAGCAACCTCGTATGTCTCACGCGACTGCGGAAACGAGAAATCTTGCACCACTAGAGCTCATACATTCATATCTATGTGAAATGAATGGTGTTTTGACGAAAGGTGGAAAGAAATATTTCATGACATTAATTGATGAATCCACTGGATACTGTCATGTGTACAATATGAAATCTAAGGATGAGGCTTTGAACTTTTTCAAGAACTATAAAGCTGAAGTGGAAAACCAACTTGATCGTAAAATCAAGAGACTTAGGTCCGACCGTGGTGGAGAGTATTTTTCCAATGAATTTGATGCTTTTCGTGCGGAACATGGTATAATCCATGAGAGGAAGCCTCCCTATTCACCTCAGTCAAATGGGGTGGCCAAAAGAAAGAACCACACTCTAACTGATTTGGTTAACGCCATGTTAGATACATCGGGTCTATCCAAGGCATGGTGGGGGGAGGTGATATTGACTGCATGTCATGTCCTAAACCGAGTTCCCACAAAGAACAAAGAAATAACTCCATTTGAGGAATGGGAGAAGAAAAGGTTAAACCTCTCTTATCTACGAACCTGGGATTGTTTGGCGAAAATCAATGTGCCAATCTCAAAGAAGCGCAAACTTGGACCAAAGACTGTGGATTGTGTTTTCCTGGGATATGCTTTTCGTAGCATTGGATATAGATTCTTGGCTGTAAAATTTGAGGTATCTGACATGCATGTCGGTACAATCATGGAGTTGAATGATGCGACTTTCTTTGAAGATATCTTTCCCATGAAGGATATGGCTACCTCATCTACTCAGGAGATGCCTGTTTCATCAAATCAAGAATCAGTTAAAATTACTGAACCTACCATTTCGATGGAACACTATGACAAACTCGTAGAGGAAAACAATGAAGCTCCTACTAGGAGCAATAGACAGAGGACTGCAAAGTCCTTTGGTGATGATTTTATTGTCTATCTAATAGATGATACTCCCAGTTCTATTTTAGAAGCCTATGCATCTGAAGATGCTGACTACTGGAAGGAAGCGGTTCGTAGTGAGATGAATTCCATCTTGCGGAATGAAACTTGGGAGATTACTGATCGTCACTATGGGTGCAGACCTATCGGGTGCAAATGGGTATTCAAGAAGAAGCTTAGGCCTGATGGTACTATCGAAAAGTACAAGGCACGACTCGTGGCCAAGGGTTATACCCAAAAGAAAGGTGAAGACTTCTTTGATACTTACTCACATGTGGCACGATTGACCACTATTCGAGTTCTACTTTCTCTAGCCGCCTCACATGGTCTTCTCGTTCATCAAATAGATGTTAAGTCTGCTTTCCTAAATGGAGAGTTGGATGAGGAAATTTATATGGAACAACCAGATGGGTTTGTAATAGATGGTCAGGAAGGAAAAGTGTGCAAGTTGCTGAAGTCTTTGTATGGACTCAACCAAGCACCAAAGCAGTGGCATGAGAAGTTTGAAAGAACTTTAACAGCTGCAGGCTTTGTTGTGAACGAAGCTGGCAAATGCATGTACTATCGCCATGGTGGGGGCGAGGGAGTTATCCTTTGCTTGTATGTTGATGACATACTCATTTTCGGAACAAATTTGAATGTTATTAAGGAGGTCAAGGATTTCCTATCTCGTTTTTTTGAGATGAAGGATTTAGGAGTGGCTGATGTCATTCTGAAAATCAAATTGTAGAGAGATGATGATGGTGGGATTACTTTGCTTCAATCTCACTATGTGGAAAAGATCTTGAGTCACTTTGGCTATAGTGACTGCAAGCCCTCTCCAACACCATATGATGCCATCATGCTACTTCGAAAGAATTGAAGAATTGCTAGAGATCAATTGAAATATACTCAGATTATTGGCTCACTTATGTACTTAGCAAGTGCTACAAGACCTGACATCTCTTTTGCTCTTAGCAAACTGAGTCGGTTTGTCTCAAAACCAGGAGATGTGCATTAGAAAGTTCTAGAGAGAGTTTTGCGTTATTTGAAAGGCACTGCAAATTATGGAATTCACTACACCGGGCACCCAAAGATGCTTGAAGGGTATAGTTACTCAAACTGGATCTCAGATGCTGATGAGATAAAGGCCACGAGCGGATATGTATTCACTCATGGAGGTGGCGCTGTTTCTTGGGAGTCTTGCAATCAGACCATCTTAACGAGGTCAACAATGGAAGCAAAGCTCACACCACTAGATACAGCTACGGTCGAAGCGGATTGGCTTTGTCGGCTCTTGAATGACTTGCCGATAGTTCAGAAACCTGTACCGGATATTCTTATGAACCGCGACAATCAAACTGTGATCACGAAAGTGAGCAGCTCAAAGGATAACATGAAGTTATCAAGACACGTTCAGAGAAGATTAAAGTCTGTCAGGAAAATGAAAAACTATGGAGTAATTGCATTGGATTATATCCAAATGTCTAAAAATCTGGCAGATCCTTTTACTAAGGGTCTATCACGAAATGTGATAGATAATGCATCGAGGGAGATGGGTATGAGACCCACAATATGAGTTGTTCACAGTGGTAACCTAGTCTATGTGATCGGAGATCCCGTGAATTAGATGTGGAAGACAAGTTGTTGGTCAACTAAGAGGAGAGTATCCTTACTATTAACAATACCAATCCATGAAGATGCAATAGTCTCCTAAATCTGCATGGCAGGTTGATGTCTATCTTAATGTGTTCTAAGTGGCTCATGTAAGCAGAGATGTTGTCCTGGAGAACATCTTTTGAAGAACACACCTATATGAGTCTGATTGTCAAACGTCGCAATCTATGAGAGTAAGGTTCTCTCTAGTAAACTCATGAAAGGTCATGGAGTATGACGCATAAGCTCCACCCGCGGGAAAGACCCGCAGTAGCCAAGTATCGGTCAAGGCTTTGTGTGAAGCTAGATTCACAGAAAACTTGCAGTTCAAGGCCCAGTCCACTGTTCAAGTTGCTTACTAGTGTAACATAGAGTTCTAGGTTGAAGTTCAACTTAACAGTCTGCAGTACCGGTATATAAAACATATTTTGAAACCAAAGGCAAATTTTGTGTGCCTCTGGGATCTGGTGGGGGGTTGCTGGAATTTTGTCTTATGGGCCAGCCATCCCAATATTAATTTTAGAAATTCCTAATAAATCCTAGAGGCCCACTTAGCCCATTCGTGCAAGGCAAGGGGCACTACTAAAGTTTAGCCCCACATTGCTAGTTTAGAGGGAGTTGGACCTCTTTATAAGGGAGGCTCTTTCTCTACTTGTACGAGCATGAGAACAAGAGGGACATCCACGCGCGCTCCTCCTCTGCCGCCCGCCTCGCCACGCCTCGTCACGACGCACCGCGGATTGCGGGAATGAGCCGAGCCGATATCTAATTTTTGCCACGCACGACGGTTATACGAAAGGTCAGTCAGAATCTGAAATGTTTTTCTGTAGTGGACACTGAATGCGAACGGCACACCTCTTCGATTGCTGCCTGTTCTCTTCAGCTCCCGGCGCAGCCTCTCGCCTCCTTCTCTTGCGCCTATAAAAGTGAGGCCGCCCCTCCCAGAGATAAGCACCAGAGCTTCTCTTTCCTCTCGTCATCGGTTCCATTCTCTGTGCTGCCTGCTGTCTTGCTCATCCCGGCTTGCGGCGTGGACCTCAGGTCGGGGCAGTAGGCCTCCGAAACCACACCTTTTGAGTCTTGTACGGGAAAAGAGTGATAAAGTTTTTGGGGAGCGCTCAGCGCGACTACTGGCTGTTTCATCACGGACGATCCGGTCGCCGACGACTACTTCCCCAACGACGGTTTCTTCCCCGACGTCGACAACCTCTGCGACGACATGGCCGGCGAGGACACCGCACCCAAGACCGGTGCTTCTGCCGCTGCTTCGTATGTCTCCATGATTTCTCTGTTTAAGATCATGCAACAGTTTCTTGCTCTAGTTTATCTTGTTCTATTCTCTGTCCCGTATGTGTTCTTGCTCTTTCTATTAGAAGTCTTGTCACAGTTCTTTGTTCTAGTGTTTGCTGTAAATATGATAGGTTGTACTTCATATATGCAACTAGTACTGTCTGTTCTAGATATATTTAGTTACAATTCATATATGAAGATGCTATTTACCTTCTCTTTGTTAGATTGCACGACTTGTTTTATCACTGCTATACTAGTCATGCTTTATTTAATATTTCTGTTAATAAAATCATTTGCTAAATTGCTAATATTTCCAACAATGTCGACACCCAGCTCCAGGATATGGTCGCACCCACCTAATGTCCACTCATATCTAGCAGGCCTGCTCGCTGTCACCTTGATCAGGCGAAGACAATCTCAAATTGGTCTCTGCCGCAACTCTCCTTGTTGGCCCCGATAGCGCAGCTCTTCTTATTGTAATTGGACAACGTTACTGAAGAATGGTGGTTAATCCGCTCATCGTTGTCAAGGGAGATGATAGGATCATATGGTCGTCACGATCCGGCTGGACAAGCGAGAGAGACAACATGAAATTATTATAGAACATAAATCACTTCTAGTATTTAGATTTATTCTTTAGTGTGGAAGGTCGGAAATATTTTTTTCTTCATTTTTATATTTAGAAAGATAACAACGAAAGTACACTAACCTTTTTGTGAGTCCTAGTCGATGCTCATGTGCAATGCACGTTGATATTAGGAGAATAATAATAAGATGTTAATATTAATTAGGATATCAATTACGCATTAGTTATATTGATAGTGTATATGTTGATATATTATATGATGTTAACTGTAAGCTTAACATGTTGAGTGTTTGCCATTGAAGCAATATAGGTTGTTGGATTGACACAGTTTGATGACAGAAATTGTTGGATCTGCCCCTTTGGTCCTTTTATGTTGGTATATATAGATATATAGATAATTAGATATAAATATAGACTTAAAAGATAATAAACTACTCCCTCCGTAAGATCATTTTGCAAGCTGAAACAGCTCGCAACACAATCTTATATTACCGGACAGAGTAGTAAAACACAATCTAGAAGCTTGCATTACCATTTATTATTGTAAAAGAGATATACAATAACATATTCCTAGTTTTATGTAAATAGATACACAGGATGTATGCCGCATGGGGTGATCATGTTTGGGAAGTAGGGGCCATTGATGTAGCGCCGGTACATCTGATCCTCCAAGTACCTGCAGATGCACACCTTCTCCGCCCGGAGGTTCGAGCAGCACAATGTCGTAGGAGCCTTGCCGTCTTTGATGGCTGGATCGCATGCCAAGGGCAACTGCAGCTTGCACTCCGACTCCGCCAACCCATGGAGCTAATCCAACAAATCTTCAATTTTTGTAGCCGAGATTACCTCATCCTACCGATTTTATTTTCTACCTAATTTTTTTCCCACAAGATCTCAAGATTCTCAACAAACCGCAGGTCACTCGTCGTTCTCATCATGCACTAAATCCCCAGCTATGTCTATCGTCGGCGCCGAGCAGGAAATCGTCTCTTCCCCGCTTCCTCTCCCTGGTACGTTAGAACATAGAGACTGCAAAGCTCTCCCTGGATGACTCATGCTAGCAAACTGACAACAGGATTCATTCGAGATGCAGATGTATATGTACTTCCTATATAGAGAGAGATGTAGATGCAGAGGTAGTTCAATGGTGCACACACGTTTATTGACATGGATGTAGATGTAGTATACAACCGAGGTTATATTGACAACTCGGTCCATGATGCTCCGTGGAAAAGAAACATATGATTTACACCTCACCGTGTTCCCCAACTATATATTACACCGAATAAGTTTGAGCATTGCTGTCATGCTTCATATGATTTACCATTGTTTCAAAATATGGAATGGGGTAAAATAGAGCTGAAACCTGGTATTGTTCCTTGCAGAAAAAAACGAGTATTGCCCAAAGGTTTCATACTGCTGACATTATTTCTCCCCAACTAAGAGCATCTCCAGCGGTTGGCCCCCCAGGGGGCGTGTAAAATCGCCGCCTGGGGCGAACAGGCGCTAACCGCGTCGTGGGGGCGTGATGCTCCCCGGTCGCCGTCCCATCAACACAATTTCGATTTTTTCAAAAACAAAATTCGGCTACAGATCCGGACAAACAAGGTGCAAATTAAACCAAACTTTGGTGAGTTCATCAAATATTTTACAAAAAAGATTAAAAAGCCGCCCCTGCTAGACCCGCCGTCGCCGTCGCCCTCGCCGTTCCTCGCCACCCTGAAGCTCTACATGCTGAGGAGCTTGTAGAACTGCGTGTAGTCGCCGCCGCCGTCCTCGTTGTCGCCTCCGCCGCGGCCGCCGTCCCTGCTGCTCCCCTACCCAAGGTCGCCGAGGCACGGGGGGTTGGACGGTCCGGGGGCGTCCTCGTCGTCGATGTCGAGGATGATGACACCGTCCTCCTCGCGCCCACGCCGGCGGGTGGCTATCTCCTCGAGGGCTCGGCGCTGCTGGACCATCTTGTCGCGGAGGTAGTCGTCCCGCGCCCACTTTAGGGCGGCCTTGTCGGAGAAGCCGGACTGGGCAATGGCCTCGTACTACGCGGGGAGGCCCGACTCCACCTTCGGCCCGAGGAGCCGGGCAGAGGTGGGGGAGGACTCGGCGATGCGGATGCCGCAGCTGCGGGTGCGCCGACTGATCGGCGTGTCCCAGGGCTCCGGCTTGACGGGGAGGAGGGAGGGCGAGCCGGACGAGCGGCCGGACGAGGAGGAGGACGCCGGGTCCATGCGTCTCGGAGTCCACGAGCTACCACGCCGGCGGGAGAAGGTGGGGGGCGCGGGGTACTCCAGCCTTGGCGTGTTGCCGCCCTCGATGTACTCGAGGACGGCCTCCAGCGTGCGGCCGGGCACGCCCCACCATCGGCGGCGCCCTTCGGAGTTGTAGTTCCCGCTGGGCACAACGCCGTTGATGGCCTCGAGCTGCTCGGCGTGACGACGCCGGAAGTACGGCTCCCACAGCGTGCTGTCGGAGGCGTACCCTCGCCTCGTCCCTCGCCACCTGCGGCAGAGAGGAGCGGATGCGGGCGATCTCCGCACGTCTGGCCGCCCAAGTGGGCGGCGGTGGCACGGGGACCCCGCCGGCGCTTATTTTCCATGTTCCGGGCACCCGCATGTTTGGCGGGGCCGTGTACTCGGCCTCATAGAGAAGCCGGGCTTCGTCCTCGTGAAGGTGGCGGCGGCCGAAGCCATTCGCCGCCGCACCATCGCCTGGGTAGCGATTGGCCATGGGGTGAAACGGAAACGGCGAGAAGAGAGGAGAAACCGGGGGG
>LR738710.1:896510753-896533345 GCA_902687465.1 Secale cereale
CGCCCCCGTACCAAATCCTGGCTCCGCCGCTGCCAGCAAGAGAGACAACATGACATAATTATAGAACATAAGAGCGTGTTTGGTTGTCATCCTGGGGCAAAGGCGCCTGGCCTGGAGTGTCCCTGAAAGCTGCCTACACCTTGTTTGGTTCATGACCTGGTGAATCGGCACGTACAGAAGGGATTAGCCTAGCCAGCTATCCAGGCACGCACATAGTTTGATCCAGGCGAACCAGATCAGACACCTGGCGGCCGAAAGGAAGTTCCCTGGCTATCCTAATCCAGCAACCCGTACTGACAAAAGCGACCAAAAACTATCACATTGCTTTAATACTAGTCCAGGCCGAGGGTTTCAACCAAAACACCAACCAGCCCACGCAGCCTGGCCAGGCAAATTTCATTCAATTTTTAGGCGTAGACCAGACACCTATTTTTCCCAGGCATGGAGCTGAGGTAACCAACCAAACAGCCCCTAAATCCCTTTTAGTTTTCAGATTTATTCTTTAATGTGGAAAGTCAGAAATAGTATTTCTTCATTTTCTTTATATTTGAAAGATAAGAATATTTTTTCAAGACCTAGTAAATATGTACGTTCAATGCACATTGAAATTAGGGGGAAAGGTTAATTAGATGTTAATATTAGGTCGGTTATCAATTACACATTAATTTTGTGTATATTGTGTACGTTGATATATCATATTAATTACAAGCTTAACATGTTGAGCGCTCGCCATTGAAACAATATAGGTCGTTGGATGACATGATTTGATGCCCGAGATTTATGATATATATATAGATATGTTGATTTAATAAAAGATAACAAATTGAAAAGCAAACTAAGGCATGCATTACCGTTTATTGCAAAAGAAATGTACAATAACTAATTCCCACTAGTATTTGGACACACCCCAGGATTTATGCCGCAAGAGGTGATTGTCTTGCGGAGGTAGGGGCCACCGATGTATGGCCGGTACCTAAGATCCTCCAAGTACGCGCAGAGGCACACCTTTTGCGCGTGGAGGCTCGAGCAGCACAATTCCGAAGGAGCCTTGCCTTCTCCGATGGCTGGATTGCAGGCCTCAAGTAATTGCGGCTTGCAATGCAACTCCCCCACCACCGCGCTCAATGGCACCACCGCTACGAATACCACACACATAATCACGGCTGCCGGTCTAGCCATGATCTCTGATGTCTGCGACTTATCTCTGAACAAAACACAATGTCCTCAAGTTGGTGTGGTGCAAGGTAAGGTAAGCACACAACTCCTATTTATAGGCAGGAGCTAGCGAGGCAGTTTTTTTTTGGAAGTATAGCGTCTCTGAACCAAGCGTCTTTCACGCCTGAAATTACGAAGCAGCCATTAATACCCTACTACCATTTTTTACTCTGAGATATACGCCAATCCCCTTGCTCCAATTAATCTCGCCAAAATCGGTCGCTCAATTAAAATGGTCATTAAAAAGATGGCTGGATTCCAAGGCAAGCCAAGCACACCACTTGGCGTGGAGCCCTACCATACCATCTTTTGCCTTGAGATTTGTACAGCAATCCCGTTGTTTCTATTAATCTCGCTAAAATCATCCGTGGATGGACGGTTAGAAGGAAAGTGGTATTCCAGCTCACCAGGGTTTAAGTCCTAGTACTCGCATTGTTCCTCGATTTGGTGGAAGCGTCTCAACCCGGTGCAACATCAACAAATGAAGGGGGTCTTGGAGCTGCCTCTCGCAGCAGTTAAGAAGTAAATCTCTTGTATTGATTAGCATTGATCACGCGTCAAGTATTTAAGGCAATATTTGAACCTGAGATTTACGGCAATCCTCTCATTAAGTAGCCATTAGTGCCGTGCCATATTTGAACCTGAGATTTACGGCAATCCTCTCATTCCAATTAAGCACGTACTGAACGATTACCAGGCCCCTCGATTAAAAAGTCCGCACATGCAACTTGGTAAAAAGTGAAGGCTCTGCCCACCGCTCTCACAACCCCCGCTCCTCCCCGCGGAAAAAAAATTCTATGAGACCAGGTCTCACGAATTAGCAGGTGAGACCCATCCTGATGGATGACACGTGACAATTCACAAATCGCAAAGCACCTACCCCACCCTCACCTGAAATCAGGGGGATAGATTAGATGCTTTGTGATTTGTGAATGCCACGTGTCATGCATCAGGGTGGGTCTCACATGCATTATATGAGACCTGGTCTCGTATAATTTTTTCCCCTCCCCGCCTACTCCGGTCTCCCCCGCATGCTTCTCGTGCTTCTCCAGTCGATTCGTGGACTATAGCCCAACGATCCCAATGATGCGAGGGTCCACCAACGTTAGGGTTTCCTACGGGGCGACTGAGAGGCGATCGCGCAGGCGATCGGGAGGCGGCGCCTAGGGTTAGGGTTCCAAACAGCTGGGTGGTTTTTCATCAGGGCAGCGCGGACGGTGCGACGGCGCGGCGTCCCCGGCTGTGTCCTGTGTGCAGTCCCTCCTGCTTGCCGGATCGGCTATGGCGTCGTCCTCAAGCAAGGGAGAGCAGGTAGAACCTCGGGTAAGAACCCCGACGAAAAAGACGCCGCAGAAGACAGATCAGCAGGATGACAAGGCTGGGCGGGGACTCTCAAAGTCGCCGGCGGATGGCAAATCCTCGGAGGAGGCGGCGTCACTGTTGGCGAAGATGGGAGGGCTAGCCCTGACTGAGAAAGAGGCGGCGGGTTTTGTGTTCTTAGACCCGGAGACAAGCACGAGATCGGAGACGAAGTGGGCGGTAGTGGGAAGATCCTTCTCCCCTCGACCGATTATCAAACATGCGTTTGAAAGGGCTATGCAGAGAGCTTGGGGTCTTCACAGGGAGGCTCAGTTTAGGATGCTAGGGGGAAACATGTTCATGATCAGTTTTGGCAGTGAAGGAGATTGGAAGCATGTCCTCAACAATGGACCATGGCAGTTCGATTTCAATGTGGTGGTGTTGAAGGACTATGATGGGGAGACCAGGCCATCTGAGATGGTTTTCGACTCGATTGAGGCATGGGTTAGAGTGGAGGATCTCCCGTTGGATAAAAGATCAAAGAAGTTTGGGGAGGCCCTCGGCAATTGGCTAGGGCAAGTTGTGAAGGTGGACGTTGGTGAAGACGGGTTTGCGAGGGGGACACAGTTGCGTGTTAGGGCAAAAATATCGATTTTTGAACCTTTGGTGAGGGGCTTCTACCTGAAGAAGAATGCAGAGGACTCGGAGAAGACTTGGTTCGACTTTGCATACGAAAAGATCCCTCATTTCTGTTTTGATTGTGGTAGATTGGCACATAGTGGAGGAGTTTGTGAACCGCCGGTTGATCCTCTTTCACAATGGGGGGAATGGCTGCGTGCATCACCGGGGAGGGCAGCGTCTAGCAGCCATGATAGGAGACAGTGGAGTGGAAGCACAAGCAAGAATCTCAGTAGGGAAAGCTCGATGTCGTGTGGAGGGGAGGCAGTTCCAAGAGGGCAAGTGTACGTTCGCGATCTCCCTACCCGCAGAGCTTTGTATAGGGAATACACTCCCTCATCCGATTCTCACACTGGTGGGAATATGCGTCAAGAAAAAGAGTATGAAGAAGTTGTGAGCCCCCGAAAATCGCACACTGGTGCAAAGGGGAGGGAAGAGAGGGATTTGAGACAGAGTTTGGAGGAGAAAAGAGAGAGGCATTTGAGGAATGAACTCCATCAAAAGGTAAAAGATGGGGCGTTCTCTCCCAGGAAACCACATGAACACAACAGAAGACAAACGGGGGGGAGCGAAGGATCTTACAGGGAGAAGTATAGGAGGCCAGGCTACTATGTGCGAAAACCAAGAAAGGAAGACATTTCCCCTCGACAGCGAGTGGAACAATACGGGCGCCCAGATGGGCAGCGGAAGCGGCCATCCAAACAGATTTGGGTGCCAGTAGGAGAGAGTGTGCGCAAGGAGGAAGGTGATGCTCTTGTTGGTGAGAAGCGACAGAAAACGTCGTCAGTCTTCGAGCGCATCGGTGAGAATGATTCAGTACCGGCGGACCCCGAGCTCCGGGGCCGCCGAGAGCAATGAATATCTTAGTATGGAACTGTCGGGGACTGGGGTTGGACCCGACAGTTGGAGAGCTAAGGGACCTCATACGGTCATACAACCCAGCGGTGGTGTTTCTTAGTGAGACCAAAAAATCTGCAAGTGCGATGGAAAAGATGAAGTGGAGTCTGGGGTTCAGGCATGGAGTGGCGGTGGGTAGTGTAGGGAGAAGTGGTGGTCTTGCTTTACTTTGGAGGGATCATCTGTTAGTTAATGTGCAACCGTGGTGCCAATATTACATCGATGCAGAGATTGTTATGGACGGGAAAACTGTTAGGTTCACTGGAATCTACGGCGAGCCCCGATCAGAGATGAGGCAAAAAACCTGGGAGGCGATACGTTATTTGAGGAGGCAAAACAACTTACCTTGGTTATGTGCAGGGGATTTCAATGAAAACCTCTTCCAGACGGAGCAACGGGGAGGAAATCCCAGGAGTTTCAATCAGATGGAGGCCTTTAGAGAGTGCCTAGGAGACTGTGGCCTAGCGGACTTAGGGTTCACTGGATACCCTTTTACGTGGGATAATAAGCAAGATCAAGAGGCGAACATACAAGTAAGGTTGGACAGAGCTACATGCAATGACGATTTCCTAAATATTTTCCCATCAACGGCAGTTGAGCACATCGTTACGGAAGAGTCCGACCATGCGGCTCTGATTATTAGGGCGGCTACATCACTGGATGGGGCCACAAAGAGGAACCAGAGGTGCTTCAGGTTTGAGGAAGCGTGGACTCGGCATGAGGGCTATGACGGCATGTTTGAACAAGAGTGGATGAACGCGCAGCAACAACATGGGGCTGAGGCGAGCATGCGCGCAAAACTGGACACACTTTCAAGGGCGATGCAAAAATGGAGTAGAGAGGTGTTCGGTTCGCTGCGCAGGCAGATTTCTCAACTGAAGGAACAACTCAGAGATGCTAAAGAACGCTCCCTTGCAACTGGTTTCTTCCAGGAAGTAAAAGATGTGGAAAGTCAGCTTCATGAACTCTATGAGAGGGAGGAGATCTACTACAAACAGCGCTCCCGCATAGATTGGCTGCAATGGGGTGACCAGAACACGAAGTATTTTCAAAACCGTGCTTCTCACAGGAGAAGAAAGAACACAGTTAAAGCACTATGCAGGGAGGATGGCTCTAGATGTACATCCGATGAGGAAATGCGCTCCCTAGCTGCAAGATACTATGAAAACTTGTTCCACTCGGATGGCTCTAGGGATGCAGAGAGACTTCTGCAACATATAGATGTATTAGTTTCACAAGAGATGAATGAGGGGCTTATGGCAACTATTTCAGATTTGGAGATAGAGAAAGCGCTGTTCCAGATGGGACCTACCAAGGCCCCGGGGCCGGACGGTTTCCCTGCTTTGTTCTACCAACGACACTGGTCGGTGGTTAAGGAAGATGTGTGCCGAGCAGTAAGAAACTTTCTATATGGCGGGGAGCAACAGGCGGATTTTAATGACACTATCATTGTGATGATACCAAAAATCAACTCACCGGAGTTGCTATCCCAGTTCCGCCCTATAAGTCTATGTAATGTTCTATATAAGATAGCTACTAAGGTTTTGGCTAACAGATTGAAAGGTATACTCCCAATGCTGATATCTGAGGAACAAAGCGCTTTTGTGCCTGGTCGACTGATCACAGATAATATCTTGATAGCGTATGAGTGTGTTCATGCCATAAGAAAGAGAACTAGAAGGAAACCTTTGTGTGCTGTCAAATTAGATATGGCGAAGGCGTATGATCGAGTGGAGTGGGTCTTTCTGGAGAAGGTTATGAGTAAGATGGGTTTCAATGCAATGTGGATCCAGATGATTATGAGATGTGTGACCTCTGCTAGGTTTAAAGTGAAGCTCAATGGGGGGTTGTCAGAACCTTTCTCACCATCAAGAGGTCTTCGACAAGGTGACCCGCTGTCACCTTATCTTTTTCTCTTTTGTGTTGAAGGTTTCTCGGCGCTCCTGAAGAAGGCACAAGAGGCGGGGGATCTTCGAGGAGTCACATTTGGGAGCACTGGCCCCACTATTACACATCTTCTTTTTGCAGATGACAGTATTGTGTTCCTTGAAGGATCGGCGAGCAACTTGCTTGCTCTCAAAGAGATCCTAAAGGACTATGAGTTGGCCTCGGGGCAGAAAGTCAACCTGCAAAAATCATCCATTTTCTTTGGGAAGGGGTGCTCGGATGAGAACAAGGAGCAGCTCAAGGCGTTGGTGGGCATACAATCCGAAGCGCTATCCGAGCGATATCTGGGCTTGCCTACTGCTGTGGGAAGATCCAAAGAAGGGACTTTCAAATACGCAAGGGAGAGTGCAAAAGGGAAAGTCACGGGGTGGAAAGGTCAAGGACTATCTAAGAAAGCTAGAGAGGTGTTGGTTAAGTCGGGACTCCAGTCTACCCCAACCTTCACCATGAGTTGCTTCCAACTCACCAAAAAACTGTGCGGGAACCTTACATCTATTTCCTCAAACTTTTGGTGGGGTGAAGCAGATGGGGAGAAGAAGGTACACTGGATAGCTTGGCAGAAGATGTGCGCAAGTAAACGAGAAGGGGGAATGGGATTCAGGGACATGGAGGTTTTCAACCAAGCATTACTAGCGAAACAAGCTTGGAGGATTCTGCAGGTTCCAACATCTCTATGTGCCCGGGTGCTCAAAGCGCGCTATTTTGATCATGGCACAATCCTTGGAGCCACGTGCCCAAGTGGGGGTTCATATACATTCAGGAGCATCCTGTTTGGCCGTGATTTGTTGATGGAAGGATTAATATGGAGAGTGGGGGATGGCTCGAGCATACGGATACATCACGATAACTGGATACCAAGGAAAGGTAGCCTTCGGCCACTGGGCCAAATCTTTATCCCAGGGGTAGCTCGAGTCAGTGATCTGCTGAATGAAGCAGGTTCGGGATGGAACCAACAGAGGTTGGATGAGATGTTCTCGCAGGAGGACATTGCCGATATCAAGCAGATCTGTGTTGGGGGGCAAGGAACTGAAGATTTTTTGGCGTGGAACTTCACCAAAAATGGCCAGTTTTCGGTCAGATCGGCATACCACCTTGGCATGGATAAGAAGAGGGGGAGGACGGGACAGCCCGGCTCATCCTCATCGGTGACCACTCACAAAAGCTGGCTAGCGTTATGGGGGGCTAAAGCGCCGGGGAAGGCGATTATCCATGTCTGGAGATTAATCAGAAACGGTCTAGCGGTGGGATCGGAGTTGCTTAGAAGGAGAATCAAACCAGGCATGTTCTGTCCAGCCTGCGGACGTGAAGAAACGATATATCATAGGTTCTGGGAATGTTTCCATTCAAGATGGTTCTGGAAGGAGTTGAGTTCGGTATTGGGTGCGAGGGTGGCGATCCCACCTAGCTCGTGTTGCACTCAGAGCTCACTCGCGACCTGGATGTTGCAATGGGTGGGGGAAGCCGCCGAGGAAGAGAAGGCTGCGGTGATCCAGGGCTTGTATGGAATTTGGCTGGCTAGGAATGATACTAGGGAGGGCAAGAGGATTGAGGACGCTGGGGTCATCGCAAGAAGGGTGGCTGCCCTGCTAGAAGAATGGAAGAAGGCTCATCCGCTGGTGGAATCTACGCCAGCAACGACGGAGCATGCAATATGGGAACCGCCGGAAGCGGGATGGCTTAAAGCAAATGTTGATGGAGCCACCTCCCGTATGAGTGAAGACGGCGGCGCAGGCGTCGTCTTCAGGGACAGCTCAGGAGCTTTCAGAGGGGCGGCGGCCTCCTTTCTCCCAGGCTTAGCACTGGCTAAGACAAATGAATTGATGGCATGTAAGAGAGCTGTAGAAATGGCGCTGCAAAGGAATGTACCGAAGTTGCATGTGGAGACGGACTATCTTGAGGTTGCCAGGATGTTGAGCGGGCAGGAAAGGAACCTCTCTGACGTGGGAATAGTGGTGGAAGATGTCAAGATGATGGCAAGGAATTTGGAAGAGTTCAAAATCACATGGGTTAGGAGAAGTGCGAATAAAGCGGCTCATGAGATTGCCCGGTACGGGCTGAGTCATGGAACTTCGTTTGTGTGGGATGCCAATCCACCCGATTGTATTCTTAGTATTGTGTCGGATGAACTTCCTGCTTTAGTTTAATAAAGAGACATAGTTAACTTCAAAAAAAAAACGATCCCAATGATGCTTGGTTGTAGCAAATATATGTGTGGTTCGAGCCAAATAAAGACATGTTTCCAGCAAAAATAAAGAATATTGTTTTGCATTACGCAAATGGCACCGAGTCAAACCAAACCAAAAAAATGCATGGTTCCAGCAAAATAGATGTATGATTCCAGCAACAAAAATCGTCTAGTTTCAGGAAAAACTATGGCTCACCATCTCCGGATCGCAACAAAAAATTTGGCAGGTCCCAGCAAAACAAACACCCGGTTCCAGCAAAAAAAAACACCCGGTTCCAACAAAAAAATTCGATGTCATCCGCCGCCGGCCGACGCTCGCCCCTTGTCGGTGCTACTCCCCCTCGCCACCTGTAGAATCATTGGCAACAACGTCGTGGCTTGTATCGAACAACAGTGGTAGCAAAAGTTTGTGCTGGTTCCAGCAAAACCAAAAAATATGGAAGCAAAAATGCAAAATTGGATGATGTTTCAGCAAAAATTGAAACACCGGTGGTAGCAAAAATTGAAGCTAGTTCGAACAAACCAAAACACCATTGGTAGCAAAAATGCAAGAATCGAGTTGTTCCAGCAAAAGCAAGAAACCACCGTTGTAGCAAAAACTAGAGCTGGTTCCAGCAAACCAAAAAAAATGGAAGCAAAAATGCAAAATTGGATGATGTTTCGGCAAAAATTGAAACACCGGTGGTAGCAAAAATTGAAGCTGGTTCGAACAAACCAAAACACCATTGGTAGCAAAAATGCAAGAATCGAGTTGTTCCAGCAAAAGCAAGAAACAACCGTTGTAGCAAAAATTAGAGCTGGTTCCAGCAAAGCAAAACGCCGGTGGTAGCAAAATGCAAAAAGTTGAAATCGATTCAAGCAAATCCAAACCGTCGATGGTAGCAAAAAATTATGCTGGTTCCAGCAAAACAAAAAAACGATGGTAGCAAATTGCAAAACGTTGAAAATTGATTCCAGCAAACCCAAACCGTCGATGGTAGCAAAAATGTATGCTGGTTCCAGTAAACAAAAATAACGGTGACAGAAAAATAATGTAAAAATTAGGCCAAACCAAAATAGCACGTGATGGTAACAAAACTGGGCGCCGGTCCACCATCAGGCTGCCGCAGTTGTAGCACTTGCCGGCCATGGTCGTCCCGTTGTCACCTGCGCGTCTCAGCTCGCGGCCAGCCCGAGATGCAGCCAACGAAACAAATAGCGCGCTATTTCGGCATTTAAACTTCGCTATAACGTATTTGAGGGTGCCACGTTACGTTTTTGCCATTTTACACGTTATGCCGCTATTCACGTTATAGCATGCTATAACGGCGCTAAACGCAAAAACATTTTAGCGTTTTTAGCGTGGAGCGATAGAAACACGGCAGGCGCTCAGCCCAGCGGGCATCGGCCCAATGCAACTCAACAATAGGCCCATCTAGGATGGAAACATTGCATTTGTCTAGACGAAAACAAGAAGAATTCTCTTAGGTGCATCCAATGTCATAATGTGTACTCCAGCGGTATGCATGTGTAGCTCCTAGACACAATTTTAGACGTTGAAATCCTTAATTTCCGTGATATATTTGGCATTTTTTTCGAAACGCTATTTTGAATATAGCACGCAAATAGCACGCAATAACTTGTATAGCATTTGGAGAAGGGCCACGCTATTTTAGATAGCGCGCTATTTTTTTCGTTGGATGCAGCTGCGAAGGGCGCCAGGGTCCCAACTCGCAGCTGTGTTGGATGCAGCTCGCAGCCATGAGAAAACTTTGGCTAGGACGAACGGGGGAAGAGCTGCCGTGAAGGAAGCTTCACGCGTGAGCCATGAAAAAGAAAGTTGGAAGGAGAGGATGACGCTCGTTGGATAAGATTGAGAGGTGGAAATGGCCCAAAGGGGATAAGGGTGAGGTTAGGCGGAGGGGAAGGACGGTGTAGGGCCCACGTGAAAGGATCCTAGGAGACACATGATTGTGTTTTAATCGCGCGGCTCGCGTGCGACCGATCGAGTCGTTAGCCGGTCATCCGGCCGTAAACGTTTACCCTAGCTAATCTCTCTCTTCGAGAAAATAACGCATAATCCCGACCCCCTTTCATCATCTCACCATGGTGGCAAGGAACGAGAGGAGAACTTCGGCCTCGAAGCTTTGGAGTTTGAGGGGGGATCCAGGCTAGCCAGTAGGCAGGAGCAACGGCGCCATCATCTCCTCCCCTCCCCCGTCTTTTTATGTTAGCTGGAGGTACATCCGCCGTGGTGGCCAGCAACTTCATGCTAGCTGTGGGTCATCCACGAACCTGCCACACTGCAGAATCGAGACCAAGGAGGAGATGAGGCTATGGCAGCCACCACTCTGTTGTTACTGCCGCTATTGGCGTGCAACAGCTAATGCTCACGGTGCTCGGCACCATCGGCGCACAGCTCTCGTAGCTGCTGCTCACCAGGTCGCGCGGCAACATCATCGGGGTCAGCACTAGGGTTGGACGTACCGAGCGGGTTTTTCGGCCCGCTCGGTCCTGGCCCGCTAGAGAAAATGGCCGGTCTAGTCTCCCGAAATGGGCCTACAAATTTGTCGGTCCGGTCCGGGCTTTGCACGGTCCGACCGAGAGGACCGAGAAAACACTGTCATCGTCGCCGCCGTTCCTCGTCATCGCGGCCACCGGCAGCTGATACGTCCAAAACGTATCTATAATTTATGCTTGCTCCATGCCACTTTTGGGTGATATTGCTATGATATTCATACACTTCCATACACTTTTGATCATATTTGGACTAACTTACTAATCCAGTGCACCCCAGTGCCAGTTTCTGTTTTCGGCTGTTTTTGTATTTCAGGTTTTCACATTTCGAGAACTGCCCAGAAAAATCCAGAAAAATTATATAAAAAATCAGCGTTCCGGAAACAACACTGCGTCCGAAGGGCAGCCTGGGGGGGGGCACAGGGGCTCCAGGCGCCCTGTGGGCGCCCCCCCCCTGGGCCGCGCCGGGGGGGCGCCTGGGCCCCCAAGGCTCCCCCGGTGCCCTACTTTGGCATATATTTAGAGGACTCTCCGAAACCCTCAGAACGGGACTTCTTTTCGCGATCCCATCTCTGTTCCGCCGCCGCCGCTGCTTCCAAGATCGGGAGCACCAGGAGAACTCTTCCCGGCACCCTGCCGGAGGGGAGGATCACCACCGGGAGCTTCTCCACCACCATGAACGCCTCCCGGATGACTCGTGAGTAGTCTCCCTTGGACCATGAGTCCATGACCAGTAGCTATGTGATGTTCTCCTCCCGTTCTTGTGCTTCACTAATTAGTCCTCGTGAGCTGCCCTACATGATCAAGGCACCTACGTAATCCTTATGTTGTTGCTATGTTGAGCTTGCTGGGATCCGATGGATTATGAGATTATGTTCAGATTGATCTTGAGTAATATATTTGATTCACCTCTTTTATATTTTAGTTCATAAGTAATTCTTGCATGTTCTCCGTTGTTATTTATTGCTTTGGCCGAGTAGTAGGTAGTGACTCCAAGAGGGAACGTTATGCTCGATTGTGGGTTCATGCCCCTCGATGACTAGCTTGAGTGACAGAAACATGAGTCTAGGGGATGTGCTGTTGCCACAAGGGGGAAAACAACGGTGCTTGTGCCCGCGGGTGCAAGGATTGTTTACTTTACGCAAAGTTCTTTTAATGCAGTTGTCTGTTGCATTGAGTTTACACTATGGGTGGGACTCGCAACTTAATACCAGCGAGATGTTCTGGATAGATATCTCAAGGTGGATGATTAGTAGTAGATATTGATGGATTTCGGTCTACTTACTTTGGCGTACCGCCCATGCTTTGAACCTCAACCTTTCTTGCAATGTAGTCAGCATTGGTTTGCATTCGTGGTCCTGTCAATTGCCCAGCTGTAATTTGTTTACCTCACATAGCTGTTTTATCGTCTTTTGGGAGAGAGACATCACTAGTGAACATCATGAGACTCCGGTCCATATTACCATCATTGATCACATCCACTATTTATTTCCCGTTATTTATTTACTATTGCAAAAACTATCTATCACTACTATCACTGCTTTTAACCCTTTGTGAACTACAAGGCCGGAGAGATTGACAACCTCTCTGTACTCGTTGGGAGCAAAGTTATTTGTATCTGTGTGCAGGTCCACGTTGATTGCTATTAATCTGGCGCCGTAGCAATTGACACCTACTTGTTGAACCTAGGAGTCTCTGGGGAATCGATCCTTGGCATCTTTGCTAGGGGAAAACACTTCTACTTACTGCATCTTACACCTTCCACTTGGGGTAACCAACGAGGGGTTCGAGGCCCATCAAGGAGTATTTTCTGACGCCGTTGCCGGGGACTCCACTCTTCAGGATAGGGGAGTTGCATGCTATCTTTTACCTTTGCTTTTTAGTCTTGTTAGTTTACCTTTCATTTTTGCTTTAGTTCCTTTTATCGAAAATCACAAAAATAGTTATCTTGCTTGCTTGCTACTATGGGTTCCACCGAGAACACCAAGTTGTGTGACTTCACTAGTCACAACAACGATGACTTTATCAGCACACCTATCACTACACCTGCCACTTCAGCACCTTCATATGAAATTAAACCTGCTTTACTTAACTTAGTCATGAGAGAACAATTCTCCGGTGCTGGAGATGATGCTGCTTTACACTTGAACAACTTTGTAGAACTTTGTGATATGCAAAAGTACCAAGAAATAGATGGTAATATTGTTAAGCTTAAGCTTTTTCCTTTCTCTTTGAGAGGAGGAGCTAAAATTTGGTTTCAGTCTTTGCCTAGAAATAGCATAGATTCATGGGACAAGTGCAAAGATGCTTTTATCGGAAAATACTATCCACCTGCTAAAATTATCCAACTTAGAAGTAACATCATGAATTTTAAACAATTGGATCATGAACATGTTGCCCAAGCTTGGGAACGTATAAAGTCTCTTATCAAGAATTGCCCTACTCACGGTTTGACTACTTGGATGGTTATCCAAACTTTTTATGCAGGCTTGAACTTTACCTCGCGGAACTTGTTAGATTCGGCCGCGGGAGGAACTTTTATGTCAACTACACTTGGTGCTTCCACAAAGCTTCTCGATGAGATGATGACCAACTATTCCCAATGGCACACCGAACGCGCTCCAACAGGTAGGAAGGTAAACTCTGTCGAGGAGATTTCCTCCCTCAATGAAAAAGTTGACTTGATCATGTCTCTACTTTCGAAGCAATCTACTGTTGATCCTCGTGATGTTCCTTTAAATTCTTTGGTTGCTCAAGAACAAGTAGATGTTAACTTTATCTCTAGAAATAATTTCAACAACAATGCTTATAGGAGTAACTTTGGTAACAATTCTAGACCGTTCCCCTCTAACTCTTATGGGAACAACAATGCTTATCCTAGTACCAAGAACTCCACTACTAAACTAGAGACCATGCTTAGAGATTTCATCACTACTCAAAAAGCCTTTAATAAGAATGTAGAAGAGAAACTACATAAACTAGATGATCTTTCTTTTAAGGTAGACCACTTAGCCAATGAGGTAAAATTGCTAAAAATTGAAACTTCTCCTCTTAAGGAGAGGGAAGTCGTCCCTATTAATGCTACTCAAGTACAAATTAATGAAAATATTAGGATGATGGCTAAACTTAAAGAGAGATGGGCTAGAGAAAGGGAGGAAGAGGAAAGAATTAAGAGCCTTCCTACCCACCACACTGTTGCTACTATCCAAGTTATTGAGGATGTTCACACTCTTAGCACCCAATGTACTCCTGGTCCCAATGGACCTATTAATGGTGATGCTATAGAAACTACCAACCGAGTGAACCTTAAGGACACCACTACCACTTTACTTGATGCTCGTGACCTTGATTTTGACAATTGCACTCTTACCGAAGTTATTGATTTCCTTCACAAAATGTCTAGAGATCCCGCACTAGCATGCTTAACCTTGCCTTCACAGAGCATATCACTAATGCTCTTATCAAAGCTAGGGAGGAGAAACTTAGAGTAGAAGCCTCCATACCTAGAAAGCTAGAAGATGGTTGGGATCCTATGATAAAAATTAATTTGAATGACTTCTCTTGTTATGCATTATGTGATGTTGGTGCTAGTACCTCTGTTATGCCCAAAAGGATATATGATATGCTTAAATTGAAACCTTATGATTCTTGTTCTTTTGGTGTTCGTCTCGTTGATTCTTCCATAAAGAAACCTTTGGGGAGGATCGACGATGTTCTTATTGTTGTCAATGATAATTATGTGCCCGTTGATTTTACTATTACGGATATTGAATGTGATCCTTCTTGTCCAATTATTTTGGGACGTCCCTTTTTGCGCACCGTTGGTGCTGTCATTGACATGAAAGAGGGTAATATAAAATTTCAGTTTCCTCTCAAGTAAGGGATGGAACACTTCCCTCGAAAGAAGGTCAAGTTACCTTTTGAGTCCGTTGTACGGGCTAGCTATTCTTTTACTCTTGATAAAACTTGATCTATGCATTATGCCTAGCTTAAAGGCATAAAAGAAAGCGCTTTTGGGAGGCAGCCCACATGAATAAATTTTTTCCTTTTGTTGTGTCTTGATGTTGTTTACTGCTGTAGCATCATCATTGTATCTTTGCTTTTCATATTGGTGCCAAGTATAGCCTCTGATTGCTAGAAAGTTCAAAAGTTGTGAGGTGCTGTCCAGGAAACAGATTCTGTCCTTCGATAGAAAAATTCGTATAAAATCACCAGATCATCTTTTTGGTCTGAATTTTTTCGACAGCGTTCTCTATATAATTGTATTTCGTACGTCAGTTCTGAGTTTTTTGATTTGAGTTGCAGAAGTATACCGAACAGGTCAATTACTGCCTGCTGTTCTGTTTTTCACAGATTCTGTCCTGTTTTGCCTTACCTTCACTTTGCAAATTAAGAACTTGCTTTTTCTTTGCAAAAACCTTTTGGCAATCTTCAGAAACAGTAGAACTTCAAGAATATCCTTATTTCCAGCAAGTTATAATTATTTTATTAAGGGTACTAACCTCGCTAATCAGATTATGATGAGTTGTGTATGAAGGGAGTTTTCAAGTGTGCGAGGGAAGATGATAAAAAGATTCAGGAGTGTCAAGCGCTCAAGCTTGGGGATGCCCCCGTGCACCCCCAAGAAATATTCAAGGAGACTCAAGCGTCTAAGCTTGGGGATGCCCCCCCGTGCATCCCCTTCTCCATCAACATTATCAGTTCGTCTTTTGTTTCGCTATATTTTTATCACTTCATGTTTTATGTGCTATGCTTGGAGCGTCTCGCTTTTAGTTTTCTTTTTAGTTTTTCATAACGAGTCGGAACCCAACATTCCTTTATGTGGGAGAGAAACAAGCTCCACCTCTACCTAGAACATTACATAGAATTTTCATGTCTATCTATGATGTGTGTGTTCTTTGTCTTTTAATAGCTACTATCGTGCTCTGCTCTTAGTATTCATGCTTATCTTTTCAAGAGCTTTTGTTTAGTTGGTTGCTTGAACAATCTTTAATTACCATGCTTACCTTATTAAGAGAGTTTGCTTCCGTTGCATGCGTTAATGTGTCTGTGATAAAGATGCTACTTTCATGATGGTGCTTAGTAGTTCAGGTTTTCTTTGGGTTAATCTCAAATAGCTGGGGGGTTCCCAATGTGTTATTGGAGTACCAACTTGGTTTGTTTGCCTATGATGTGGTATGGTTTAGTAATATCTTCCTTTGAGAATTTATTTTGATTGACTTGGCGTATGCTCACGCATATTTAAGACTGTAAAGAAAGTCTGTCAAGCCTTGATGATCTTTTATTTCTAAGTAGCGATATAACTACCATGCCTGTTTCAATATTGCTTTGTCGCTCTGCATGATTATGACCGTCATTGCTCTCTTAGTTGGTCGCTCCCAGTCTTTTGCTAACCTCCACCTGCACTAAGCAAACTAACCATGCAATACATAGCTCATGGGAAAGTAGCCTAAAAACTATTGTGGTAAAGAATATGTTGCTTATGTATGTTATTTCTTATGAGTTGCTTGCTGAGCGGTAACCATGTTTCTGGGGACGCCATCAACTGTCACACTTTTGTTGAATATCATGTGAGTTGCTATGCATGTTCGTCTTGTCTGAAATAAGGGTGATTTACCATGGGTTGAATTAATATGCATACTGTTAGAGAAGAACATTGGGCCGCCAACCAAAGCCATGCATGAGAATATCCTTATGCATTCAAGAGGAGTCCATCATCTATTTTCTATGTTGTCCCGGTATGGATGTCCTCAAGTTGAGATCTATCAAAAACGAGAAATCAAATGCGATCTATCTCCTTGGACCTTTGTACAGGTGGCATAGAGGTACCCCTTTGTGACACTTGGTTAAAACATATGCAATGCAATGATAACCCATGGGGATCCGAGCTAATTAGGACAAGGAGCGAGCACTATTGATATTCGATGCATGAGGCTTGCAACTTAGAAGATGTTTTATGCATGACACATATGAAGTACTACTACCGTTGACACAATTGCTTCCATGTTTTCAAATAAAAAGCTTTAGCACTTAACCTTTCTTTTACTTTTATGTTGAAGCACCAACTACTGAGAGCATGATTGTCATTCTAGGTGTAATGCGCATTGTCCCAAAGTAGCATTGTCTTTCGCATGATTGTGATATCGTTTATTCTGAAATGATTGTATCTAGTCATCACTTAAACCTTGAAGGTGCCCTTGCATTTATGTTTTGCATCACTAAAGGGGGCAAGCTAGATATCACTTTATCATATTTGCACATCATGTTCATTGCAAATCTTTTTGATGTTTCAGTTTCATGTTGTAAAACTTTCAGTCATTTGTGATTTTCTCTTGAGACAACTTAATTACTTTAGAATCATTGTCTCAGTAAGCTTTTGTCATATGACTATGAGAAAGTCCTATATGGTTAATAGCATGTCACCACAGAAATTATTCTTGTTATCATTTACCTACTCGAGGACGAGCAGGAATTAAGCTTGCGGATGTTGATACGTCCAAAACGTATCTATAATTTCTGCTTGCTCCATGCCACTTTTGGGTGATATTGCTATGATATTCATACACTTCCATACACTTTTGATCATATTTGGACTAACTTACTAATCCAGTGCACCCCAGTGCCAGTTTCTGTTTTCGGCTGTTTTTGTATTTCAGGTTTTCACGTTTCGAGAACTGCCCAGAAAAATCCAGAAAAATTATATAAAAAATCAGCGTTCCGGAAACAACACTGCGTCCGAAGGGCAGCCTGGGGGGGCCACCAGGGCTCCAGGCTCCCTGGCGGCGCCCCCCCCCCCCCTGGGCCGCGCCGGGGGGGGCGCCTGGGCCCCCCGAAGCTCCCCCGATGCCCTACTTTGGCATATATTTAAAGGGTCCTCCGAAACCCTCAGAACAGGAACTCTTTTCGCGATCCCATCTCTATTCCGCCGCCGCCGCCGCTTCCAAGATCGGGAGCACCAGGAGAACTCTTCCCGGCACCCTGCCGGAGGGGAGGATCACCACCGGGAGCTTCTCCACCACCATGGACGCCTCCCGGATGACTCGTGAGTAGTCTCCCTTGGACCATGAGTCCATGACCAGTAGCTATGTGATGTTCTCCTCCCGTTCTTGTGCTTCACTAATTAGTCCTCGTGAGCTGCCCTACATGATCGAGGCACCTATGTAATCCTTATGTTGTTGCTATGTTGAGTTTGCTGGGATCCGATGGATTATGAGATTATGTTCAGATTGATCTTGAGTAATATATTTGATTCACCTCTTTTATATTTTTGTTCATAAGTAATTCTTGCATGTTCTCCGTTGTTATTTATTGCTTTGGCCGAGTAATAGGTAGTGACTCCAAGAGGGAACGTTATGCTCGATTATGGGTTCATGCCCCTCGATGACTAGCTTGAGTGACAGAAACATGAGTCTAGGGGATGTGCTGTTGCCACAAGGGGGAAAACAACGGTGCTTGTGCCCGCGGGTGCAAGGATTGTTTACTTTACGCAAAGTTCTTTTAATGCAGTTGTCTGTTGCATTGAGTTTACACTATGGGTGGGACTCGCAACTTAATACCAGCGAGATGTTCTGGATAGATATCTCAAGGTGGATGATTAGTAGTAGATATTGATGGATTTCGGTCTACTTACTCTGGCGTACCGCCCATGCTTTGAACCTCAACCTTTCTTGCAATGTAGTCAGCATTGGTTTGCGTTCGTGGTCCTGTCAATTGCCCAGCTGTAATTTGTTTACCTCACATAGCTGTTTTATCGTCTTTTGGGAGAGAGACATCACTAGTGAACATCATGAGACTCCGGTCCATATTACCATCATTGATCACATCCACTATTTATTTCCCGTTATTTATTTACCATTGCAAAAACTATCTATCACTACTATCACTGCTTTTAACCCTTTGTGAACTACAAGGCCGGAGAGATTGACAACCTCTCTGTACTCGTTGGGAGCAAAGTTATTTGTATCTGTGTGCAGGTCCTTGTTGATTGCTACTAATCTGGCGCCGTAGCAATTGACACCTACTTGTTGAACCTAGGAGTCTCTGGGGAATCGATCCTTGGCATCTTTGCTAGGGGAAAACACTTCTACTTACTGCATCTTACACCTTCCACTTGGGGTAACCAACGAGGGGTTCGAGGTCCATCAGCAGCCCCCGAGCGAACCTCCGTGTCCCCAAGCTTCCCCTCTTCTTCCTTTCTCTCCTCACCATGCGCCATAGCCTCTCGCCCCCGTTCGCCTCGCTGCTAAAGGTTTTAGATACCTTTCAATTAAGTTTGTGTTATAGTTGTGTGTCAAGAATTTCTTCTCTTCGGGTGTGATCGATCCCTTGGTATGATTGTAAACACTTGACAAATCATCATAGAAGGTGGCGGGGTGAAGCTGGTCATGAGGACATAACTAAAACGATGATGTTTTTTATGAGATTAAGTTTATCTCTGAACCCCTAAAAAGAAAACCCGTGTATGTTTTTTATTCCTTTTTTAGGTGTCAAAGTTGCCTGCCATCAGCTATACAGTTGGCTAGAACCATGTATCCAGTTGCCCAATCCTCATGAACAGAAACATTATCAAGACAATAATTTGGCTTATTTGTTAAGGTTTTAGATTCCTTTCAATTAAGATTGTATCATACAGATGCATCAAGAATTTCATCTCCTCGGGGATTGGATCTCTTGGTATAATCGTAAATACTAGGCGAATGATCATAGAGGGGGAGCGATGTGGGGCTGGTCATGGGGACATAACTAAAACTACAAATTATTTTTTAGGGATTTGGTTTATTTTTGACCCCCCTCCCGAAATGAACATGTGTATGTTCTTTATCCCTTTTTTTGGGTGTAATAGTTGCCTACAATTAACCATAATATTGCCTAAAACCGTCAATTTAGTTGCCCACCATCAACCGTAAAGTTACCTAAAACCATGTACCCAGTTGCCCAATCAACCATAAAGTTGTCTAAAACCATATATCCAGTTGTCCAATCCTCATGAACGGAAACATTACTAAGATCATAATTTTGCTAATATGTAAAGGCTTTAGATATATTTTAAGTTTGTGTCACAGAGATGCGTCAAGAAATTATCTCCTGGGGGGACCCCTTGGTATGATTGTAAATACTTGGCGAATAATCATAGATGGGGGCAGGGTGGAGTTGGTCATGGGGACGGAACTATAGTCGTGAACTGTTTTTAGGAGATTAAAATCATATATGTACCTTCCAAAAATGAACATGGGTATCTTCTTTATCCTCTTTTTAGGTGTGATAGTTGCCCATAATCAACCACACAATTGCCTAAAACCAAGTATCAAGTTGTCCACAATCAACAAATAGTTGCCTAAGATTAGGTATCCAGTTGCCCAATCGTCATGATTAGAAACGATTACCAAGACAATTATTTGATAAACATCTAAAGGTTTTAGATAGCTGTAATTAAGTTTGTGTCATAGAGGTGAAGCCAAGATTTTCCTCTCCTAGGGTGGATCTCTTGTGTGACCGTAGAAGCACTAGTAGATAAAGGGGGATCAGACCCGGTTCATCTGGGCCTTTAGCCCCGGTTCTGTAACCGGGACAAGATGGTCGGTACTAATGCTCTGACCCTTTAGTCCCGGTTCAATCCAGAACCGGGGCAAAAGGGTGTCCACGTGGCCTGTGCACCGAGTCCAGGCAGGAGGGGCTTTAGTCCCGGTTGGTGGTACCAACCGGGACCAAAAGGCATCCACGTGTCAGCATTTCTGTGGCTGTGGTTTTTGTTTTTTTTTGAAAGGCGAGGGGGGGTTTTAGGTTTTGGGGGTTAATTTAGGTGTTTGATATATTGTGTTAGCTAGCTAATTAATAGAGAGAAGTGTTCTCTCTTATGTCCGTGCTTTTGGTCGACGCTACATACTACACATACGTATATATATATGGACTAGAGTCACGCTAGCTAGCTAGCTAGCTGCTAGCTACTAAGCAAACGAAGGAACAGAAGATCTCGTATATATAATCAACATATATATATATATGCATACAGAGAGAAGTAATAATATCGACCACCTCTCCTTCTCCGAGAGATTGGTCGAACAACAAGTTCTCGTATATCTATCAGACACTACCGGGCACATATATACAATAATTATCTCTTACAAAAATAATCTCCTAACACATGGATGCAGGGTCCACATAGTATTCTCCGTCTTCAGCGATCACGTGTTCAAGGAAGAATGCCGCCAATTCCTCTTGAATTGCTCGCAGACGATCTGGTGTTAGGAGTTCATCCCGCATCCGAAACATCTAATTTTGAAGTAGGGGGTCAATACATGAAATGATGCTATAAATTTGTGAATATTATTGATTGCTTACGCACTTTAAATTGTTCATCAGTGTAGCCCCGCTCACAGGTCGTGTGGCGGATGGACTCGCAAATGTAGTATCCACAATAATCATTCCCGGGTTCCTGCCACAACCACTTTACAAGAAATAGAGCTCAATCAAACTGATAAGCAAGAATGCCAAATTGGTATTGATGAAACTAGCTAGCGCTTGAATCAAGATATAGGAGATGCGCGCGCGGAACATGCATACTATATAGTACTTACTTTCGGGTATCTAAATTGTAGCTTCTTCGGCAGTCCCGGAGCTTTTTTGATGAATGTTTTCCAAGCCCTGCCAGACAAAGGAAACAATTAGTTGATATCAGAAATGAAGTTGCTGATATATATGCATGGTGGATAATATTGATCGATTTAACTTACCTGGCTAGCATTTGAGTCATGTCCGCATACTCCTCGGGATCTTTACGTTTAGAGTCGAAGACAGTTACTATTCCCTTCTCAAGCTTAATCTCTAAGAGAATATAGTGGAAGCTGCGCACGAATGCATGAGATCATTAATTACATCACTATAAACTTGACTGATATATATAAGGGAAACCAAATATGCACAAGACATTAACACTCACTTGAAGTTGTAAGGAAAGAGTATTATATCTTTGTTTTCATTTACCACCAACGATCGTAGCAAGTTGGTCTCTGTATCGCCGGGACGCAATTTAACCTCGGTTGCATCTATGAGGTATGTGTTAATAAACCCAATATCACCTACTTGTCTTTTCTTCAATTCGACGATCTTCAATCTGCATAATATAATGAGGATAATTAATTATAAATACATGCAATGAAGATCAGCTATATAGAGAGACTTAATGACAGAAGTAGTACTACTTACAGACAGTAGCAGGTGATCGTTGTTTTATCGAGGGCCAATTGATTGAAAAATTGATAGAACTCCTCAAATGGAACAGGCAACAGGTCAATTCCAACGAGGACATGCTCCGGTTTAACTCTCAAATACAAGTTATTCCTCCCCAAGACTCTCTGCAGATTTTCATGTACCAATCATGCAATCTTCGCATATTCGTTGATAGAGATCTTTCATTTTTGACGAGAGGCTTTTTGTACTCGTATCTTTCTATCTGCACGTCCATGAAATCATAGTGTACATCGTCGGACGCGTAATCTGCAAGATTGGTATAACCGGGCACCATCCTCGGATCATTAGCGACCATGTCGCTAGACACCTTGAGCGGGGGGCACGATTGGTTCGCTTGTTCGCCGAGCTGGGCAATTTGTTTCCCAGCTCGCCCTTCTGCTAACCTCTGATCACTTTTTGTACTTCCGGACCGCTTGGCATCTTGAAATGTCTTTTGAATAATGCGGTCATAGTTGCCCTTCGGCTTACTTTTCGCTGGTTGCTTCAGGGCAGCAAGAGTGCGCTTTGCTTTCACCGCATCTATCTTCTCCTCTAGAGGTGGATGTCTCTGTGCTTTCAACCCTTCAAAAAAGTCCTTCACTTCGCCTTCAGCGATCTTCGTGTTTTCCTCGTCGGACCTCTCGTACGG